>LPNX010125923.1:79183-148757 GCA_001517045.1 Pseudotsuga menziesii | reverse complement strand
ATATAAATAGAGAGTGAGAGTCTCTCTATTTATCACTTGTGAATTACATCACTTGCTCTCTCAAGTGTGGCGCACCTTTGGAGAAGAAAATACTTTGGCTTGACAGAAGGCAGAAGGCTGTTGTTGTGTTGGGAGGTCATCTTACTATTTTGGGATCACATCTTGTGGTGATACTATCTTAGAGGAAGTTGAGGGGTTTTCTCCATTTATGGTTTCCCCTCCTAAAATCTTTGTGTCTCTTGTCTCTTGTGATGTGCTTATGTGATTGCTGTGCTTGTTATTCTCTCAGTGAAAAGATCTTATCATAATGCTAGCTTAAATGATGAAAAACTAACAGAAACATGCACCCAGGACATGGTACGACATAATTGATGGCTTTCCATCTAGTTTGGGATTTACCAAAAGTAAAGCAGATTCCAACCTTTACTACAAGGTTGAAGAAGGTAACCCAGTGATACTCCTACTATATGTAGATGATCTATTTGTAACAGGTATGGATGGGTTGATTGCGGATACGAAGAGGAATCTTGCTGCTAAGTTCGAAATGAAGGACTTCGGTATAATGCACTATTTTCTAGGCATGGAAGTGTGGCAGAATGCGGATGGAATCTTCCTTGGACAAGGGAAGTATGCAGTAGAGATCTTGAAGAGGTTCAGGATGATGGACTGCAAGGCTATGACCACACCCATGGCATCGAATCTGAAGCTTCTAAGTGATGCTTCATCACAGACGGTTGATGCTATGATGTATCATCATATGATTGGGTCCTTGATGTACCTGACAAATACAAGACCAGATATTTTATTTGTTGTGAACACCTTGATCCAGTTCCTGATGGATCCGAGACATGTTCACTTGATTGCTGCAAAGCATATTCTGAGCTACCTAAAGGGTATAGTTGATTATGGGCTCAAATATATGTCTGATTAGAAGATTAACCTGGAAGGTTATGTTGATTCAGATTGGGCAGGCTGTTCCATTGATAGGAAGAGCACTTTAGGGTGTTGCTTCAGTATGGGATCAGGTGTGATCTCTTGGTTTAGCAAGAAACAGTCTTGCGTGGCACTGAGTATAGCTGAAGCAAAGTATGTCACAGCTTGTTCAGCTAATTGTGAGGAAGTATGGATGAGGAAGCTACTGTCTGATTTGTTTGATCTCCAGTTGGATGCTACTTGTATATATTGCGACAACCAGAGTTTGTGAAGTTGTCTGAGAACCCGGTGTTCCATGACAAGTTAAAGCATATCGAGATCAAATATCACTATATCAGGGATATGGTGTAGAGAGGAGCAGTGAATCTCCAGTATGTTGCGATGGACAAATAGATAGCTAATGTGTTGACTAAGCCATTGGCCAGAGTGAAGTTTGAGTACATCAGGGAGAATCTTGGTGTTCTCCAGATCGAGGTTCCCTCCAACGGGAAGTGATGAGTCCATGAGCCCTTGTAACATGGTGAGAGGATTGGTTCCTTCCATGGTCAGGTATAAGTGCTGTAGCCATTCTGACATGGTGAGAGGATTGGTTCCTTCCATGGTTAGATATAAGTGCAGAGATGCTCTGATATGATTGTGGGTTGTGTTACCACATGATCAATGCAGGCCCATTCTGATGTGATTGAGGGATGTGTTCCCACATGATTAGATATAAGTGTTGAATTCCATTCTCTGAATGGAGGCACTTGGTCTATTACCAGGATTACTCAACTTAGTGCTGAGAAGCCATTCTCTGGGAGAACGGAGGCACTTGGTCAGTTACTAGGAATCCTCAACCTAGGGCTAAGAGCCATTCTAATGTGACTCTGGGATTGGTTCCCACATGATCAGATGTAAGTGTAGATCCATTCTGATGTGACTATGGGATTGGTTCCCACATGATCAGATATAAGTGCAGATCCTTTCCCCGGATGATAGATGGTGTGTCCTATCATGCCAACAGATGTAAGTGCAGAGCCTTTCTTTGGGTGGTAGATGGTGTGTCCTTTCATGCAAGTAGATATAAGTGCTGAGCCCTTCCTTGGATAGTATATGGTGTGTCCTACTATGCCAGAGGATATAAGTGTTGTGCCTTTCTATGGATGGTATATGGTGTATCCTACTATGCTAGTAGATGTAAGTGCTGAGCCTTTCCATGGATGATAGATGGTGTGTCCTATCATGCCAGTGGATGTGAGTGCTGGGCCTTTCTAACATATATGACTGGATTGGTTCCTCTCATAGTCATATGTGAGTGTTGGGCATGTCTTTCTGACATGGTGTTGGATTTGTTCCTCTCATGGTCAAATGTAAGTGTTGGGCAGGCCATTCTGACTTAGGGTCAAATATAAGTGCTGAAGAAGACCTACATGGAGGCTAGGCCTATAACCAACATGAAAAAGGGCTGGCTCTATAGAAATTCCTATGACAAGAAGAATAAAGAGAGCACCAGTGATGATCCATATCAAGTGATGATCCAGATCCAATGATGATGATCCAGCAGTGATGATCCAGATCGAGTGATGATCCATATCTAGTGATGATGATCCAGTAGTGATGATCTAGATACAGTAATGAAGATGAATTGAAGATGAAGATGATGAGAGCTCGATGATGATCCAGTTGATACAGAGAAGAAGACCAGTGCTGATAAATTGTGCCGAGAGAATATCTTCCTAGTTAAGAGGGAGTGTTGATGTATTTGTAACTTCAACATGTATTCACCTGTATATTTTATGCATTGTACCTCGATGTTTATTATGGGAAGTATCTGTAATGTAATTGAGTCATGTCATACCCCGATGTTCCTATCAGGAGAATCAATAATGTAAACAAGTCATGTAAAGTCATTGTGGGAAACCCTCCTATTGATCAAGGGTTAAAGTCCCCACAGTTATGGGGCCCTAGGGTTATTAGACTATCCTAGAGAAGTAGACCTTAGTGAGTTATTGTCAAGTCGGGAATCAGTATAAATAGAGAGTGAGCCTCTCTATTTAACACACATTCACTCACACTCAGTTTTAGCACATAACTGAGAGAGAAGAAGTTGTTAGGACAAGAGAGAGAGAGACTAATACTGTCGGGAGATCATCTTACTATTTGGGGGTTTTACTTTTTGTGCTGATTCTATCTCTGAGGAAGTTGCAGGGTTTTCTCCTTTATGGTTTCCCCGAGGAAAATATTTGTGTCTATTGTCTCTTGTGTTGGATTGTTGTGCTTGTTATTCTCCTAGTTAAATATCCTAAGATAATGCTAGTTGAATGATACAAATATAACAAATATAAATATTCTGGACATACTATTTGCTTCCCCCAAGACATTTCCAATATTTCCAAATACCTACCGCATTTAATATCATAACTTGACATCCTTGTTGTTCGCAAATGGAACTCTACAAACAATCCATATGAACTGTTTGTTAGTCGAACACATGTTCTTGTTGCTCTTCAATAAAAATGGAAAACGACCCATACTACAAGGATGTACAGGTCAACCCAATTGCATTAGCTTCTTTGCCTCTTGTTTCAACAAATATTTCACCTTGGATTCCATATCTTAATATCAATGCTACATTATCTAATCAACAAAGCTTGTCCTGTACAGTTCAACCGCCAAATTCATTTGAACCTATGAATTAGAATCCTCCTTGTTTATTTCAAGACAAACTAACGCTAGAACTGAGGTTGAAGAAATTAGACAGTTGTTACACATACCAAATATCCCACTACCACCTTCCATTGATTGTCCCCCTATAGGCATTTCCCCTATCAATGAGTACAACACATAAGGCCTTCTTTCCATGGCTTTTCCAACTTTTTTCCCCACAGGTGCAACAATGCTTAAACAACCACACATTCATGAGGTTGATATGCATGAATATGCACTTCACCTAATTCACTATCATGACAACATATTTGGCCAACATCCTTGGTTCCGGTACTACATATACAATCTAATTATGTGTCATTGGAGTAATGCTACTGCCTCTGTTTTTGTCAAAATTAATGTTGAAGATACACTACCTCTGACAATACTTGAGCTTGTTAACCAATTGCAAGACATGCATAATAATAAAATTGGTGAGCGGGTCGCAAGATTTGGGTCATCATTATGCGGAACATGCTCATATTGGAGCAAAAGTAGAGCTAAAATGAAAAATATGATCAATCAACAAGGTACACCAATGTTCTTCTTTACCCTTAGTGCAGCTGACACAAAATGGCCAGATTTGCATGCTCTAATCCCTCCTAGACGTCCTACTAGTTTAGCTCAAGACTACCAATGGAAGGTTCACTACATCATATCAAACCCACATATTACATCACAATACATGCACAATGGATTCAAAATATTCCTTCAAGAGGTGCTTGAAAAGGTTTTCATATAACAGATTCTTGGTGCATGTATTCTACCATCTCTTCATTCTTATTCTTCTCTTTCTATTTATCACTTTATACAATTCATTTCTAATATATTCCTTTTCCTGTCATGTAGGTATGAATGGAAGCATAGAGGATCCACACACATTCATGGTTTTATTTGGTTGGAAGATGCACCAAATATGGACACCTTAGAATGGGAAAATGTTCTTGCATTTGAAGCTGCAAAAATGTTTTTTTGACACATATGTTACAGCTTGGAATCCTCGTAATTCCTACTTTTCAACATCTGGGTTACACCATTCTACTACAAATGATCCATGCAGTCTTGCATCACCATCCATATTTGCATCAAACTACTTAGTTGACTATGAAGAACCTGTAAGTTTAGTTCAAAGACACACCAGATGTTCATAATCAACTTGCCTTTGCAAAAAAGGAACATCTGTTCAATGTCGCTACGTATGAACTACAAGCTACTTCTTCGTTATTCATTGATCCAAATGGGCGTAAAACATACAATCCTACAAGAAATTATTTTCTTCTAAATATTCATAACCCTACCATGCTTTCAATATGGAGGGCCAATGTTGATTGCCAACCAACTCTTTCTAGACATGTTTTCCTCAAATACATTTCAAAGTATGCATCAAAGTAGATCCAAAATCAGAAAGCTACCATGCAATTCTCTCTCTCCTTGCACATGAAGCACCAACTGACGGCCCCATCCTTCAGCCAATCAAACAATTGCTTGCACAAAAAGTTGCAGAACGAGACATTAGTGCACAAGAGACATGTCACATGCTCCAAAAACTTTCTCTTGTACTTTGTAGCTATCACTTCTTTTCCCTAATTGTTAGTCAAAGTGTCTTCCGCCAAGTTTCTAATGACACTAATAACACCCCTCCAACCTCGCCCTTCATATTTGCAAACATGCAAAGACCCCTTTCTCTTGAACATCTAACCCTACTTGAGGCTGCTCGTTCTTGGTCTTTCTCTCCTAATAGGAAAACAAATCCATGGAAACAAAACTTGCATCACAAGATTGTTGGAGTCTATCCACAATTCAATTCCATTGCTCCCTTTGATTCTTCATCTTTTGAACCGTTTGTTTCAGAGAAATTCTTCTATACAAAGCTTTTCGCTCCATCCCTCAAGATATTGGAACAACAACTTCTGAAATTATTTCTCATTGGCATCACATTAAAGGCACATATGTTGTGTGGCATGTTGAACATGCATAAGAAGAACCCTATACACCTCTATTTGATGATCCAAACTCTGATTCTTTTACCTTTCCCTTGTCCCATACCATGGATGAATGGGAACTTCTCTCTCAAATGTGACCAGGCAACAAAATCCATATTGGACATTGTGATCTTGACAAAAATCACAATTGGACACATAACAATATAACCACCCACTTGCATGAGACAACAACATCATTCATTGACCTCAATCTCTTGTCCACCCAACTACATGAAGACACCCTATCATTGTCCAATTTACCTGATTCCTTGTCTCCCACACAACACATAGCCTTTGATCTTGCCATTTCCCATTTTGCAAACACTACACTGACTCAACCACTCAAAATGGTGATTCAAGGTACTGCAGGCACTGGGAAATATTACCTCATAACTTGCTTGAAATCTGCACAGCAAAATGCATCTGAACAAAGTGCCTCCCCACTTCTTCTCCTTGCTCCAACTGGTGTTGATGCTTTCGACATACATGGATCTACAATACATTCTTGCAATGCTTTATCCAAACTATTATATAAATACAAAACTATACTATGAAGTGATACTAATTCACAAATTAGTATTAGGAATTGATAATCATTCATCAGTTGTAGTGAAAGAGTATGCAAATTAAATAAGTACATTTTTTCAATGTACATTTCATATTTCAAGCTTGTAATGCAAAATCAGTATATAAATCAACACATTTAATATATCGACAACCTATGATCAATATACCACAAATATAGAGGAATAACTCTAAATCGATGAAACAAATTTAATAAATAACCATAGAACATATCATGAGTAATAGTGTTATTTTATTCAATTGCAAAACACTACAATCTTTTTAAAACTACAAAGCTTTCTTGATATGTCTTTCATTGTCCTTCTCCAGTACTGGTTAGTGAAAAACTGTTGTTTAGGGATTGAATCATCAACTGCCCATTTGACTAGGTCGATATATGGCATAAAACCAAGTTTGCATGATTGAAAAAGACACAGGTAAAAGGGATTTCATTTCTTAACATACAAATATGTAGACTAACATTAGTCTCCACAAACTGTACCAATTTAGAGGCCAAAATATTCACCAAATTTAGAGGCATACTGATAAAAAAGAACACGGAGCGAGTTTAAAATATGGATGGACTTAGCGGAGGAAGAAGTTACGCAGAAAGAATACAAATAGATAGAATAAAACCTGAAACACCAAACATCTTTAACAAAATCAAAGTTTTAAGGTTTCTGACACCTGGAGGTCAAAAATCGGAAACAAGAACTTCGACATTTCTTTATTTAAAAAGAAAAAACTTCTGAGATCTGAAATGTCAGAAATCGGAGACCGGGAATTGGAAATAGGAAAATGGGGTGTTACTTATTGGAAAACATAGCATTTTCCGAATCCAAAATGTCGAAAATCAGAAATCGAAAAGAAGACTTTAACATACCTCCAAAACATGGATTTCCTCTTCCGATAATGGAAATCGGTGAATTGAAAACTCCATAAAAATATTTGAAAATATATAACCAAGGTTCCAAAAGCCGAAAAATCCAAAAAAAAACAAGGTTTATTGAAGAAATTTATCCAAAACACACAAAAACAACAAGAACTTACAACTTGATAATTATCCTAAGTGATGAAGGACCAAACAAGCTATTCAATGAGGGTCCCATTTTCATGGAGTTTTGTTTTTATTTTTACTATTATTCTTGTTAGACATTTAGAAATAGTAGTCTCCCCACTCATTAGATTTCAAGTTTTCATAATGACGTCCATTTTTTATTTTTATTAATATTTGTTTGATACGATTCGAAGAAGATTATATCTTACTGATTCTAACCACCCTTATTATATCCATAACTATATATAGTATAAAGAGTGGTGTCCTACACTCAACTAAATAAATTTAAACAAAGTTCTTTGAAAAAGTCTTAAACTTATTTATGGAAATTGTGAAAGTCTTTAAACTATCTAGGATAAACATTTTTGATTGAAAATTTACAACTGTACTTAAAAAAATATTTAAGAAAAATTACTGACTTGTTCGATTCCAATCCATTCATTAACGTCAATTGGCATATTGGCATATTTCCTACTTAAAAAGTATGTAATGTATTAGAGAAAGATGTTAAAACAAAATATAGTACCGAAACCTTTAATGGAGAGACCAACTGCATTCTTCATCATCATAGACAAGATTCAAACTATCGATTGATGATATACGGACCTCATGATTTGGGATTTTAGTTTTTAAATTCATACGGATATAAATGATGTAAGGATTTAGAGTTATCTGAATTTGAACAAATTGGAAGCATTGGAACATGAAAAACTCGAAATCCAATTCTCATCGTTTGCAAAGTCAATCAATAAATATAAGCCAAACAACATTATAACTCTTTCTATTTCCATCGATAGCCAAAAAATAGACATTTACAGAAAAAATCAATCCCTCCCATTTCTGAGAAAACATGCTTGCAAATCAGACTGGCAGTCTCGCTTGAAAGCAAACAAGATTGAACCAGAATGATTGGGAGTTCTTCATAAGTCTAAGAAAAAAATTCTTAACTGAAAACATAAAAAGCAACCATTAATAGTAGTAGTTTTTAAAACAGATAAAGAGTAAAACAAAGACTGAGATAATAACATGGTCAATCAAACAATTGTTCATGAGGCTCGAGCTTTATGCCTAGTCTCCTGGTGAACTCAAGATGATTGTCCAAAATCCTATGTAGGATGAGCAGGATTTTGTCTTGTTGAAGATGAATTCCGCCATGTTGCTTATTTTTTTCCACTAAAGTTTTTCCTAGGATAAAAGTCTATTGTCATTGCAACTTCATTCTGATATAGAGGGAGCCTTCATCTAGAGGTGCCGGGATCGGGGAGTAAATCCTTAAATTCATTTTTTATCTCCTCAGGTCACTAGCAAATTCCTTCCAACTCCGCCTCTCTCTCTGCATTCTGGATATTGGCTTGCATTGACTCAGGAATCTCTCGTTTATAACGTTTTCTCTTTTCCACAATCATTTTCTGGAAACGGAGGGGCGAACTCATACGCTTTGGCCTGCAATCCCCTAAAGGGGAAGAAACAAAGCCGGAGTTCTTACTATGAGGTATAATAACAGGCGAGATGACTATCAACAATAGCTAAGAAAAAGCAGCTTAATCAAGAAGTTGATCACTAATGTTGTAAAGAAATAGCATAAACATAACATAACATAGCATAAACATAACATTTTCATTATATTATGATATCGCATTGGATTATTTCATTTAAAAACCTCACTGCTAAACTGTCTTTATATATAAATCTATGAAGAACAACATTTATATATTCAACGATGCTGCTGGAAATAAAGGTTTAAGATAAATGAAAATGGATGACATAGATCACATCCCGGAATCGAAAGATTTTATGTTTGGGGCGCGCAATAATGACGATTGCTATAATGATTAAGCAACAAAATATTAGTATAGCGTTTATACGTAGTATGGTATAGAAGCAGGGGTACTCAAAACAAGGGCATATCCATACCATCATAAGAAGGGATCGATGAGGTGAAAAATGTCAAGTCCACACACTATGAGATAACTTGAGGCTGATAACAAGTGAGGCTGAGAGTCACTTCTGCGATTAATATGATGATGTTGTACCAGAAAGGGGCAGCGTTATGATGACATTAAGATATTTCAATACGTTAAAGTGAGCTTTCGCGTCCTCCAAGAGATGAGGGAATTATACACAAATCACATTAATCCCAAGATATATGTATATATATAGTACATCATGAGAATCCCGAACTCATAATAACATTCTGTAAGACTTAATCAATAAATATGGCCTCCTACTCAAGAAAATATCATTTGGACCTCGTTTATGGTTTTTTATGTGCATAAAAAATTGACCCGTGAGTGTCATTATTTCCCCTCTCATGGCTGGCGAAGAAATAATTCCCAAGATGGTGATATCAAAGGCCAGAATGGAAGAAGTTGGGAAGATAAGTTCGGAGTCATACTGCCAATGCAAGGGCTATAGTTTCTGGAGTGATGTGGGATTGGTGAATGAGAATGTTTCTAATTCCGATCTAGAGAAACAACTAAGTGGACTATAGCCAATTGCAGATATCATAAAAGATGCAAAAACTATCTGTGCCTAAACAAATAATTTAATGTTGCTACATTATTGGGGCTTATCCAACATTTTGACTTGTAACTGGTGCTTCAGAGTTTGGAATATGAAGGAATGAGCAATTTCACATTTTGTCATTTAATCTCTTGTTTGCTACCTTGCTTGTATTATGAAAATATTGATTATTGAGGAATTTTGTTGTTTTTTAGCTTGTCCAACATTGTCATTGTGTATAAAGCACTCCTGTCTAACATGAGTCTCCACAAATAGTACCAATTTAGAGGCCAAAATCTCCGCCAAATTTAGAGGAAGACTGATAAAAAAGAACACAGAGCGAGTTTAAAATAAGGATGGACTTACCGAAGAAAAAAGTTACATAGAAAGAATACGAACACACATAATACATCCTGAAACACCAAACGACTTTAACAAAACCAAATTTTTTCGGTTTCCGATACTCGAAGGTCAAAAATCGGAAATAGGAACTTCGACATTTCTTTATTTGAAAATACAAATCGAAAATTGCGGAATTAGAAATTAGAACATAGGATGTTCCTTCTTAGAAAACATTGGATTCCAGAAATCCAAAATGTCAAAAATTGGAAATCGAGAAATCGGAAATTGGAACATAGGGTGTTCCTTATTGGAAAACATAGGATTTTCGAAATCTGAAATGCCATCGGATTCCAGAATTTTTAATTTCTTTCTTACCGACATCCTCTTTTCGCTTTGAATAAATCAGAAAAAGGAAATCGAAATTTACATGTTCGCATTT
Organism: Pseudotsuga menziesii; assembly: GCA_001517045.1. Lineage (NCBI taxonomy): Eukaryota > Viridiplantae > Streptophyta > Pinopsida > Pinales > Pinaceae > Pseudotsuga > Pseudotsuga menziesii. The sequence goes on along the minus strand of LPNX010125923.1, from coordinate 138,253 downwards.
AACATTTCGTGCTTTCCGACTTCCAGTTTCCTCTGCAATACAAAATATTTAAAAAATATCGGAAATCAAGAATCGAGAAAGCAGACATATTGAAAATTGGAAATCAGGAAAGAAACCTTCATTTTTATCTAAATTGAAACTTCTGGTTTTCGATACACGAAAATCAGTAAAGTAGATCAATCATAAATCGAAAGCAACAATGTCAATATCCGATAAACAAATAGTCGAAAATAGGAAATCAAGGAAACACCAAACGAATTTAACAAATTGTGAAGTAAATATTTGACCAACAAACTTGTGAGTTTTCTGATTTTCACTATCCGAAAAGCAATATTGCCGACTTTCGCTATCCAAAATCGAAAATCGCAAATATCATAAAACCCTTCAAACCCGGATATCGAAAATTGGAATTTGAGAAAGGAACATCTCCGTATTCAAAATTATAGGACTTCCAGGATCCGAACATTGCAAATCGCAAAGCATAAAACAAGCTTCGACGAACCTCCAAAAAATGGATTTCCGCTTCCTGATTTCAAAAAGCGGAAATCGCAATCAAGAAAGACAGGTTGGAAAACAAGTTAAAAATTATTCTGAAATTCAATAAATCCAAACAAAAAAGGGTCATTAAGAAAATTTATTATCAATGTATTTAGTCATGAATGTCTTGAGGTAAAAACTCACTTGTAAGTCGAGTTAGTAGTACACATATAAGTATTATGAAAATGTAATTTCCAGCCTCCCAAGGTAAATCAGAAATGTTCAGTTGCAGAAAGACTCAATATTTTTACCCTCTCAGTGTTCCTTTGCACCTCTTGGTGCAAATGCTAGTTTAGTAACTATGAAAGAAAAACCATTTTGTCTTCGATCATGACAGTGCATCCCATTGAAGTGCGAAGAATGCACATCAAAAATGCCTTTGGTGAAGATTTTGCATTAATCTCCACTGATCTCAAGCACTCACTATAAACGTTACTCTGTATAAAGTTTTGAGACACTTCTTTCATGAAATGACTCACAAGAATACTGCCACTCTCCTTTGGGTAGGCGCATTTTTGAATAATATGACTGTATAGAAGAGGTTTGAACTCATGTAAAGACAAACATTCTATTTTCTTCTTTTACAACTTCAAATATTGAGCTGATGTTTTGATGGAAGTGACCTTTGTTTGAAGGTGTCTATCTAAAACCTTACATCTATGATTTTAGACATTGGGGATAACCTTTGCGTAAAGGAAATGATCCTAGGTTTCGCATTCTTCTATAAATATGAAGAGCACAAGCCTCTTGTAGAGAGTGTCGACTCCATAACCTTCTCCCTTTATATTTAGCTTTGTTACTCTAATAATTAGTCTTAAGCGTTTGTACTCTATTTTGTGGCGAACAATACTTTACATGCTATAGGTTATTTAATTAGATCTCAAACAGGTTGAGATCCAATGGTCCACAATGTCGCTGCCGTAGCATTAAATACCTTATAGCATGTAAAATATTGATCGTCCTATTTAGTTGGATATTTAGATAAAGTGTAACTCAGGATCATTTAAGCCTCTTAAGTAATTAAACGATATGGTTTGATTACTAAGAATTGTTATTAGAACTGTATGGAGTTAGCTTAAGTGGAAAGAATATCTTTTTGGAAAGAGATAATCCATAAACATTACAAAGGTTTAATATTAAGGATCAAACTTTTTGGTTGTTTATTAAAGTTGAGTTTATATGCTGCCAAAGTATAATCTTCATTGTAAGTTAAAGATAATAAAAATATTAACAAACCCTTGGTGGACGTAGCCCTGGTTGGGGTGAACCACCTATATTGGTGTCTCTATTACTTTTGTATTTTATGCATTTCATTTCCATGAACTCACCCAAGGTAATGCTCCTTGATCCTTACATGTTTTAAAGAATACTCACTTTCTTACTTGTACATAATTAAATGAACTATGGATCATGTTATTTAATATAAAAGTTAAGGCTTTACATACATGAGGAATATGGTTGTTATGTTATGAAAGGAAGTAAAGTAATAGTGTTTTGTTATCATGAATGAACGATGAACAATATGTATAAGTGCTTGTTAGTAATACCATTTAATCTCCTATGTAGGAATTTAAGACTTGATGTGGAACACACTTAATTGTATTGTCATGTAATTCTTTGAGACTAATGTTTTGGTGGTTGAGATGAAAATGTTAAAAAAAAATTACCCCATCACCTAAAATGGTAAAGTAAAGATTGGGTTAATTACCATTAGTATATTAATAATATGTATATCTATAATAATAAAAAAATTTCTATTAAAAATAAATATATATTAATTTTAAATAGTAACTTATTTCATCTTCCGTGGAGAAATATATGAACAAATTAATGGAGTAGCTATGGGATCTCCACTATCTCCAATAGTGGCCAACATCTACATGGAACATTTTGAGAATAAGGCTATTGAAACATTCTCCCTAAAACCTCGTGAGTGGAAAAGATTTGTAGATGATACAAATCTCATATGAACACATGGAAGAGAGAACCTAAACAAATTCCTCACACATCTCAATAACCAATCTGAACACATACAATTCACAATGGAGGTCCAAGAAAACAATTGCCTACCTTTCCTCGACGTCCTTATTACAAAAAATGAGGATGGGTCATTAGCACATCAAGTATATAGGAAAAAGACGCATACAGACACATATTTACATGCAACATCCCATCACCATCCCTCACAGAAATTAGGAATCTTGAACACCCTTGCCATTAGAGCTATAAGAATTTCAGACAAAGAACAAATTGATGAGGAATTGAAGCATCTTGCTATAGTCCTTCAAGAAAATGGTTACAAACTACAATACATCAACAGAACATTCAAGAAGGCAAAGAACCTCTTAACAAAATACAATAACAAAACAAAACAAACTGAGAACATAAAAAAGGTGGTCCTCCCATACATACAGGGAACCACAGACAAAATAGCTATACTATTAAGAAAGAAAAATATTGAAACCACTTTCTCCCCTCTGAATTGTTTAAGAAACATGCTGGATAAAGCAAAAGATCCTATTGATGCCATGCTCAAGAAAGGGGTATACTCAATTCCTTGTTCATGTGATAAAGAGTATATCGGAGAGACGGGAAGATCAATAAAAACAAGGTTGAAGGAGCATTCCGCAGACATAAAACATGAAAGAACAAAAATTCAGCCGTAGCTGAACACTCCAAAAAAACTAATCACTATATTTGCATGGAGAAGGCTAAGGTCTTAGCCCTGGAAGAACATTACAATAAGAGACGAATCCGTGAGGCTCTGGAAATAGAAAAACAACCAAATTTTTTTAACAGGGATGATGGTTTAATTCTCAGCGAATCTTGGAAACCTATTTTAAACCTTCTAAAGAAACAACAGCCAGCTGACATTAGTCTTAAAAACAAAAATAAAAAATTAAAATTTAATAATAACCAATATTAATAAAGGATATTTTGCATATAATCAATAATGAGCCAAACATTCTCCTGATGCTGGACTCGACTGAGCTCATCTCAAAATGTACGTAGAGTACATAAACCATACGTACGTAGAGTACATACGTAGAGTACATAAACCATACATACGTACGTAGAGTACATAAACCATACACAAGTCCTCCATGTGAGCTCATCTCAAAATGTATATATATTAATTTTTAAATCATCACCAGATGAGTTTGTTGGAAACGCTTTACTTACGACGTCTTCAAATACTAATGCTTCCTCTTGTTTTTGTTGAGGTGATTGAATAATTAATTTAATAGGATGAGGTTCAGGTTCAAAGAAGGTTCGAATCTTTCAAAATCCTATACAAGTTTCTCGTGAATAAGTCGTCGAGAAAAGCGCATGCGGACATCCCATTTCCACACATCACCGACTCAGTAAAGTAATTCATTAAATATTTAACTGAGCACTCATGAAACTCATGCAGCCATGGGAAACATGTTTGGGCCTTTCCGACGCTCATGTTATCTAAATTTGATCCTCATATTCTTTTCTCTCAAAATAAATTCCGCTCTTTTAGGAAGGAGTAAAACAATTCCGAGTAAGCTGGAGTGTATACTACAGGTGATGTATAATGTTTCTAGTTTTTAATTAAACATAAAACGATGTCGATGAAGGTGGAGTAAGTCAGTATACTTAATGTAAATTCAAGTGATATATTAATTCTTTTTAAGTTGTATGTCAAATTTAGGAAATTAGAAAATAATAAATAATATATTTATGAATTATATTTTAATAAATTTGTTAATAATTTTTTTATGTTTTATTCAATAACATTAATAATAATTAATTAAATTATCTCTATATGTAATAATAATAATTTAATTTTAAAATTATAATAATTATATTAAATTATAAAAAAAATTGTATATACCCTATTTTCTTAAAATTTAAGCTGGTATTAAACACATACCATTCAAATTATTAATTACAATACATGTTAACTAATAGGGCTAAGGACCCAGCTAATGCGTTCGCAAGGTAAACCCTGGCTCCGGGACCGGTAGTGTTGCGTATAGCATGGATGATGATAGAGGGCACGCTTCTTCTTTGACACCTTTTTGGTCCTTTCAGTCGATTCAAGGAGACTATTGAGAGAGTTGTGGCCTCTTCTAGGGCATCACACTCCTTTTTTCTTCCCTTTCAGCTTCCTAGTATCTGGGGTCTGTCCCAAAAAGCTAAATACCCTATTAGACTATTATTATAATTTATTAAAGTAAACAAAAGGAAATCTCAAAATTAAAATTCAAACTTTTTATTAGCAATTCCATATGGTCTTAGTCTTAGTGAAGTTAATAGAATGAAACATAAACTGTAAGGAATATTCAAAGGATGCAAACCTAAAAAGGAGCTCCAAAACTTAAGTTCATGATAGATATTAGTTGAAATTCCTTGAACCTAATTTTTAAAAAAAAAGTGAATTGCCAAAGTGTGGATTTTAAAGTAGAATCAGCACGACAGTTGCACGAGTCTTTCAGTATTGATTGCTTCATGCATTTTAGGCTTGATAAATCGTCTGAGCTTAAAAAACATGTACTTTTGGTTCATATAACGGACCAACAGCGAAGTCAACCATTGACTTTGCTATTGGTTTGTTGGATGAACCAAATGTACATGTTTTTTAAGCTCATAAATCTCTAGAAGTGGTGGCAGCTAAATGGTAGCTGAGTTACCATACCATAGACGTGTGAAGAAAATGCGAGTCTGGAAGGCGGAATCCTGTCATGGAATGGCATAGTTACAAAATTAAACGGTTGGCCCTTCGGATGACTCGACCCTACAAAATCAAACGGCGGCTGGCTTAAAAGCGTGCATTTTTCAAGCTAGTTTAAATGTTAATTTTTTTGAGTTATTTTTTTAATTTGTTATCTATATAATACAATAGAAATTTTCTTATTAGTTTTTTAAAAATTTATATGATAATTGGTAAAATTGCATAATCTAGATGTTTAAAATGTATATGATAGTTGTTAAAATTGTATAATCTGTTCAAAAAGTCTTTAAGAAGTCTTTAAGGATGCTGAATTTATCTATTTATGCTTTAAAAAATATATGATTTAAATACTTAACTTTAGATTTTGGAAAAAAAATAATCAATTTCAAATTAAAAATCACAAAAAAAAATCCAAAACTTCTAACAAATAAACTACTCATTTTCTTAATAACAATTTTAATATAACCTTGATATTTATATAAAATTCATCACTTCCACTTTTATATATAATCTTTATATTTTTATCATTTCACTTGCAAAAAAACCTGTTACTTAATATTAAAAGAAATGAATCAAATTTAAACATACATGATGTGAACATCATTATTTATAAGTTCTATTTCCTCTATATCATTTCAGAGTCACTTTATATTCAGATTATATTCAAAATCATAAACCAATGTCATTGAGTCATACATTAGGATTTACTCTTCAATAACTTTTTTCTTTTCTAAAAGTAAAGAGCTATAATAATTAAAAAAATATTAAAATTTTAAAATAAAAATATATATTAAGTGTTTATGAAGATGTTGTATATTGAATTTTTTACAATGTTATATATTATTAAAATATATATTAACTTTCTTTTTAATAATATATACAAAAATTTATTTAACAATGTAGTTTTGCAAATAAAAATATTCATAATTTACTTTTATATTTTAATAATATTAAATTTCTCTACTACAATTCAGATCTATATTTTTGCATGGTTTTGTGACCATTAAAAACCCATTATCATATTTTAGATTTTTTTAGGCCATTTTCCATTTAAAGATAAAGCTTACAAAGCTTATAAAATTTGTAATAGTTTAAATATGTTTTAAGAAAAATAGAATTTTTTTATTATGTTTATTTAAAATTAGGTAAAATATTTAAAAGTTATTCGATTTGTAAATATTAATTATTAAAATTGTAAATAATAATAATAATAATAATATATTTTTAAGGTCACTATAGAAGGTGTACATACATCACCTCCTCTAGATTTAAACCTATGATCTTTTAAGAGGAAACACATGCTCTTAACCATTAGGCCCACTCATGGTGTATACTAAGATATTTAAAAAGTTGAATCTATTTATATATTTAAAAATATAATTTAAAAAATAAAAAATTACAATTTAACAAAATAATAATAATAACTGGAGACACCATGTGGCAATGTCATGTTGTTGGTAATAGATATTAGCATAATACTAAAATTTAGAAAATAAAGTCTAGAAAAAAACCATCCATGCAAAAAAAATAAAAGAATAGGTATTATCATTTGAAAAGTGGTCCTTTAATGAAAAATTTATTTCTTGACTAAAATGACTTCTTTCGATCATTTTTCCACCTCAAAAGTGGCAAAGAGAATATGTCATTCATTTGTCATGTGATCCATTAAATTTATAAACTCCATCCAAGTCAACTTACTTAATATCTATGGTATAGGCCTATTGAGCAGCCTTTAATGCGACGACGGTTGTGCAACAGGCCGTTGGATCTCAAGCATCTTTAGATCCAACAACTTGCTTCACAGTCTTTGTCGCATTAAATATTGCACATCAAGCAGGTTATTGATCACCGTAGACATCCCCACGCTCAAAGTTCTAAGATATTGACTACTTTACCAATGCATTCTGGAAACTTAGGAATCAAAATTGAATGTTAAGGGACAATATTCTATAGAAGAAAAAGATTCACGTAGATTTGCAAAGAATAGAATAAAAAGGATATTATTAACGTATAATGTTATTCAAATAACTTATCTTATCACTATGATCCTAGGTCTTGCTAATAAAAAAACGGATTCACAGGGTGCCTGTAGGATATCGTTTCAGCAGTCCATAGGATGATCATTAAGCTTACGCTGTCATAGATATGGTTCAACCATCCCACGTGATTTTTTTGTTCAAGATGCAATTCAACTAAGAAAAGAAAAAAATATTACATTACAAGCAAAACTATTATTCATTAGTAAGAATTTATGTGTAGTCTTTTGAAAAAAGGAAGAGATAAATATTTTAGATCATAGACTACCTATAATAGAAACTCTAGCTTGTTCTTGAAAACCTAGTACTCCTCTCTGAATTATTGCAAACATTGCATGCACTTGCAATGACAAAGGAATGAAAATGCATCTCTACTTGATGGGTAAGGTGTTACAAAGGTATAAAAATTTTACAAAAAATACTCTAAAAATGGAAAATAATTGTTACCACCTAAGTTGTACTTAATGGTTTTTTATCAAGTGACCCTGGTGAACCGGACAAGGATAACTTGTTCGGACTTCGGAAGACCTTTGGAAGTACTTCTGGGAAGTGCTTGTTGTACTATATCACATGTTCATACCCCATGGGGGAATTGTAATAGATGTTTTAGCATGATAGTGTCTGTAAAAGACTTAGTCTCTTAGACTTTATTTGTCAATCCGATTAGCCTAGGGTGTTTTTCCATTTGGTTATTATTGGTTGTTGAATAAACGACTGATAATTTCTGAGTTTTTCACTCCATACCTCCAAAGTTGGGGTGGTTGGTTTGGCATTTAGGCCTATTGAGGTTATTAGAGTCTATGTGTCAATGTATAAACATGCTAGACATCATGGTCGAGTCATATGAACATGTCTAAGTCCCCCTCGGTTTTTTCAATTTTTCAATTTTTTATTTTTTTCAGTGTTTTTTATTAAAATTTAATTTTTCCAAAACTTAGGCTATTTTTTAATAGTTTAATTGGAAAAATTGATTTTGTAATAAAAGTGGGCCAAATAATCAGTTTCAGTCATGTATGTGCTCATTTTCAATCTAAGAGCACCATGTAAACCCATAGACCCACTATTTCCTAGTTTTGAGTGATTTTCCATCACTCAGGTCAGAAATCCCCAAAAAATCATTTATTGATTATTTTAATTAATAAATTGATGAATAATGGAGCAAATCCAAAATCATAGATCAGTGGATTTTCAGCTGATTTGATTGAAATTAGTCAGATCTGAACCAGATTGACTGGATTTGACAAATCCTTGACTGAAGGAGGTGATCAAATCAGATCCAGAGTTGATCTTCAGCATCCTATATGGGGAATTTCTCCCTCCCTCTCTCCTCAACACGTTTTGGCTCATCTGGATGAGTTTTGGTGGATGCTTCAGTCAACAGGTTGAGGTGTCAGTCAGATCAGCTCTCTGATTGACAATTGCACTCAATGAGACTCAGATTTGGCTCAGTTAGACACAGATCAGGCATTGATGGACTCTCCATCAGCATATTTGGTTTATCTCCTTGGGATTTGCACCCCCCGTAGGCTGGCTCTCCTGGTTTTTGTATATATCCAAGCACATCAGCCTCTTACAAGCTAGTTAGAGTTGGATTGAAGGGCTTGCTATTGTAATATTGTGTATTGATCATCATTAGTGAATAAAGAAGCTTTGAAGGCTATACAGTGTAGTGCATGTGTTTGTGTGGATTCTCAGCGTTATGCTGCTAATGTGGTAACTGCAATTTCTTTCCAAATTCTGTGCCGCTTTTGTATTCTGGCTTCAAGGATTTGGTTGAATTAAGTAAGGGTGTAAACTAGGCAAGTTAGATTGCTTCATCTTGTTTATCCATATGATGTATGCTCAAGAATTTCATTTATATGCTTAAATAAGATTATTTTTGCATGATCTTTCATTTTTGTTGCTTTATACATCTATATCCAGATCTCACGAGGTGTTTTGCAGGCTTGTGTTATCTAGTTGCAGGTTTATGATTGGATGAAGGTGTGGATCAAGATTGATGCCATTCCTTATCCAATAAGCTCAAGACTCTGTCCCTCAGCGCTCCACAAAAGGGCCTCCTTTCAGCTTGCACCATTCAAGCAACGAGCCGACCTTCTCTCCTCTTCTTCTCATTTCTTAAAAAATTCAATCTTTCGGTTACCTGTCTCTCCCTCTTATGATCAGATCTAGTTCTAGGAATTGAATATATATTATTAGATCTATTTCATAAGAGTCTTGCTTCTTAGATCTGCAATTTCATAAAGAATATAATTTCATAAAGATAGATCTAGGTGTAGGAATTGCCTTTTTTGCAAGTAGCTAAGTCATAAATCTAAAACTTGTTCATAAGGTAGTTTCTTTTTCGTTCTTTAAAGATTCATATTCTGCAATAAAGTGCACATCTTATTGGCTTCCCAAACAGCAAGCCAAGATCCTAAGGAAAGCTTGCTTTCCTTGGTTCCTTTTTGCATAACTAGATTAGCCCAATTTAACAAAATTTTACTTAAGTTTTTTTTCGATAACTAGTGTAGTAACCCAAAACACTTTCAAAGTGTGTTTGGGCATATTTGATTCTGATTGCTCGCTGTTTTTTAGCAGGTCCAACAAAAAAAGAAGGAAACTCTGCCAAATTTCCAAGTCTTGGATCAATCGGAGTTTCCCGAAAGCTTCCCCCGCCACCTTGTTTAATTCTAGCTTGTTACAAGCTTGTTGTAAGACTTTGGATCCCAAATAACAAGGACCAAAGTGCATCAATTTTAATTTTCTGATATTGTAAATCACTGCTAATAAAAAGAAAGGGTCCTTTCGAATAGGCTCTTTTACCATCCCCCCTGGGGGGATTTGCGTCTGTGTCAATTTTTTACCTTTTGCTCATATCTTTTCAAACTAGCGTAGCTCTAATCTGCAGGATAGTATACTTGGATTCATTATCAATTTCATTTTCCATATTTGATATTTCAAATTAATCTTAATACTTACCCCATGACTTCTCGATTGACCCGAAAGGGGAAAGAGATGCGTGGTAGGACTAATTAGAAAACCGGAATTGTGTATCTATTTTCTTTTCTATCATTTGTTTCTTCAGCTATTATAAAATTAACTCCTCCTTGATTCCCTGATTGAGATCCACTTGGATCGAAAGAGGTTCCTGGAGGGTTTTCTTTTTAACAAGAACACCCAATTTTAAAATTTACTAAAATTGACAAGACCCCGGTGTGTATGCTCTGCACTTGGCTGCGGTTCATCTGATCAGTCAAGCTATATCAAAAGCACTTGAGTGACTAGTATAATTAGGACTCACTCTCCTAAATTGACAAACCATCAGGTGAAAATCCAACACCTAGATCAAACCATCACGGTGGCAAAATACCCAAAGGAAGCGGGAACTTCTGAAAAGTGACCTTAGGACATCGATCTCTGTCACATCCTAATGGGTGCGTTATGAACAATAGCCCCAGAGACTCCATTCAGCACACATATTCCTTGCGGGTAGCCGTGAAGGTTTAGTTTTGGACATAGTCCAAGTACTCTCGAGTATATCTGGAGTCCACCTCTTCGCCTAATTTTAATCAACTCACACTTCAAATTTAACTTAAAACGTACCAAGAGGCAATTACAAAACATTCACTCCAAGAACATGCAAGTACATTGATTTTATTTTTTGACTCAATTCTAAGGCACTGGTTATTGTCTTGCTTTTTATATATATTGTGTCTCAGCATTGTGCTTTCGTGTGTTCATTTTTGTATCTTGTCATATTTGGTTGTCTATAGTTAAATTTCAAACTCCTAAGTAACTTATTCAGTTTAACATCACCATACTAAGTAATTATCCTTAGTAACTTAATAGGGTCTACCCCCCTTGGCTTCATTAGGAGTTGAGCCTAAACGGAGGAGTCAAGAACAAGGTGACAGCCTTGACTCAAGACTTGCCCCCAAGGACACACCGAGTGGCTTGAAGATTTCTGCCACGTGACCCAGGTGTGTGAAAGGCGGAAACACTTTTTGGTGCCATTGTCGGGGATAAATCTTTTTATTCCTGAGTATGACTTAGCTTAACTTTTTTCTAAACAACTAAAAAGATAAAAAAAATTGATTGATCTAGTCTTTAAAAAACATAAAAATTAAAACTCGACCCATTTGGCAAATCCACTGTCTAACATCCCTTCAATAATTTCTACCCGAAGAAACCGCCGATAATTATTCAATCCTCTCTCTGATCCAGGTTTATTAGGGAAAGATTGAATAGGCAGACTTCTTGTAGAAACCTTGAAGATTTAGGAGACCAATCCCTCTCAGATATCCATCACATATTTGTAGAGAGTCATGTTCACCAATCTCAAGAAATGATGGAATTATTCAAACCCCTTGACTTTTCTCAGATAGTAGCTGCTCCCCATGCCATTCCAAAAGATGCTATCAAGAAGCTCCCCATATTTCAGGGCAATAATGCCATCACTGCCAAGTCTCACCTTCGAAATTTTGAAAAGCACCTGGTCAGTTATTGCAATGATGCTACCCATGACCATGACGATGTCAAAATGATGCTCTTTGCTTTATCCTTGGAAGATGATGCTAAAGAATGGTACTTCAACCTAGATGATGATTCATATAAAACTCTTAGTGGATTTGTTATCCATCTGAATGGCACCTCTCTGTCTGAGTGCCGAAATCCCTCATGTTGGCACACAAAAGGACATCTATGGATTGATGTTTGCCCATAACACTATAGGTTGGCTTATTATAAAATACATTTCTCCTCCATCCAGCTGGTTACTTTGCCATTTTTCTATGTTAAGTTATATTCGCGACTCTCTACATGTACAACTTGCGGATCATTCACGAGTGTCGGTTGCTGCAAGTCGCGAATGGATGTATTCACGGGTTGCTCTTATAGCAACCCGCAGATCATTCGTGGGTTGTCCTTCTACATACCCGCGAATATGTCCCTTGACATTTAAAAATAAAAACACGCGATGATCTGAGATTAGTTAAGCCATTTACCTTAATCACCTTAACTGTCTCAACCTCCTCAACCTTCGAAACTGCCTTATTTCCTCCATATAAATATAGGCCTTGGGGAGGGTGTTTGATATAGAGACTTGGAGAGCAAAGTTATGCTGGTGGATTGTATACAGAAGTATTTGGAGCAGTGGAACTCAGAATCCTTTGGTTGCAGAGGAGTCCTTGTCTTAGGCATTGGGTTGTAATCTGAACTCTTTCCATTGTTGATAATAAAGATAATCCTTCTTCCATATGTGTTTCATGTATCTTGGTTTGATAAATGTCTATGTTTTTGCATCTTATATATGATTTATCTAACCTGCTTATATATATATGAATCATCTTGTATCTGGAAGATTGTTTCTTGACAGGTGAAAGGGGAGCAACCTTGAAGACTTTGGAGAAGAAGCTGAACGGAAGAGGACTAGCAAGGATTGACCTTCGTTAATTGAGTAAGTCTTTATTATCCTCATATTTCCTTTACTGCACTCTAGAGTCAATTGCCTGCAAGTTGATTGAGTATGTTGGTAACCCCAGACCTTCGGTTATAAGGTGTATAATTCTGTACAACAGAACTGGCGACTCCACTGGGGAAGCCTAGACTGCTGTAGGTTGTTTGTGTCACCCCTCACCAGTCTTTGCTTGAAGTCTGTATGTGATATTACATCCTGGTTCATACTTGCCTCAGCATTTGAAAGTCTTGGGATTTTTTCTTGCTTTTTGAGAAAAATCTTATATCTATTCGCGAGTTGCTCTTCTGAACAGTTGCGAATACAAGTTTGCATTCACGGGTTGCTGTACTGGATAGTCGCGGATCATCCACGGGTTGCTCTTATATACAGTCGCGAATCTTCCTGGAAGTAGGGATTTTTTAAGTTAAGGTTTGCTTGTTCCTTTCTTTCTATAATCCCTATTGGTAAGTTGATTTTCTTTATGAATGTTGTGTCGCTTTTCTGAGTGCCTCTGTTGATCACACTTTGTGCTTTTTCGAAAGCCCTTGAGTCTCTTTTACTTGGATTATTTTATGTTTGCATGCTGAAGTGGTTGGCCTGTTTGGGTTGGGGGTTAAAGTGTCTTTGTCTAGATCTATGATCAGGGTCTTAGGCTCTGTTTTTCAAGATTGTCTTCCGACAGTGGCTGGTTGTCATTTGCCTTTGTAAGTCTACAATGATTTTTATCATTGTGTGCACCCAAGATAGGGTTCCTAGCCTTCCTTTGTTGGTTGTCTTTTGGTTCTGTCAACCTGTTTCACTAGTGGAAAATGTGAAATTAGTGACAAAAAAAATGACCAAAATCTGCATATCAATGACCACTTTTGGTTTGGCAATCGTTGGTGGCTAATTTGCAATCTTTTATTACACGACCAAAATTGGTCATTTTTATTTTGGTCATTTATAGCTTGACAGTGAGTCATTTATTTGGTCATTAATTTGCTCATATCTTTGAATCAATGACTAAATATATGATCACATTTATGACCACATGACAAAATAGAATATGACCAGTTTTGGTCACGTAATAAAAGACCGTAAATTAGCCACCAAAACTATTTTTTGGTCATTGATATGCAAATTTTGGTCATTGACATGCAAATTTTGGTCGTTTTTTTGGTTATTTATATTTCATTGTTTGGTCATGTATATCTCAATTTGTGGTCATTTTATATGTGAATTTTGGTCATTAATCTCATTTATTGGTCACTAATTTAGTCATTTTTAGTTGTTTTATGTGTGGTTATTATATTTTTGTAGTCTTAATGGTGTCCATTATTAATCAATATAAATTTTTAATATTATATTATGTCTAAATTAAAAAAAGAATCATACATTATTTATCATCATCTAATATACATGTGAATTATGCAATGTCACATTAATTAATTATTTACAACACTTACAAATAATATAAAGTACAACATATAAGTTTTAAATCGCATAAATTATATTATATAAAATGTTAAGTATTACAATAAATATGATTTTTCTCAAAACTATCTCCATATAACTTTACATGAAAATCATATAGTGCATCAATGACTTTTCAAAATATTACAATGGTTAAACCAGTCCACTTGTACTTGGCTGCTAAGCCATACTTAGATCCCGCGATAGCTTCAAAACCATACTTGAAAGCTTGAAACCTTCACCAACAGGATTTTTCATACTCAATGGAAAAGCCTCAACAACAGGCTCTTCATACTCAATGGCCCACTTTCTGAGCTTTCTATCTGTGCACATGCTTCTATATCCGCACTGCACGTGCTTCTGAGATTTCTAAGCTTTATATCTATGCGCGTGCTTCTATATCCACACTGTAGTAGCCTACCTCCTCGTGTTGTTATAAAGTCTGTGAATAAGATTACCTACAAACAACACATGTTAAGCAATAAATTTTGTTGCTTGCTAAAAAAAAACAAATAACTAAAAAATGTACATAGTAATTTCATAAGATTTAACATGGCAAAAAGAAACAATTTCGATAAACAACAGGTGTACTCAAAATGCATAAACATTTAGAACTAGCAGACCTACATATACATGAACATGAAATACTTCTCCATAAGGCCTGAAAATCAATGGCAGCATTGCGCAAAGCAAGAAATAATTTCCGAGCAGTATATGAATGAACTTTGCACTGAATATTTTTTTCTTGATGATATTAGTATGCAATATTAGATGATGATTCATGGTCTACAAGGTTGTAGACCATGACTTTCAGTATCTGGTTTATTGGTAGTTTGTCTGAACTTGAGATATGCATCCTTGAGGATTGCAACCTCAAGGTGCATTTAAGACCCAGGTTTAGATGGGTTTGTGCTATTGTCCATATTCATAGCACCATCTAGATTCTACAAACTATTATGTGTGCACACACATAAAGAGATGATGGATCATATTCACCCCCACCCAGACTATAAAATGCACTCCACTTCTTTTAGTGCAAATAGCATGGAAACATATTCCCAAAAAATGACACTGGAAAACTTGGCTTGCTCTAATACTCTACTAAATATGCATGGTCGTTAAGAATACATACAGTAGGAGCTTTCATTTTCAAATGTAAAATGCATTGTATGGTATATACAGGCCCTAGGGAAAGAAAAGCAAGGAAGTTGAGACTCAGTTGTGGATGGAATAAACACTCAATGATATTTTTTAATTTGAATAGATTGGAAGGTTAGACTCACAAATTGCCAATACAACAACTTGTACTCTGCCAAACATTTTCTATTCTTCACACGAAATATCCATAATTTGCAATATCTTAGCTAACTAGCCGAGGTACACACAGCTACTCCTCAGGTACATGCACCCCATGATAGGTACATGACAGAGTGCACCCAAGTGTGCAATGAAACACACTGGCCTATTGGGGAATGCACCAAGCATCCCATAACAAAATTTGGTGTGTCTCTTATGAGAGGACCATCCTTAGTTCATCAAGCAGTTACTGATGCTCATGATAATAGGCATAGATACTTGAAACTACGTGGGATGGTATTGTAACAAGCAGTACTGATCAGTGACCAATTACTATTGATTTATGTCTCATGATAAAATGTCATTGAACATGTTTTGTAGTTATTTATAAATTTAAAATTATGACTAGTGTTGAAGCTTGAATCATTGAATCTAAAAATTTTAAAATTTAAATTAAATAATGAATGTTAACACAAACACACACACACACACTGCACACATATACAAGTGACACACACACACACCCCTAAATTTCAAAACTATCACATCCACAACAGCACCTATGCACCGTGGTTACCTTGGTTCTTAGTCTTTTAATCAAAATCAGAACCCTGGTAATTTTGCACAATAGAAATTTGCATATCCTAAATAAAAAAGATCTGATGAAACAACCACTTTATCTGGAAAATGCCACCCCTAGTTTAATTATATTCATGATGGAAAAAGTTAATAGATAA
Organism: Pseudotsuga menziesii; assembly: GCA_001517045.1. Taxonomy (NCBI): domain Eukaryota; kingdom Viridiplantae; phylum Streptophyta; class Pinopsida; order Pinales; family Pinaceae; genus Pseudotsuga; species Pseudotsuga menziesii. Next base: position 122,056 of record LPNX010125923.1, on the reverse strand, counting down.
AATGGCAATTGGCCAATTCGTTTCTAAGATTATGCCATGGCATTTCCAAATTTCTGCAATCATCTTGAGTAAAGGACAAGAATAGATAGCAACTTGTACCCATCAATACTGTAAAAATGATAAAAGATGCCTGACAACGATCACACCTTCAAATGCATGAGTTAAGCACTATCTAGACAATTAAAAATCTACATACTACCTTGTAGTTAGTACACTTATGTACTCTTTCTTTAATTATTACCTCACCTTGAGAATCAGCTGCAAAACCGTCAACTGTGGCAACAAAGTTAAAAATGTAAACCTATAACAACATCCATGCACTTGCCCTTTTCTCATAAGACAATTTTCTCAAACAATAGAAAAAGGGCTACAAAGCAATAATTTTTAGAATGTCACACAAAGTTTAGCAGGCAGCCATACTTTAAACACTAAAGATGACATCATTAATCCATCAAGTTATGCAACTACAAGATGAACAAAACAGATGGTCAACGATAGGTAATTCTGGGTAGAGTATGCTATAACTCAGATTGTTGGTATCAATTCTAAGTTATAATATAATTTGTATAAGTAATCCTTCAGGTCAAGTAATAATAAAGGTTTATTGGATCTTCAAGTCAAGTAATAATAATAGAAATAATGAGTGCATAATTTCAAATCTTGCTTTCAATCCTTTGCTTAACAAGCTATTAGAAGAAAAGTTAAGATTTCAGGGTATCTCCTATGAGCATATTTATAGGGAATACAATGTCAAGACCAATGTGTTGTCATTAGAGGCTCTCCCTAAGAGAAGGAGAGCTCGTCATCCAAGAATTCAGAGACAAGGTGACAATGGTCAAAGTTCATCTTATGCTTCAATAAAAATCTCAGTTTAAGACTTTAAGTCTGTTGATGTATTGACCTGTTTACTGCAGGGGGTCTTTAGTCTTTTAATTGTCTTGTTTTGATGGTCAGATAACTGTTTATTATATGCCCTAGCAATTGCCTTCTTCAGTTTTGGTTCTGGTTGACAATCAGAGGTCACAGCTTCGTCCATGTAAATTTGGAATTCTCCCCCAAAATATCAAATATATGTTTTCCTTCGAAAAAAAAAGGTAATCAATTTTACAAACAAACCATTTAGTGCTCTTGTTGGTCCACTGCTAAGTTGCTAGTTTCATTCTTGGAGTTCATGTCAAACAAAAACCCTGTAATTATTAAAAAGGAGTTGCATATCAAAAAATAACAAAACAATCAAATCTTTTAAATATTTCATACCAAAAGGAGGGAAAGCATCCAAAAAGATGTTCTAGGGCTATATTCTATTTCTCTTACTCCCAGAATTTAAAACATGGGGGAATTACAGTGTTTCTGGTAACAAAAGATGGGAACCAGTTAATACTGAAATTTAGTAAGAACCCTTGAGAAGACTTCAACCCCCAACCTAATAAATACCATATTAAACTTAGCAACACTCAAGTTAAGGCTTTGATGAAGGAGGATTTGATAATGCTTATCGAGCACCGACCCAAATTGCTTAGTCATCAATCCTCCATTACCTTTGATACTATTATGGGAGGATTTTCAGTCGTAAAGAATTGAGCAAAGTTATGGACAGATACAGAAAGAATATTGCATGTATAACCATTATTAGAGCTACAAGAAGTTATCATAATTTTAACTTGTTTGTTGGATAGTTCTTTTTTTTATCCAACCTACCATGACTGAACAAAGCTCCAAAGAGTGAATGCAGCTACACCAAAATAAACATTCCTGAATATATCTGATTATTTTTAAAATTAAACTGACAACCATAAAATTTTGGACCATTCCTTTTGAAAATAATACAACTTGATCCTAATAATGAAGGTGAGATGAACAAGACAATCATATATAATGAACCCAATGATGGTTCACTTGAGCGATAATACCTAAAGAAATACAGGCTTGGAAGACCTTATATAATTTGAACCTGAGATGACTCAACTATTAGTCACAAAATAGAATCTAGGATAATGCAAAATAAAAATTCAGGAATCGTACTTCTGATTATTTCCTTGTAAAACTAGAAATGTGCAGATCTGGAACATTTTTTTGAACAGTGGCAATAAACTCTACAACAGTTGTCTTGAACTAAGAGTAACGTAAAGAACTTCTGGACTGAATGCACTGTCATAAAAAATCAATCTTTTGAACATTCAACGAAATAGAGAAGAGAACCCATACCTGTAAACATTTAGCATGTCCAAGAAAATTAGTGATATCTGAGGTAGAAAGAATGTCCCAAGAGAAATTGCCACACTTGTATTTGTTTGTCAAGCCATAAAACAAAAATGCTAATTTCAGTTCCAGTGTAGCTGATGCCATACACAATATAACATCATGAGCAATATAACTTATAAGTCTCTGTTTTTTTTTCTTTTTCTGTATGTGTATCTGGTGCCTACCTTGGCCTAACCCTATGGTCTAACTATTGCAGTATTATTAATATTATTTCAATGGGGCATATTTTATTCTCTCAAGATATCATGTTTATATGTGTGTATGCATTTAAAAAAACTTATACACAAGCCAATAAAGGCATGTCATCTTCCATGTAAGCCACGATATGATAAATGCTCAATGTTTAATATATCCATCTAATTGGTCACGCACATGAGGGGGATACAACGGCTTGCAGTTGGGATCCCTTGAACTCTGTAGCTGATAAAGGATGGACAGGGAGCATGCTTCGGTAGCATTTTGGGAGCGAGCTTCGGAAGCAGGAGTGAGGGGATGGGGAGAGCTCCCACGCAACATAGTTTCAGGCATTAGAAATGTTCCTTTAGGGTTATTGGGGCCTATTTTTCCAAAAAACTTTATACTTTTATAATGAAAAAAAGGATGAAACACCAAAAGCCACAAAGATTGTTGTAATTATTAGTGTAATCTGTACATGTGGCCATGGCCCATGTATCATTATTGTTGAATTTCAATAAATGGTAAACAAACCTGCAAACTAAAAACACTAGGAAAAAAAATCCTAGTAAACTCTCAAAACTGCTAGTTTTGCTAAATCTGTACACACACAAGCTCACTGAATTCTGATTACAACAAAAAACAGAAAGTTGCAGCACAAAAATCAATCACATTTGTTTTCTTTATTAGCCTGAAGAAAAAATTGTCCATGCTCACTTTGAAAACTGAATGAATAACAATAGAGCCCCTACCTCTCTTCTCATGTATATGCCATGCAAGGGAGAATATATCAAAATGGCACTGACTGCAATCCATATATGAAATGGCCACTACAGTCCAAAAAAAACCTGCTACAAGCTATTGGCCTACTACAGAATAACATATCTCTAATCAATATGATCAATCGTCAAACTCATCACCATTGTTCAAAATGGGGTCCTTGGCATGAGCTACAGGGCCATCCTCTAGCTCAAAGTCCTCTAAATGCTCACAAATGCTAAATGAGAGGGATCTGAGGTAAAAAGGGAGGGGAGATGGGTTCTCTATGTCGTATGTTTTAAGGGTTTAGGGTGAGACAATCTAAGGTTTAGGTTAAAAAAATTAATTGCCTTTTTTCCTCCAAAAGAACATAGGCCTCTAGGGATCAAACAGGTATTGAATCAATCGAGTCGATATAACTACAGCCAACTTGGATTGGTTTGGTATTGAACTGGCCAATTCATAGATTGAATGGGTCAGTTCAGAATGAAACCAGTCCCCGAGCTAGTTTGAATGTTGTGTTGGTACTCTAGAGGGTGAACTAAGCCAAGTCCAAGTCCGTGTCAGCCAAGTTTTAAAACAATGCTTTGACTGGAGTAGGCTACTCATGCACCTCACTTTGACCCTCCTCAAGATCAGTGCCCTATCTCTTTAACAGTGGAAACCTATCTATCTAGTGCTCTTTTTCTATAGGTGGAAAAGCAACTCATAAATATAAAAACAACAGAAAATAGAACTGAAGCTAATCTGCTGAGTTTAGAACAACAACTAAAATAAGAAAGCAAGTGATATTTTAATTCCATGACAAAATCAGTTACAAGTTACAACTAAAAAACTCTGTGGATGGAAGTGATTTTCTAATTTCATGACAACAGTTAAAACTTGAAAAATTCTGTGGATGGCACATACATGCCAAAGACATGCACACACCCTCTATAAATATTGTTCCTGTTAAAAGGCCTACTTCTGTCCACATTCAAGGCATCTCTCCTACTGCATAGGTAAAGTTCACTGCTCAGTGGGTACACCACTGCTTCTAGAGAGAATATTGCCCAAGCAACAAGTAATCTAACACTCCCTCTTTGCAAAGAAAGTGTTCTCTAATAAACAAAGATACTCTCTTAACATATTGAACATTCCGACTAATAGGGGCTTCAAAGGAACCTTGACCACCTTTCAATCTAAGTGAACATACCTCTAGACCATTTCTCCCTTCTATACTCTAAAATCTCTTCAGTACAAGGAAAAGTTCAACAGCTACCTACCAACCTCCAACATTCTTTATGTCAACTTCACATGCCAAATTCTTCTCACACCACGTCATGAGTTGTTCAAAATTTCCTACAATGATAAACTCATCTGTATAAATGACTAAGACAAATTGATCAGATCTATCAAGGGACCAAAGATAACTCTGCACAAATACTGAAAAAGCCCAGCATAGGTAGCAACTCATCAATCCTGATATACCATGTTCACTGTGCATTCATCGGTCCAAACAAGGCATTCTTCAATCTGTAAGCATGGGTATCTCGTCCATGAACCTTAAAATCTCCATCCACTAAAGCAAAAGCCTTAACATGCTTGTGAATGTGCATTAGAAAGAGGATTTTCTAGTCTGCAAATTATGTTTATTCAACCTCTTTCTACTTTGGGGATGCTGTTGTCTGAGTGCTATTTTTCTTTTAATCTGCAGCTATGGGATCCACACATGCAAGACCTTGGGCTTTGTGAAGATGGTGATCCTTGCAATGATTTTAACATGTCTGATGTTGATCTCACTTTTGAAAACTATGAAGACATATTTGCTGGTTCCGAAGATCACTATTTATCCTTGTTTGGAGATGTAGGAGCAACTTGCTCTTCCTCGGAGAAGAATGTTTCTTTTGCTGATTCAAGTGACCACATCGAGAGTGCCCCTAAGGTTTTTTTACTTATAGCCACATGTTGTGTGATTGATAAATAATTTTCTGATGGTATTAGTTCTAGTGCATGCTTATTCCCTGTAGGCTGTAATTACTCATTATAAATGAAGGGGACATTCTTATCATCTGTAACTATTGATAGGAAAAACATATTTTCCTTTGTTTGTTCAAATCCATGTAACCTATTATAATTATGATTGGTGAAAAGATGCTAATGGCAATGTTGGAAGTTGTCTAAGGCTTCCTTTCAATAAATGTTTTATAAATCTTCTGAAAACTTCCATAAGCAATTTAATATAGAATGATTATCTAAAAAGTTTCGTAAATTATATCAATGCTGTTCTAGAAGAATTTCTGCTGATTATATCAATGTTCTAAAATTCTTTATGATACCTTGATTAGTATGCATGATCAAATGTCAAGATGGGTAGTAGTGGGGTACATTACATTCTGGCCTTTCAAAAGACCATAAAATGTAATGGTATAAGTGCAACCATACAAGCAATCAGAATCCTGTTTGACGTTGTATTTTGAATATATTTATCAGATGCATTTTGTCTTCAGGTATAGATTGATGTTAAAGTGGCCGACTTTTAGAGAATGCTAGCAAAGGCTTATAATTTTCAATATTAGATTTTAATACCATTTTTGTGAGTTTTGTTAGCATATTTACTTAATTTCAAGGAAGTGCTTCAGACCTTATAGGCACAATCAGCTTTCCTTAAGGGAACAAGTTTTCAGGAGACAATACTGAATATACACAAAACGATTAAAATTGTTCATTTTGTATACCAGTTGCCACATCAGTATCTGAGATATCTCTATTCTGAAGATAAGACTTTAAATCTTAGTTGAATAGATGCAGTACTTATAATCTAATGAAATAAGACAAATTAAGATGTGATACTATAACTACAAACTAGTTAGATGAAAATACATAACAATTTGTCAACAGTAGATCAAAATTTTAAAAAATAAGATAAGGTCTGATTATTCAAAGTTATGTGTCATATGCGTGATAATGTAAAGGAACAAGATAATTTAGTTTTGAAAACCTTCATGATATGATCTCTTTCTTTCATCTATTACTGCTTCAAAATTCAATAGAAACAACAGTCTCCCTTTGAATATAGATGCAGTAAAGACAACACCATGGAGTTAGCAATTTGCTATATTGATGGGATTTGTTAGACAGACTACGATCAAGAGACAATGAGTTTAAATATTAAGTAATCTTCAGAAAATTCTTATGTTATTTAGTCAAAATCTTTTTAGCTTATCTACTTCTTAAATCTCGCTTTCTTTATATGCCTGCCACATGATCAGGTCATCACCCCTCTTATTCCCTAATAGTGATTTTTAAGGGCAAGGTTGGCAAACCTGTTAATATAAGGTGATCACTTTCTGACAAATGAGTAAAAGAAAACCTTTCTAAAAAACTCCACCTTTGATCAAAGTAGTTCTTAGGAGGAGCAAAGGACCCTCTTTGGGGTCTACATTGACCACCTGGAATCCTTCATCCACAAGCACATTAAGGTTGGAAATGGATACCTGTTGCCTTCCATATCAAGTGTTGATTTCCCTGCTCCTTTCACCAATGACTTAATCTTTATGGCATCTGATCTTGGGGATCTACAAAGACAAATTAATGCCCTGGCTGGTTTTTGTGACCATCAAAAGTTGAGGATCAACCTAGGTAAAACAAGGTCATGATCTTCAATGCATTGAGGAGCTTTCTCTCTAACCTACAGTTCTACTTTTCGGGGGTAGAGATTGAGATTGCAAGAGCTTACGCCTACATGGGTGTCCACTTCATGGGGCCTCGTTTATCATGTGACAACCTCTCTAGCCTTGACTCGACAAAGGGTACAACTCCCTAGCCCTCATCAAGAAACTGTGTTTTGAGAATCAATTCAAGACATTCAATCTAAACTTTACCCATGGTACTCTACGGTTCAAAGATCTAGGGACCCAGCTTGCTACTAACTGACTAGGCCCAAATGGAGAGAGCTTAAACCATGCTCCTACTACATCATAACAATCTTAATTTTGTGTTAACTTATCAACAGACTTTCAATGGGCAAAATGGCAAACCCTGCTCATTTTTTAAATAATTTGTAAGAAATAAATGAAACACAAATTACATTGGACAAGGGAATAAAGGTGACATTACCTTGTACAGACTTCAGCTTTTCACAGATACTGTTGCCATCATCCTGCCTCAAAGGTTTCATGCAATTTGTATTCTCCTGCATTGAGTCAACATGCTTACAGGTAGTGAGAGTAATTGATTTCACTTCCCCTTGCAATTTGTTACCAGGGCTGTCTAATTTTAACTGACAACTAGGAGACTTGCCATCACTTTTCTTCCTAAACCTTTTTCTGTGAGAATCTCCCTTCTGGGTAGTTACGGGTTTTCTCTTTCATTTTCGTTCCACCGATTCTTCTTCTTTGAAACTCTCATTTTCTTCGCTCTCATTGTCATCGACACCGACCACATTCTTCACATTTTTACCCCAATCTTCATCAGAGTTGTCCTCCTTCACATTTTTACCCCAATCTTCACATTTCGTGTCCAAGTTTGCCTGCAAATTGCTCAGACGAACGGTAAAGAAAACTAACAGAGAACCGATTGTTTGAAAGGACGTTCAATAAACTGATTGAGGAAGATTCATAACGCCATTGAAGCAAAATTTCAAGGGAGATCCCAGCGAGGTTTGTCGAGATTGTGACTAGAGGCGTAGCAACCTGATGACAAAACCCTGATATTACTGGGGCTAACTTCTTGTGGATGAATTTTGGCGGGAAGCACTATTGGTCGATAAAAGATTAATTTTCTTTATTTTCATAGAGAATGGTGTATTTGTATGGAGAAAAAAGTACTAAAATAACTATCTAAATTGATAATATAATATTGAAGGTTCATGATCTATATTCTTCTTTGGATGTAAGGTATCTCGTAAGAGAAGTTATGATAAGCTTTGTCATGTTTGAAAAAAAACATAATAATACAAAACTAGTAAATGTTTTTTATTGTTTCAAAAATAATTCAATAAATAGTGTGACCTTCTACTTGTATTAACTAATTTATTGATACCTTATCTATTGTTAATCAATTTAATTGTACTATATCTACTATATTTCAATTGTACTATATCTACTATATTTCAAATGGTATGTGAAGCGCTTTACAAACTATCCTACTAACCAAACATATATGTAAACCATGTATTAACATTGGAATTTGAGGAGGAGTTTTCTCATGAGAGGTATTTCCACCAAACTTGGAGGTATGGGCCTCCTTCGTTGATTAGATCACGATGTGCCCCTTATTATACTATTACCTCCTCCATTTCTCTCCACAACTTTGGCCCATAGAATCCATTGGAATGTAAAGGAGGAGAGTTCAAATGTGTCACTTCCCTTGCCAGTTTCCTTTATGCTTCCAACTACTCCACTGTCTCCAATAGCCCTTTGGACTTCTCTTCCACTTCTTCAAGCCTAATGTTGTTATATTTTCCTATAATGGGTGTCCTCTAATGTCTTGATTTCAAGATTTCCAATTGGGATTCCACTTCCTCCATTCACTAGTTCCATGAGTATTTTTCATCGTCTTGGCCTCTCTCTCGATTCTTCCTCCATTTCTCTAATATCATTATTAATAGGCCATGGCATTCTTCCATTCCTTTTGCATGTCGCTCACAATGAAAAACCCCTCTTCACAAGTCTGAAACTTCACAAATATCATATCGATTTAGGTGAATGTGGTTCTCCATATCATTGGCCCAAAACCAAGGATCCTCTATAATGATTGAAAATTCCTTTGAAATCCCCAACGCATCATCAAACCCAAGGTATCTGATGCAGATTGAGAAAGGAAGGGTCCTCTACAGTTAGTATTCAGCTAGCAACAAAGACGATCCCTAAACAACAAACACAAAGTAAACAAAGCATCCGAGCAGCATTAGATATAACCAAGCTCTACAAATAAATATCCCCATGATACATCAAGTTGACACCTAAATTACTAAATTAATCCCACTTCCATTTTGGTGTCGCATCTCTATTGCAAATAAATCAAATCCTTGAAGTGCGAGGTGAAGAGGTGCCATGGTTGATGTGAATCTTAAAGGGCTCGACTCCACAATTCTGTACGGTCGCCACTTGTCTTGAATTCAATTATGCATTTCAACCTTCGATAAAATATTATGACTCGTGGGAGGTTACTAAAGATTAGTCTCCCCCCCCCCACCCTTTTTCTTTGATTTTTATTTTTCCAAATGAGGTGCAAGATTCACCTACAAATTTGCCATGGTATTTTTTTTTCAAAACGTAATAGTAAAATATTGTTTCAAAGCATTTTTCCAATAATTACATTCATTGGACTAGTCTAAGGAGAGTAGGATCTCTAAAACTTGAGTTGTGAAACAAGTGGTTAATAATTATGGTTGAATCTCCTATAACTATATGAGTGTGTGTAGGAAATGAACCTAAGCGTCGGATATGTGACGACGCTTTCCATGTTAAATCGTTGACCAATTAAAGGCTCCGTCGCTTAAGCGACGCTTACTAATGCGCTGTCGCTTACCCGACGGTTATGAGAATAGCTGTCGCTTCACCGACGCTTGTGGCAACATTTACAAAAAAAAAATGTATGCTTGTGATTTTTGGTAAGTTTAAAAAGAGACATCCACACGCCGTCGGATTTTGGATCGAAATGTAGTAGTGTACCAACACGCCAATCACAATCACACACAACACAGCTTCACCGAACAAGTCTACTTTTTTTATGCTCCTCCTCACTTCCTCGTATTTATTTGTTCAGTATGTTGAAAAGCCGAAATGGGCACAATTTCATAGGAGGCTGAACAAAAGACCTGCCACATACCGAAAGAGGAGGAAATTAGGTGCATCAAATTGGAAATTAATAACTCAAGCCAAAACATTAACAATGAAAAATGAAAAACGAATGGATAGGCTATCCATACTCTTTTTTACAAGTGTTTGTTCACCAGGCTACTTGGATAATCCATCTTCCTTAACATCATCTTTAGCTTACATTTGAACAATTTTTGAAGCAATTTTAAAGTTTTAAGTTTATATACAAATTTTAATTTAAAAAAAAGGATGATCAAATTTAACCTAAAAAGCCCATTTCTGAGACAATTTCTAGGCTAAAATTTTATCATTCCAATATCAATTAAATTCAAAAACAATAAATTGAAAAAAAAATGGGATGGACATAGATTGAAACATACTTTGTGCCATTGAAGCCTTAAACACAGTCACCAGAGTGAAATGTAATCTTATGAGGATGCCTATCATATGGTAATGAAAGGGGAAGATTGTTCTACATTGGCACCCACCACTTCAAGTTGGTGCCAAAACCAAAATTGTTAAACTACACTAATGTGGTGTCGTGAATGAAAATTTTATTTTTTAAATTTGTTTTGTTTTTAAAAAAAATAAATTATTATTATTATAATAAATATATAAGTTAATTTTTTTCTTATATATATTATTAGTATATAGTAAAGAAAATACCTAGTAACATTTTCTTTTTAAGTTTATAATACAAATAGTTTAATAATTAATATTATTTATATATAAAATATTTAAAAACAAATGTATATAGGTATATTTGTATAGTTATTATCAAATATATAAGCCATAGTTCACCGTTAGGACATTGTCATAGATAATTTGGTGTCAACAATGGAGTTGTGACACATGAGGAGTTTTACAAATTACTAGGTTCTAGGGGTCTTTGAATCCATCTGCACTCTTAGAATTTAGTAAAATGTAGAAATTCATTGTCAAAATTGTAATTTTCCATTGCCGAACTGATCCACAACTAAAAATGATCAAATAAATGACCAATTGTTATGTGGTCATTTTTAGTCTAGATATCCCGTGACCAAATTTGGTCATTTATCTTGGTCTTTTTTAGTTTAGTTTTATCCCGTGACCAAAAGTGGTCATTTATCTTGGTATTTTTTAGTTAGCCCAATTAAATTTATCAATTTTGGTCATTTATCCCTTGAAAAAAATTGTGGTGCCCAAATTTTTTTGTCTCCTGGTCACTAATCTCTCATTTTGCACTAGTGTTTGCTTCAGTTTGTTGCTTTTAGACAGTTTATTTGATTCAAGTTTGCTCAAGTACAGTGCATTGTAGGTGTATGACTCTAGGGAGTTAGATTCATCCGTGTTGCTTGTTCTTTGTCTTTGTGGTAAGCTTTTATAGCATTAGGGTTTTCTCTTCGTTCTTTCCCCCTGCCTCCTTTGCTTGGTATGATTTTTGGCTTATGTTTTTGGTCAGCCTCTGTTAGTGATATTTGGATGAGTTCAGAAGCTTGTTGGTGCTGTTTTCCTTCTTCTTCTGTTGGTTAACTTCACCATGCCAAAGTAGTTGACTTGTCTCTTATGTAAGCCTTCCTTCCAAGTAGGGTTTATACTGACTTTAGGGCATTTCTAGAGTTTGTTTGGTGGTTGTATAGCAAAGTTCCTTTTTCTTTGTTCTTATTATCTACATACTTTTCTTTGTAGGTAGTTTTTTTTTTGCATTTATAAAAGAAAAAGACAAAAACACATGTTTGCTTTATATGCATGTAGATTAGGTTTTTAGTCTAGATTGCATGGCATATCATTGTTTTTGAAAAAATAAAAATAAAAAGAATTTGTTCTTTTGTGGCTTTCAAGTTTTCTATTTGAAAAAGAAAAATAAAGAGAATAGTTTTTGCTTTTTGCATTTCATATCTCTTTGCTTAGTCATTTTGTTTCAACTTTGAGTCAAAACATCACATAAGTTTCATGCCGTTTACCCTCTGACTAAAAACAACCCTTAAAATAAACGATATAATTTTAAAATTTACTAGTAACTTTTATTTTATAGGTTCATACACCAAATAGCTTAGGCTATACTTGTGGGATAGGGAGTTTAAACTCCCCACAAGTGTTAAATTCAGACGTAGTTGGCCAATCACTAGGTAAATCCTTGAATTTATCGACTGTATCTGGGAATCTCCTCTCAAACGGGAGTTAAGCACGAGGTCGCGTGGAGGCTTGGACAGAGGAGATAACCCTCCAAATCCTTGTCAAAGCGTAACTTAGGACTTTTACGCATCTGGGGATTCTGTCCTAGACAGAGTTTCAGGCTCAGCTACCCTGGCCATGCGTACGAGTCCGGCTTGCAACTGTCCCCCCAGACTGTTGGTATAGCCAAGGTAGCCTTTAGTCTCTTTGACATCTAGGGTTCATACACAGGTACACCGAAAGGTTATTTCTGGTTGACCTTGGACGGACTTGGAAGGTAACCCCGGTAGAAAGTGTGGGAGGGCGGTGGGTGATTCCTCCGTTTGTGCCTAAGAACATCTATAGGGACGCCAAGTAACTGTCTATCAGCTTTCTTCTGGAAAGTATATCTTATACCTATTTGTCTGTTTGGATTTAGGAATTTTTAGTGAGTGCTGTGTGGTTTGTCTGTACTTAGTGTGCCTTTAGGTGTGTGCTTTGTAATTTTGGTTGTCTATCAACCTCGGACTTTGTCTCCTAGTTTGAAACTATGGCTAACACCCCTTCAAACACCAACCAAGAGATCCCCATGCTGGGAACTCCTTGTACTATTCCTATCACGGGGAATGTTGGTGTTCCCTTGATGGCCACCCTGAATCTACCTGGATTCACTCTAGGGATACCGGTGTGGTTGTTTTCCACTCCGACTATCCTGAATGCTCCTGATGCTTCTCAAGTAATCTCCTTATATCAAGGGCATCAAAACACTGCTTCCCCTTCACCTGTAGTTGATTCTCCTCCTCCTTCTACCTCATGCGGTGAAAGTACTGATACTAGTAACCGACAGTCTAAAAGGAGTAAAAGAAGGAGGAATAGGTAGAAGGCACATAAGCAAGGGGGCACCCATTCAACCTCTGCAAGTCAAGTTGAACCTTACCACCCAGCCTCTATAGTTCATGCTGGGGGCACCTATCCAACCTCTACAGGCCATGTTGGATCTAAGCACTCAACCTCTGCAAGTCAAGTTGATCTTCACCATCCAACATTTGTTGATCATGATGGTGGGATCCTTCCAACCTTTTTAGGCCCATGTCGGATCCAGTCACTCAGCCTCTGTAGTTCACGCTGAGGGCACCCATTCAACCTCTGTTGTTCAAGTTGAATCTCCCCATCCAACCTTTGTTGTTCATGTTGGATCCATCCACCCAGCCTCTGTTGTTCATGCTGGGGGCACACACTCAACTGCTGCAAAGCAGATTGATCCTAACCATTCAACCTCTGTTTTTCATGTTGGTGGTGCCCATCCAACCTCTGCAGGCCATGTTGGATCCAGTCTCTCAGCCTCAAGTCATGCTGGGGGCAGTCTCTTAGCCTTTGTGTTTCATGCTGAAGACAATCCGTCAGCTACTGCTAGTCATGTTGACACTGTTGAAAAGATTACCCATTCAAAACACAAGCCCAAGTTTCCTTGTAAGCTTTGTGAGGGAGATCACCTTACTTATAAACGCCCTTCTATCGCGGAGGTGCGAAGAGTTTGGTTTAATGGTCATCCCATTTTTGAACATTCTAAAGTCTCTCAACAACCAGCCTCTCTTAGTCAGGTTGGACTCAGTCACCCAGCCTCTGTAGTTCATGCTGGGGGAAAAATCTTAGCCTCTGCAGGTCATGCTGAGAGCAAACAGCCATCCACTGCTAGTCATGTTGACACCGTTGAGAAAACTGGTCGTTTGAAGTGCAAACTTAAGTTCCCTTGTATGCTATGTGAGGGAGATCATCTTACTCACAAGTGCCCTGCTATCGCGGAGGTGCGAAGAGTGTGATCCAAGACTCAATATTCTCCTTCTCCTAAACAACCTATAGTTTCTCAACAACCTATTCAACCTTTGGTTGATCAAGTGGTCGAACCAATCTCAGATTTGGTCGATCCCACTCTTCTTTTGGAGAGTGATCCTGATGTGATTGAACCAATGTCATATTTGGTCAATCCCACTCTCCCTTCGGAGAGTGACTTTCACGAAGCGGTTGAATTGATTCCATTGTCGATCAATCCCACTCTTCCTTTGGAGAGTGAAGTGTCTACTAGTCACATTTTCTTCACTACTAGTTCAGAACTTACTGAACAAGGGGGCACTGAACTTGTTTCAGATCAACCCCCACCAAGCTCTCAGATTGCTTCCTTTGATTGGGATAGCCTAGTTGAGCCGCGCCTTCCTTCTGATGCACCTTTCCAGATAAAGGTCAAAGTTGAACCATATACGATTGCTCGTTGTATTGTTGATGAAAGAGCCTCAGTTAGTATCTTGTCTGCTCGTGCTTGGCGAGGCATGGGATATCCTAGCCTTGTTTCGACTGCTATTTAGTTACTGGCATTTGATAGAGGAACTTGTATAGCCTTGGGAATTATTGCTCAAACACCTGTTACTTTGGGTGGGAAAACCGTCTTAGTTGACTTCATGGTGATAGAAGACCCCTTGGACTTTAATATGCTCCTTGGATGTGCTTATTCCTATGCCATGCAAGCTGTGGTGTCAACATTCTTTCGTGTGATGTACTTTATTCATGGCGACAAAATTGTCACTATTGATCAGTTGGATTTTCTTGATCCATCTCCTGACCCAACTAGAGACCAGGTCTTTCCTCTATTGATTCCCAGTGTTTCTATAGACACTACCCCACCACAGGTGAACTATGTGGCCTCTTGTCCTTTGTGTTCAATTGCTTCTGAGAAGTAGCCTCTATTTTCATGTTTACCTTCTCGGGACTTGGTCCCAGCAGTTGACCTGGTGAGTCATCCTATACAGACTATAGAGCCTTCTCTCCACTCTGTCAATCCACTTGAAAGTTTAGACATGTGTCCTATCTCGCATGATCTCCTTCCTTTGGATGAAGTCTTCCTAGAGTCTTTGATACAGTCTGACCTTCTTTTGGATGTTGGTTCAGTTGTGACTAAGTCTAACCCTGATTTTCCTAGTAATCCTAACCTTTCCTCTTATGTTGGTCTTGTTGAGTCTTTTGACTCTTTCTTCGAATAGCAAGTCAGTGATCCTGATGAGTTTGATTTTTCTTATGAATTTTTCAACTCCTGTGATACTGAGTTTGTTCCTGCAGACTCTATCTCCCTTGTTGATTTTTTCTCTCCTTATAAGGTTGATCTTAGTGATTATAAAACCTCGAGCCTTGGTATTATAGAATCTTCTTCGGTTGATTCTACCTTGACTTTCCCTTTTGTAGAAGATAGTAAAGTCACATGTGTTTCTGCCAAAGTGACCTGCCTTAGATCTTTTCTTCTGAATATGATCCTGATGTTGTTGTTTGTTGGAGATAGGATTTTTAGTTGGATTCACAACTGTTTATTGGCCTCACCTTGTTGTTCAAGCTGTAATTGCATTTGCATGTGCCCTACTCGCACTTATGAGCCTGATGCCGGCTTCCACACTTTTAGCTTATTGTATAAGCCCTCATCTTTGTTCTCATTATCGCCCAGCCTTGTATCATTTTGCCTTTGCAACTTGACACCCTTTAGCTTGAGGATACGTTCCCCGAGTGTCCTTATATTGCTCACTTTCCTTGCATTATGCATAGGTATGTTCCTTGCGCTTGGAACTAGTTTCGACTACCTATGACACTCGTCTCCTCGCATTTAGAGCATTCTTTCTGCTCTCCTTCGAGCTCGTTAAAAATAGTAAGGAGTTTGCGAGTTGAATTTTTCGGACTCGTTAAAACTTAACGGGAAAGATATTGAGTTTCTTTAGGCCCAGGTCTGACTCCTCAAAATAGACTTGACTGCCGAGTAAACTTGTCCATTCAGGCTCATTAAGAATATGTGAATGGGCATCCACATTGGTGGTAGGTTATCTCTTTCTCGGACCATGTGGAATAATACGAGAAAGGATCCATCTCTTTTCTTTTGAATTGAGAAGAGTATTCTCAAGCATAGGTTTATCTCTTTTCCGGACCTGAGGGACTAAACTTATGGAAAAGGAACCCCCGGTATGAGCTTAGTTTTCTCTTTTTCGTGCTCTAGACCAAAACATGAAAAAGATTCCGTGTGTACTTAATGTCTTTGTCATGCTCGTTTAAACCATAAAGAACAAAGCAGTGAGTTTATTGTTGTAAGCCCCATTTCTCGTAATCAAATGGATCTTTCCAAGTGATCTTACCTTCCTTGACACTCTTAAAACTCAGGCTATATGCTACTTTTGAAGGAGCGTTGGGTAGGTGGTAATTTAACCTTTTTCAGACCTTCTTGACTAAGTACGAAAAAGGTGCGCCTTTTCTTCTTCAGAAGTTGAGAGAGTTCTTCTTTGGTTTGTTTTATACTTTTTCGGCCTCAGGAGACTAAATTGTACGAAAAAGGACCCCCCTGGAGTCTTCTTTGGAGTTTTTAGACTCTCTAAACTATGAAAACACCATCGAGCATGTACTATTTCGGGATCGTAAAATCCACGAATCAGTACTTTATCAAGCATTCTTCTTTCTTTTCTTTGAGCTTGCAAAAAATGAAGATGGTCCCGAGTTTGCTTTCCTGGACTCGTTAAAATTTAACAGGGAAGGTAAGGAAGAAGTTTTCTCTTGTTTTCAGTAATGGCAGCATGTCATCCTTGAACATAGCACTCTTTGTTTTCTGATATCCATGTTTCAGTGTTCACTTGTGTTCAGCTATCACTTTGAGTTTCTTACTCCTCCTCTTGTCTGTTATACTTGGGGAATCTGATCATGTCTCCTACATGACAGATAAGTCTAGTTGTTCTCTCTATAAGTTATACGCTGCCTTGGGTCATCTCTGTGGTGTGCTCACTCTTCAAGGACTCTTCCCAATGTCTGCTTTATAGCCTGATCCCATCATTGTTATATCTGTCATCTATTTGTGTCTCCCTTCTTTTTCCCAGTTCCTAGTCACTCTTGTGATCCGTTGGAGGATCTATTGCCTTCCTTATCACAGCAGGGTTCTGTTTCAGCACTTCCTGATGATGAAGACCTAGAGTTTTGATGATGGTAGCTCAGGATTCACTTTCATCATTGGTGAATTCCTTTGTTTCAGTTGTTGATTATCATCTATTGATTGACAAACTATTGAATCCTTTCCATGTTCGACTTCAGCTTTCCTTATTCACATGGCTTGGATTGTACTGGTTCTTTGGGATCCTTTATGAAGACCTTAGTTCCTCACCTATGGACTAAGTTGCGCAAGATTATGTTCTATTCCTATACACAGTTTCCAGATCTTTGAAGACGCATTATTGTATATTTTGGCTTCGATCCACTTTTGTAATATACGTGGTTTATACCCGTATCATATGATGTACTCCAATATTGTAAAGGAGCTAGTGTTCCAGTAAATTGATCATAGCATCCTTATATGTAACTTTGTATATGACATTACTATGTATTTGTTTCAGGTACTCTCTCTGTTCCATTGGATTTCTGAGTTCTCCAAAGATGATGATTATAATGTATTTCGGCCATCGTTTCCCTCTGACCTCACACATTAGGGGGCATCTGTTATCCATATGAATGGCACCTCTCCGTCTAAGTGCCGACATCCCTCATGTTGGCACACAAAAGGACATCTATGGATTGAGGTTTTCCCATAACACTATAGGTTGGCTTATTATAAAATACATTTCTCCTCCATCCAGCTAGTTACTTTTCCATTTTTCTATGTTAAGTTGTATTCATGACTCTCTACATGTACAACTCGTGGATCATTCGCGAGTGTCAGTTGCTGCAAGTCGTGAATGGATGTATTCGCGGGTTGCTCTTATAGAAACCCACGGATCATTCGCGGGTTGTCCTTCTACATACCCGCGAATATGTCCCTTGACATTTAAAAATAAAAACATGCGATGATCTGAGATTAGTTAAGCCATTTACCTTAATCATCTTAACTGTCTCAACCTCCTCAACCTTCGAAACTACCTTATTTCCTCCATATAAATATAGGCCTTGGGGAGGGTGTTTGATATAGAGACTTGGAGAGAAAAGTTATGTTGGTGGATTGTATACAAAAGTCTTTGGAGCAGTGGAACTCAGAATCCTTTGGTTGCAGAGGAGTCCTTGTCTCAGGCGTTGGGTTGTAATCTGAACTCTTTACATTGTTGATAATAAGGAGAATCCTTCTTCCATATGTGATTTGTGTATCTTGGTTTGATAAATGTTTATGTTTATGTATCTTATATATGATTTATCTAACCTGCTTATATATATATGAATCATCTTGTATCTGGAAGATTGTTTCTTAATAGGTGAAAGAGGACCTTGAAGACTTTGGAGAAGAAGCTGAATGGAAGAGGACTAGCAAGGATCGACCTTCGTTAATCGAGTAAGTCTTTCTTATCCTCCTATTTCCTTTACTGCAATCTAGAGTCAATTGTCTACAAGTTGATTGAGTATGTTGGTAACCCCAGACCTTCGGTTATAAGGTGTATAATCTTGTACAACAGAATTCCTAGAGGGTTTTAAGAAGAAATGGGAGGAAAAGAAAGAACCAAGACATATGCTTGCTTCCCTCCATAACATAAAGAAGATGGAGAATGAAACCATTGATGAATTTAATACTAAGTTTAGGCGTGTGGTTACGAACCTCCCTAGAGAAATCAAGCCAAGGGATGCCTCCATATTCATATCTTACATCGAAGCTTTCACTGGTGATTTGAGGTACCAGTTAAGGGACAAAGAGTTGCCCGATCTAAAAACTACTTAGGAATTGGCCAAGAAAATAGAAAAGAATATGCAGTCTTCAGACAAATCCAACATTCCAAGTTACACCAGGGGAAACACTTCATACAACGAAGAAAAGGGAAAAGCTTTTGAATCAGAAGAAAATGGAGCCTCTAAAGATCCCATGGAAAAAGGTAACAGACATGATAAAAGACTTAGTTACTAGTAAAAACCAACTTATGGCAGATCAGTCTACACAATTGAATCTTATGCACAATAGAATAATCACAATGGAAAAAAATAATGGACCTAGGAACTTTCAGCCTAGGCATAATTAGATGTATCAAAAGAAGTTTCCTCAATAAGAGCCTAGGATTCCAAACCAGTTAGACTTAGCTAACATGGTAGAAGAAGTAATTCCATGGTGTAGACCCTATGAACAATTCCACCAAGAAAGCACTTATTATGTTGCAAATCAAGTCATGGAACATGGACTTCCCAAGGTCAGTAATCAGGAAACAAATTCAAGTGAGCCTGATCATATATACATGGTAGGCCAAGCCTACCCTTTGTTTCCATCTAAACAGTACAAGCTTGAGGATAAAACCATTGCAGAATCTTATAGTGAAACTTATGATGAAAACTGTAATGTACATGATGGGACTCCTATGTGTTCTCCATATAATGATGACAGTCTAGAAGGTTTACTACCTTGTGACCTTTTCTCTGAAGAAGATAAGTATGAAAATGAGGACAAGTATAGCTTGGAGCATGATACAAGTGACGAAGACTCCCTTATCCCCGACAAAGATGTTGATGAGGAGTCCTGGACATTCATGGAAAATCCAGTTTGTGACATGAATAAAGAGGAAAATAATGAACCGAAAACTTTTGATGGTTTTGTTGATTTTTTTGTCTATGGAATATCTAAAGGAGAGAGCATGGACCATGTGGCCTTGGGAAACTTTGCTATGAAAAAGGAGCATGCAGTTTATCCATATGATCATTCAGATTCATATCATGCAGAGCTGCACAAAGGTATAAATAATGAAGACATGGAGAAGCAGTGTTGTGAAAAGACAGATGTGATGCATTTATTAGAATATCAGTCTCAACTATCATCTTCACATATAGAGTTTCCTCATGACTTGGAGCCTCTTCGGGCTTATACAATGAATTATCCTCCGGTAAGCCTTGATGATGAGTATGATGGTGTAGTCAATCTGCCTCATCATTCCAATTTGTACATCAACCTTGTCCAGTCATGGATAGAAGCATCCTGCGCAAGCACTTACTAGTTTGGGAGGAATTTTGACGACATTATTCATGCCTATGATTTCCCATCCATCCCGTACCTTTCGGATCATCACACAGGTTTTCATTTTCTGAATAAAGTATCCTTACTTTGGCTGGTAACCAAAGACAAGGACATTTTTTTTATGTTAATAAAATTCTTAGGTGGTTATATTGGATTTCTGATTACACTTAACCCTTTTTATATCATGCTTAGAGTAGGAAAATAAGCTCCTTGAAAGAGAGAATTTACTTTCTACATTTATATTTTATACTTAGCTATAATAAAACTTTGCTTCTTTTAGTTAGTTACATTTATTTTGTTTAAATAAGTCAGCTTAATGGTTCATTTGGTTTTTTATAAAACTTGTGCTACTGAGGTTTTTATTGTCAAGTTGAGATGTTTTTACAGGGTATATAAACCAGAGATTTTGGTGTTCTCGTATCCTCTCATTGCCTCAAAGACCAGATTGAGCACACGTCCCATAGTTGGAGCCAGAATGTTACCACCTAAGTTGTACTTAGTGGTTTTTTATCAAGTGAGACTGGTGAACCAGACAATGATAACTTGTTCGGACTTCAGAAGACCTTTGGAAGTACTTGTGGGAAGTGCTTGTTGTACTATATCACATGTTCATACCCCATGGGGGAATTGTAATAAACGTTCTAGCATGATAGTGTCTGTAAAAGAATCGGTCTCTTAGAATTTATTTGTCAATCCGATAAGCCCAGGGTGTTTTTTCCCTTGGTTATTATTGGTTGTTGAATAAACAACTGATAATTTCTGAGTTTTTCACTCCATACCTCCAAAGTTGGGGTGGTCGGTTTGGAATGTAGGCCTATTGAGGTTATTAGAGTCTATGTGTCAAGGTATAAACATGCTAGACATCATGGTCGAGCCATATGAACATGTCTAAGTCCCCCTAGGTTTTTTCAATTTTTCAATTTTTTATTTTTTTCAGTGTTTTTTATTAAAATTTAATTTTTCCAAAACTTAGGCTATTTTTTAATAGTTTAATTGGAAAATTTGATTTTGTAATAAAAGTGGGCCAAATAATCAGTTTCAGTCATGTAGGTGCTCATTTTCAAGCTAAGAGCACCATGTAAACCCATGGACCCACTATTTCCTAGTTTTGAGTGATTTTCCATCACTCGGGTCAGAAAGCCCCAAAAAATCATTTATTGATTATTTTAATTAATAAATTGATGAATAATGGAGCAAATCCAAAATCATAGATCAGTGGATTCTCAGTTGATTTAATTGAAATCAGTCAGATCTGAACCAGATTGACTGGATCTGACAAATCCTTGATTGAAGGAGTTGATCAAATCAGATCTAGAGTTGATCTTCAGCATCCTTTATGGGGAATTTCTCCCTCCCTCTCTCCTCAACACGTTTTGGCTCATCTGGATGAGTTTTGGTGGATGCTTTAGTCAACAGGTTGAGGTGTCAGTCAGATCAACTCTCTGATTGACAATTGCACTTAGTGAGACTTAGATCTGGCTCAGTTAGACATAGATTAGGCATTGATGGACTCTCTATCAGCATATTTGGTTTATCTCCTTGGGATTTGTGCCCCCCCCCTAGGCTGGATCTACTGGTTTTTGTATATATCCAAGCACAACAGCCTCTTCCAAGCTAGTTAGAGTTGGATTGAAGGGCTTGCTATTGTAATATTGTGTATTGATCATCATTTGTGAATAAAGAAGCTTTGGAGGCTATACAGTGTAGTGCATGTGTTTGTGTGGATTCTCAGTGTTATGCTGCTAATGTGGTAACTGCAATTTCTTTCCAAATTCTGTGTCGCTTTTTTGTTCTGGATTCAAGGATTCGGTATAATCAAGTAAGGGTGTAAACTAGGCAAGTTAGATTTCCTGATATTGTTTATCCATATGATGTATGCTCAATAATTTCAGTTATATGCTTAAATAATATTATTTTTGCACGATCTTTCATTTTTGTTGCTTTATACATCTATATCCAGATCTCACGAGGTGTTGTGCAGGCTTGTGTTATCTAGTTGCAGGTTCCTGATTAGATGAAGGTGTGGATCAATATTGACACCATTCCTTATCCAATAAGCTCAAGAATCTGTCCCTCAGCACTCCACAATAGGGCCTCCTTTCAGCTTGCTCCATTCAAGCAACGAGCCGACCTTCTCTCCTCTTCTTCTCATTTCTTAAAAAAATTCAATCTTTCGGTTACCTGTCTCTCCCTCTCATGATCAGATCTAGTTCTAGGAATTGAATATATATTATTAGATCTATTTCATCAGATTATTTCTTCTTAGATCTGCAATTTCATAAAAAATATCATTTCATAAAGATAGATCTAGGTGTAGGAATTGCCTTTTTTGCAAGTAGCTAAGTCATAGATCTAAAACTTGCTCATAAGGTAGTTTTTTTTTCGTTCTTTAAAGATTCATATTCTACAATAAACTGCACATCTTATTGGCTGCTCAAACAAAAATCCAATATCCCAAGGAAAGCTTGCTTTCCTTGGTTCCTTTTTGCATAACTAGATTACCCCAATTTAACAAAATTTTACTTAAGTATTTTTTCGATAACTAGTGTAGTAATCCAAAACACTTTCAAAGTGTGTTTGGGCATATTTGATTCTGATTGCTCACTGTTTTTTAGTAGGTCCAACAAAAAAGAGGAGGAAACTCTACCAAATTTCCAACTTTTGGACGAATCAGAGCTTCCCGGAAGCTTCCCCCACTACCTTGTTTAATTCTAGCTTGTTACAAGCTTGTTGTAAGCCTTTGGATCCTATATAACAAGGACCAAAGTGCATCAATTTTAATTTTCTGATATTGTAAATCGCTGCTAATAAAAAGAAAGGGTCCTTTCGAATAGGCTCTTTCGATCCTATTCACCATCCCCGCTGGGGGGATTTGCGTCGGTGTCAATTTTTTACCTTTTGCTCATATATTTTCAAACTAGTGTAGCTCTAATATGTAGGATAGTATAATTGGATTCATTATCAATTTCATTTTCCATATTTGATATTTCAAAGTAATCTTAATACTTACCCCACGACTTCCCGATTGACCCGAAAGGGGAAAGAGATGCGTGGTAGGACTAATTAGAAAACTGGAATTGTGTATCTATTTTATTTTCTATCATTTGTTTCTTCATATATTATAAAATTAACCCCTCCTTGATTCCCTGATTGAGATCCACTTGGATTGAAAGAGGTTCCTAGAGGGTTTTCTTTTTAACAAGAACACCCAATTTTAAAATTTACAAAAATTGACAAGACTCCGGTGTGTATGATCTGCACTTGGTTGTGGTTCATCTGATCAGTCAAGCTATATCAAAAGCACTTGAGTGACTAGTATAATTAGGACTCACTCTCCCAAATTGACAAACCATCAGGTGAAAATCCAACACCTAGATCAAACCATCACAGTGGCAAAATACCCAAAGGAAGCGAGAACTTCTGAAAAGTGACCTCGGGGCGCTGATATCTATCACACCCTAATGGGTGCGTTATGAACAATAGCCCCAGAGACTCCATTCAACCCACATATTCCTTGCGGGTAGCCGTGAAGGTTTAGTTTTGGACATACTCCAAGTACTCTCGGGTATATCTGGAGTCCACCCCTTCGCCTAATTTTAATCAACTCAAACCTCAAATTTAACTTAAAACATACCAAGAGGCAATTGCAAAACATTCACTCCAAGAACATGCAAGTACATTGATTTTATTTTTTGACTCCATTCTAAGGAACTAGTTATTTTCTTGCTTTATATATATATTGTGTGTCAGCATTGTGCTTTCGTGTGTTCATTTTTGTATATTGTCATCTTTGATTGTCTATAGTTAAATTTCAAACTCCTAAGTAACTCTTTCAATTTAACATCACCATACTAAGTAATTATCCTTAGTAACTTAATAGGGTCTACCCCCCTTGGCTTCATTAGGAGTTGAGCCTAAACGGAGGAGTCAACAACAAGGTGATAGCCTTGACTCGAGACTTGCCCCCAAGGACACATCAAGTGGCTTGAAGATTTCTGCCACATGACCCAAGTGTGTGAAAGGCGGCAACAATAATCAATAAGATCTTTCACATCATTAATGGCACAGATCATGTAGTTACCCATTGTGCATACATTCTTCACATGTTGTGCCCCAATACTATTCATGATCCGAGTGCCCAGGAGCATGTCGGGGGACAACAATTTGATTGAATGAATCAAGCACTATTATGGCGGAATCATATAGAGAATAAGCAAAGTAGGAAATACACTACATAGACATAAAAGATACACACAGAAAAAATGCAATAGTTCGAACCAATCTCTGTATTCTATTACTATTATATGATGCACAACATATTATTCTCTTAGACATTGAATTTTATATCACAATAGTCTCCATACTTATATAGAGTATTGAGACACTTGGGTTACAACCCATTGCGTTTAGTTACAAAGAAGTTAGAATGGATCAGAATTTCAATTGTTACAAACAACTGGCAGACAAAGAGACAATTTATTACAGTCGTGTCAGGATTTTGAGGTTCATGTTGAGATGCTAGTGTCGACAATGCATATTGATATGTTAACCTATTGAGGTTGTGTCTAGGTTTGGACTTGTCAAAGTCTTTGCTGAACATATAAAATTCGACAAACATGCCAACTGTTGGGTGGATCATTCCTCCTTCCTTATGAAACAATGGTCCCCATTGTATTCTCGTTCATGTGGGGAAACTTGTTGGTGAGTTTAGTAGCAGAGTACCACTTTCCTTGTGCGGGAAATTGTCTAGGTTTAGCCACTTGAAACAAGGGAATTACATTCATCCTTGTATGACATATGCGTCATCCCACAATGGTGTCGCACGTAAGAGGCTCTTAAACATCTGTATGGATGTCTTCGGGTTCTGTTGTTTGCAAGTCGTTATGTTCCAATAAGGGTGCATGGTATAGGAGAAGTAGATCCACATTGAATACTGGATGAAGACCCAAGCATGAAGGAATGTCGATCTGAAAAGTTCTTTCTCTAATATGCTTAAGAATATTGTATAGACCACATTGCGAATTCCCTCCTTAATTTGGAATGAATGAGGAAAATGATGCTTATCATGTCGGGCCTTATCTTTCACACTAGCTCGTTGCAACATTTCATGTGCTTGCTTCTGGATGTTGTACATTTGGTCTCAAAAATTCAATGCTTTCTCAACTTCTCCTTTGTTAGAGTTGGTATGGTTTGACTGTGTCAATGAAATGATCAAATTGATGGGCGTTGAGGGTTGAAATCCATAACAGATCTCGAATGGACTCTTTCCCATAGAGTTGTGTTGAGCACGATTGTAGTTTTTCTGTGTGTATGGGAGAATTTCATCCCATTTTTGACAATGCTTGTGGTTGTAGATGTAGAGAAGTTGTACTACCAAGTGATTCACCAATTTCCATCTGTTCTTCTGTATGAGGATGGAAAGTTGTCGACAAAGAGAGTCTTCTGTCGAGCTATTGCCAGATATTCTTCCAAAATTTGCTAACAAATATGGCATCTCTGTCGAAAATGATGGTCATTGGAAGGCCATAATGTTTCCAAACATGTTTGGAGAAGAGATGAGCAATGTATTGTGTTGTCGTAGTCTTCTTACATGGAATGAGAATAGACATATTAGAAAATTTGTCGACCACTACTAATATCTCGTCATGATGATGTTTGGTAGTAGGATATCTCATCAGGTAATCCATAGAAATAGATTCCCATGTTCGAATAGGAACTGGAAAAGGAATATAAAGTCCTTGTATTCAATTCAGTGGTTTAGCAATGGAACAAACCACACATGATTGAATGTACCTGTTGACATCAGAATTAAGTGAAGGCCAAAAAAGTACTTTTGGAGGATAGCAAGGGTCTTCACTACTAAAAAATGTCATGTAGTCTTGTTGTAGTGCGCATGCCAAATGAGTTGTTGTTGGTGCTCACCTATCAATACACAAAGTTTTCCAATCTTTTATAGTAAGGGTGTAGTCTATAGGATGCAGCATGTCAGAATGAAGTTGTCAATAAACTGCTGAAAATTCGTGATATATTGAATACAAGTGTGGCCAAGTAGTGGTGTCGTAACCCTACATACTCATTACTGTGAAAAGTAGAGTGATGGGTGGTATGCTTAGATAATCGGCTGCGGTGTTAGATTTACCTTTATAAAGGATTAATTACCATATGGAATTATTGTAGGTAATTAATCCGCTTGAGTTGTCAAGTTGTTTGTAGTTTCAAATCAGACGGGGCAGACTGTAAGGTCTTGTGGTTAATGAGGATGATATTTTCCTTCCCAAGAATGTAATGTCTCCATTGCTTGAGGGATAGAACAATGGAATACAGTTCCTTTTCATATGTTGAATACCTTCTGACGGTGTTGTTCAAAGTTTTAGAATGAAAAGCGATTGGGTGACCAGAATTAGTGATCACAACTCCTAAAGAATAGTCCGATGAGTTCGTCTCAATCTCAAAAAGATGATGAAAATTAGGTAACAAAATTACTGGTATAGTACAAAGTTGATGTTTGAGTTTCTCAAATGCTTGTTATTGTTTTGGTGTCCATTTCAAGATAGTTTCCCATTTCCCTTAGTCAACTTATTCAAAGGCTAGGCTATGTGACTAAACCCGAGTATGAACCGTCGATAGAAATTTTCCAAACCAAGAAAACTTCTCAGCTCATGAATGATCAGAGGAATGGGCCAATCTTTGAGGATATGTACTTCATTTGGGTTGACGTGAATGCATGCAGATTCAGTAAAATACCCCAAATAGTTGATGTTATTCATTGCAAATGAGCATGTCTCCCTATTCAGATAAAGTCGATGTTGTTGGAGAGTGTCAAGGGTGTTTGGCATGTTCTTCTCATGATTGACTGAAAATCAATATATCGTCGAGATAGACAATTACACACTTTCCAATAAAAGTTTGTAGAAGGTCATCCATATAGCGCATGAAGGTCACAGGTGCATTGGTTAAGCAGAAAGGCATGACTAACCATTCAAACAATCCTTCATTGGTTTTGAAAGAAATTTGCATACATCGATAGACTCAATCAGAATATGATCATATATCTAGACTTGAGGCCTATCTTAGTAAAGAACTTAGCACCTTTCAGACACTCAATGAGTTCATTTATCCTTGGAAGAGGGTATATCGTCTTCACTAAACAAAAATTGAGAGCTTGATAGTCGATCCACATGCACCAAGTACCATATTTATTTGGAATGAGGACAAATGGAATTCCACAAGGAGAGGATTTGGGTCGGATGTGACCTTTGTTGACTCCAAATATTGGATTTGTCTTCAAATCTATTCATTCTCAAATGAATCTTGTGTAAACAGATTTGTTAGGAAATGATGAACCAGGAACAAGTTCAATGGAGTGTTTTACCTGGTAATGCATAGGTACTCTATTTGGATCTTGAAATAAATTTCGGTATTCGTCAAGAATATGGTTGATCTGATGTTTTTGTTGGAATTTGCATTGATAGATGAGTCAACTTGTTGCTGCAATCTTCTTAGAATGATGAGGCTTTATCATGATCAATGTGAACTTCTAAGAATGGTTGATAAGATTCTTTGTTTACTTGGTAGATATTATTATAACCGTTGGTGTAGTTCATCATTCAGGTATACCATACCACTGGTTTTGGATTTTGACAATCACCTTCTGAGGCCGTGACTGATAAATTCCATGCCGATCCCATAAGTCAGGTTTCCCAAATAGGGCGTTATCTACGGAAAGTAGTGCCACATCACAGAGTACTTCATCTTTAAAAGGCTTAATGAAGTAGGTGAGTGTGCATTGCCAAGTGATCATTAGTTCATTTCCATCCTTCATCCAACTGATATTGTAAGGATGAGGATGTGGAGTGGTGAGAAGACCAAGTTTCTTTACAAGATATTCATAAACGAATTTCTTCTACCTACCATTATCCATGATCAAATGCAATCGATTGTTTTGAACCCATATTTGTGTATAGAACATGCATTCTTGTTCCTCCTTATCAACGATAGTCGAGGTTGTTAGAGCACTTGAAGTCGATGTCAAAAGGTTTTATGATTCTAGGTCTTATTCTACCAGGGTTTTGTCAGACAAGTCAAACGTCAACAATTTTTCCAAAAATTTCTTCCTAGATTTGCATTCTGACGTATCATGCCATGATGAATTGTGATAATTGCACCATTTCCCAGTAAGATATGTTTTTCTACATTCCCTTTTGTATTTATGAGAGTGCTTCTTGCCATGGTCAAGCTTCAGCATGGTCAACTGAGAAGGTTTTCTTCACTTGTTGAAGTCGGTTGGTGACTTCTTGTCGGATGTTCGAATTGTCAGCTTGGTCGCGAAGCATGGTTTTCTTTAATGTTTAGCTTCAAGATTACTGGCATAGTGAAATGCCTCTGCAAGTATACTAATAGTTAGAAACTCCATCTCTTGTTGAATGTACGGGGACAACCCACTAGCATACTTCCAAACAAGAAATTTCTCTTCTTCTTAGACGCTAAGTCTTACCATGAGTCGATAGAACTCATCGATGTAACTTTGCATGGACTGGTCTTTCCATTGCCTTAGCTGCTGCCACTTCTTATACTATTGTTCAATGTACTTGGGAAAGTAGAACTCCTTTTGGACAAATGCGACAAATTTATCCCATGTGTCTATGGGGTCTCCTTCTTGATCCATCTTTGTTGATAAATTTCCCACCAACAGTGCACAGAAATTGGAATATTTAAGGATGCAATGGTGATTTTTTCTGCTTTGGAGAGTTGATTCACTGAGTAGTAGGATTCTAGTTATTGTACTTAATTGTCTATGGATTCTATGTCAATCTTTCCTTTAATATTTGGTATGTCCAAATTCATTCACACTTTAAAGGAACTGATTTTGTTGGAGTGATATCTCATCAAGGATCCTTCAGATGTCGAAGAAAATCACGTGAGAATCTCGTTGAACTGGGGAACATATCGATTCGCTAGTGATCCAGTTTTTTTTCTATGATTTTCTATGTCTCGTCAGTTGCATGTCTATTGTCTGTTTATTTCACCATATTTGATCTAGTGGTGTGAGTAGATAGATTCTCTAATGTCAAAGGTAGTGTCTGCTTGGATATTTGAGTTTTCAAGTGTGTTTGAACATGCATAAGTCATGTAACTTTGATATAAGTTTATACACAAATTAAGCTCTGAATCTACTCTGATACCAATGATCCAAGTGCCCAGATGCATGCCGGGAGATAGTTCAATTGAATGAATCGAGCATTGTTATGGTAGAAGCATATAGAGAATAAGAAAAGAAGGAAATACACTACACAGGAAGAAAAGATACAGAAAAACAAAATGCAAGAGTTTGAACCAATATCTGTATTTTATTACTACTATATAATGCACAATATTATCTTAGACATTGACTTATATATTACAATAGTGTAAATGCTTATGTAGAGTGTCGAGATGCTTGGGTGACTACCCGTTACGTTCAATGACAAATAATTTAGAACGGTTCAGAAGTTCAATCATTACAGACGAATGGAAGATAGAGAGACAATATGTCGCAGTCGTGTCGGGATGTTGACATTTGTGTCGAGATGTTGGTGTTGACGATGCATGTCGAGATGTTAACCTGTCGAGGTTGTGTTGAGGTTCAAACTTGTCGAAGTCGATGTTTAACTTGTCAAATTCGACAAACATGGAAACTATTGGGTGGATCAATTCATGCAAAGGATTATATTAACATAATTATTTATGTATTTCTCTCCTGCATTAGTAAACTAATGGAAATTATTTATGATATTTTCTATTAGATTAAAAATACTTTTGTTATATCGATTCAATATTAATCGGACTTGTGTTTGTTAGTAGTGAGAAAAAATATATTGGAAACTTAGGAATCATCGATTTGGAAAGTGAGAAACCATATTAAATGCAGTAAACGTCATCCCTACCACCCTACCCCACATGCATGGGATACAATTTCCCAGGCTATGCCATGAACCAATTTCATTTCAAACAAGTTACATTAGCGTAATATTTTCTAAATCTAGTTATTACTATTAAACTCTAAACCAAGATAATATAATGATAACGATAGTTGATCTTCTTATCTTAACGTATTATCAACTATCATTGACCCTAAGAATAATCTAGTTGCTCCAAACTCTTCTTGGTTGTGGATCCTGATATTCCAGATCCAGAGACATTATTCAGTCATGTTTGTACCCCAGGTGTACTATACACTCGTTCCCTAACTTTGGGGTTGGGATGCTTGTTGGCCAATAGTTTCATGGACCCATGGTATTGGATTAACCATAGTATTTTCCCATGGTATTTCCCCATAAAAGAAAAACATTGTAATACGGCTGGGTATGGTATTGTATTGTATTGTAGCATTGTAAACAATCTCCACGATTATGTGAGAGAGATTGTGAGAGCGTGAAGAGGAAGTGCAACTATATTGTTGTAGGTTGTATCCCTTCATCTTTCTAGATGGTAATAAAAGGACTGAAAATTTATGTGTGGACGTAGCCCATCGTTTGGGTGAACCACGTTATATTTGTGTTTCTCTATAATGTGTTTAATGTGTTTTTAATCTTGTTTAATGATTTAATTGTATATTTGTTATTTCTCTGCGGTTCTGTTTTATAACAATTGGTATCATAGCCAAATGGTTTATTTGGCTGATAAACTCATAGGAAATAAGGGTTCCTGTTTCGAGTGGGAGCAATGGATGAAGAGGGAAAGTTTAGGGTCAATAAATTTAACGGCCAAAACTACCAGTTATGGAAGATGAAAATGAACTATTTGTACCAGAAGGATCTATACCTACCATTGGGTGGAAAAGAAAAACAACTGGCGACTATGAAGGATGAAGAATGGGAGGTTCTTGACAGACAGGCACTGGGAATAATACGAATGTTCTTGGCTTCATCAGTGGCTTTCAATATTTCGAAAGAAAAAACAACATAGGGTGTGATGAGCGCATTGGGTAAGCTCTAAAAAAAGCCCTCGACTTCCAACAAGGTATTATTAATGAAGCATTTATTTAATATGAAGAAGTTGGAAGGTGGATCTGTTTTTTCCCATTTAAATGAGTTTAATACACTTACCAGTCAGCTAATTTCTGTAAAATTGAACTTTGATGATGAGGTTAGGGCTCTTCTAATCTTGTGCTCATTTCTAGAAAGCTAGAATAGCTTGGTCATGGTTGTAAGTAACGTTGTTCCTAGTTCAAACACTCTTAAGTTTGATGATGTTGTTGGTGTTATTCTTAGCGAGGAAATGCGAAGAAGAAGCACAGGTAAGACATCAGGTAATGCGTTGACTATGGAGAGCAAAGGGAGACAAAATGAGAGAGGAAGGATCCCAAAAAATTGCAGCAAGTCTAAAATGGGAAGATCCAAGTCTAGATTCAAAAAAATAGAGTGCTGGAACTGTGGTAAGAAAGGACATCTGAAGAAAGATGCAGAGAACCAAAGAAGAAAGGTGAGAGGCAACAAGAGACTACTATGGAAGTGAATGTAGTAGGTGATGTGTTACAGATGCTTTGATTCTTGCATTATATAACACTAGCGATTATTGGGTAGTAGATTTAGGGGCTTCATGTCATGTTACACCCCATAGGAAATTCTTTCATGATTATGTTCAAGGTGATTTTGGACATGTTTTATTGGGGGATGATGAACCATGTAAAATTGTTGGAAAGGGTAAGGTACGGATTAAGTTAAATAATGGAAGTGAATGGCTGCTAAAATATGTAAGGCACATTCCTACTATGAAAATAAATCTGATCTCAACAGGGCAGTTGGGAGATAGCGATTGTTCGTCTACATTTGGAGAAACGTGGTGGAATATCACTAAAGGATCATTGGTAATAGGAAAAGGAGATAGGGTAGGTACGTTATATTTATGTCCTCATAATACTGATTATTGTATCTCTATAGCTTCCACGGAAACATGTGCGGCGTTGTGGAATCATAGGCTTGGCTTCATGAGTGAGAAGGGGATGAAGATTCTCCACTCAAGGAAACTACTTCTAGATCTGGAGCAGGTAAGTTTGGAATTCTGTGAGAATTGTGTTTATGGAAAACATAAGAGAGCTATATTTCTCAGGGTTGGGAAACAAAAGAAGACTGAAAAGTTAGATATTTTCCATATAGATGTATGGGGACCATATTAGGTACAATATCTTGGTGGCTCTTGTTATTATGTTACTTTTATTGATGATGCAACTAGAAAAACTTGGGTTTATTGCATTAGACAAAAATATGATGTGTTTGATACTCTTAAGAAGTGGAAAGATTTGGATAAGAATGAGACATGAAAAAGGTTGAAATGTGTCAGATCTAATAATGGAGGTCAATACTGCAGCATGGAGTTTGACATTTACTGTTCACACAATGGGATTCACAAAGAGAAGACGGTATCTGGAACACGACAAGAAAATGGTGTGTCAGAAAGGATGAATAGAACGATCATGGAGCGTGCAAGGTGTATGAGATTACATGCAGGGTTTCCCTTACAGTTTTGGGTTGATGTTGTAAACACTATTGTTTATTTCATAAATAGAGGGCCTTCAAGCGCTTTGGATGGTGGGATTCCAGAGGAGGCATGGATAGGTGAACATGTAAAATACTCATTTATGAGAACTTTTGGTTGTGAATCATTTGTCCATATTGATAAAGATGATAGAACAAAGCTTGAAGCTAAATCCAAGAAATGAACCTTTATTGGATACGGGGTTGATTATTTTGGTTATCGTTTGTGGGATTATGAAAAATGAAAAATCATTAGGAGTAGAGATGTATTATTCAATGAAAAGGTCATGTACACAGATCAGTTGCAGGGAAAGAAAGAGGAAAAGGAAAACATAGAGTACACATTTCTTGATGAAATCAAAGAAAATGAAGTTCCAAAGGCACCAAAAAATCAAGAGCAGCAGCAGGTACCTAAACTCTGCAGCTGTAAGAAAATCTACCAGGTTAAGTAGAACCCCTGAACGATTCTCTCCTTCACTGTATTATTTATTGATGACTGATTCTGGTGAACCAAAATGTTATGAAGAAGCAATGCAGGTATAAACTAGAAAGAAATGGGAGCAAGGCATGGATGAGGAGATGGACTCATTGGTAAGAAACCAGACTTGGGATTTGGTTAAGTTTCCTGTAGAAAAAAGGGCATTGTAGAATAAATGGGTTTATTGGTTGAAGGAAGAAGATGGAGGCAAGAAGTGGTACAATTATAGACTTGTTGTAAAGGGGTTTGCACAAAAGAAAGGTATAGAATTTGATGAAATATTTTCTCCTGATGTTAAAATGACTTCAATTAGAACTATTTTAAATCTAGTGGTGGTAGAATATTTGCATCTTGAAAAATTAGATGCAAAAACAACCTTTCTCCATGGGGATTTAGAGGAAGAGATTTATATGCAGCAGCATGTTATCTACCTAAATGGCACTTCTCCGTCCGAGTGCCGACATTCCCTACGTTGGCACACAAAAGGATATTTATGGATTGAAGGTTGCCTAAAACACTATAGATGGTCATGTTATGAACTACATTTATCATCCATCCAGCTGGTTATTTTTACCTTTGAATATGTCAAGTGCTGTATGCGCCTTTTCCTATATGCAACTTGCATACATACACACTTTTTATTATGGCACGTCGCTTGTTATACGAGAGTATTTGTTATTTCATCCCATGTATAGATCTATACACGGACTCCCCTAAGAGAAACTCGCATGTCATACACAGTTTGCCAGTATTAATAATCACGTACACCTTCCTTTGACATTAAAAATAATAAATCACGATTATTTGAGATTTGTTAAGCCTTTAACTATAACCATCTTAACTGTCTCAACCTCTTCAACCCTCGAAACTACCTTATTTCACTAAGTATAAATAAAGGCCTTGGGGAGGGCATTAAGCAATGATACTTGGAGAGCAAAGTTATGCTGGTGGTGTCTATTCAGAAGTATTTGGAGCAGTGGAACTCAGAATGCTTTGGTTGCAGAGGAGTCCTTGTCTCAGGCGTTGGGTTGTAATATGAACTCATTCACTATTGTTAATAAAGAGAATCCTTCTTCCATATGTGTTTTGAATGTCTTTCATGTATCATGGTTTGATGAATACTTATGATTAAGCACTTTGTATATGATTTATCTAACCTGTTTTATATACATGTATCATCTTGCACTTGGAGGATTTTCTCTTGACAGGTGAAGGAGAAGCATCCCTGAAGGATTTGGAGGAGAAGCAGAGCAGAATAGGACAAATATAGGATCAACCGTCGTATATCGAGTGAGTCTATTCTATCCTCTTATTTCCTTTTCTGTACTCTAGAGTTGATTGCCTGCAAGTTTTATGAGTATGTTGGTAACCCCAGACCTTCAGTTATAAGGTGTTTATTCCTGTACAATAGAACTGGTGACTCCACTAGGGAGCTCGGACTGCTGTAGGTTGTTTTTGTCACCCTTGACCAGTCTTTGCCTTGAAGTTTGTGTGTGGTATTTTATCTTGGTTCATGCTTACCATAGTGTTTGGAAGCCTTGTGGATTTTTCTTGTTTTTGAGAAAAAAATTGTACCTGTACGCGGGTTGCTATCATACACAGTCATGTACAGAGGCTTGCATACACAGGTTTCCCTATTGGACAATTGCGTACAATACGCAAGTTGCCCTTATACACAGTCGCGTACAAGCCTGGAAATAGGGATTTTTAGGCTAGGGTTTGCTTGTCCCTGTCTTTGTAATTCTTGTTTGTTAGTTGGCTTTCTTTATGAATACTGTGTAGTTAGTCTGAAGACCTTGGTGACCACACTAGGTGCTTTCACTTAAAGCCTTTGGGTTTCTTTTGGTTGGATTGTCTTCTGTTTGCATTTTGATGTAGGTAGGCCTGTTTGGGTTATTGGTTGAAGTGTCTCTGTCCAAATCAGTGATCAAGATTTTTGGCATTGTTTTTCCAATCTATCTTTTGATAGTGGTTGGTTTGTCACTTACCTTTGTGAGTTTACAGTGATTTCTTGTCATTGTACACACCCAAGCTAGGGTTCCCGGTCTCCCTTTGTTGGTTGATTCTTGGTTTTATTGACCTGTTTACTTCAGTTTGCTTATTTTATACAGTTGATTTGATCCAAGCATACTCAAGTTTAGTGCATTTTAGGTGCATAGTAGAGTTTGAGCATTTTTAAAAAAGTGAAAAGAAAAACATTTTCAAGCTTTTGCATAAGTAGTTTTCATTTCAGTTTTAAAATATAATCTCAAAAACTACAAAAACATAGTCTTAGTTTCTCTTTATCGTTGCATTTGTTCGTCAATATATATTTACAAAAAGAAAAAGAAGTTTTCTTTAATAGTGGCAATTTGCTTTGACAAAAATACACCTTTACTTTTTTATTTCTTATCAAGTAAAAAACACCATAGTTCATTACTCCATTTCCTTCTGAGTAAGAAAAATCCCTTTAAAATGAACACAATGATTAAAATTTATTAGTAATTTTTATTTTTAGGGGCCTTTCACCTACTAGCCTAGGATATACTTCTGGGAGAGGAAGTGTAAACTTCCCATAAGTTTTAAAATTCAGACGAAGTGGACCTTTCTTTAGGTAAATCCTTGACTTTATCAGTTGTATCTGGGAAGCTCCTCTCAAAATGGAGTCAAGCACGAGGCCACATGGAGGAATTGGACTGAGGAGATAACCCTTCGATTCCTTGTCAAAACGTAAATAAGGAATTTTACGCATCTAGGGATTCTGTCCTAGACAGAGTTTTGGGCTCAACTACCCTGTCCCTGTGTATGATTCAGGCTTGCAACTGTCCCCCCAGACTATTGGTATTGATAAGGTAGCCTTTAGTCTCTTGAAATTTAGGGTTCATATCTAGGTAAACCGGAAGGCTATTTCTGGTTCACCTTGGATGGGCTTGGAAGGTAACCCTTGTTGTAAGTGTGGGAGGGTGGTGGGTGATTCCTTCACTTGTGCCTAAAAACCACTTCAAGGACACCAAGTAATCGTTCTTCAACTTTCTTTGGGAAAGCATATCTTTCACCCTTGATTGATTGTTTGAGGCTTTAGGATTTTTTATAGTGTGTGCTCTATGGTTTTGCCTGTGTTTAGTTGGCCTTAGGGTTTGATTTGTTAAATTTTCAATCATGGAGGACCAACCTATAAGAAGGTCAATAAGGTTGCAAAACCTTCCTCCTCTTGTCACATTGGAACCTTCACCTCTACCCCAAAGGAAGAGATTGGACACAGACAGTTCATTTGAACCAGTAGGAATAAGTGAAGTTCTAGGTGAACCAGAACTTATAGCTAACCATTTTGATCTTGATACAATTAATATAGAAGACTTGCAGAGTGACGAGTTTGCAAGGAATTTTAACACATCCTTGACTGATTTAAATGATCCTATGATCGTTCAGGTTAGACCTTTTGATTCACCTATTTTAGGTGCCCCTATGGGTAGGATTATGTCTTCTCCGGGAGACAGTTCTTTTATGTTCACCTCAGCCGTTCCGGTTGAAGGGGTACTACCTCCCCCGGTAAGTGCCCCTAGATCTAGTATACCTTCTACACCTTTGACTCCAGCGAGCCGGGTGGTCCAACCACCGGTTCAATCAAACCTAGCAGGTACTTCTGGTGATATGGTTACTGGGATTCCTAGTATACCTACTGTTCCTTCTTCCTTTCCATACACTACCCAGAGTGGTCCAGGAGGATCCTCGGCATTCGTCCAAGGATTTCCTTGGACTGGGGGGCACATTCCCCCATCCACTCCATATGTAGGTCCATCACCTTTGCATGTAGGAGTGTAGTTTGGGAATAATACCTCTTATGGGAAAATTTTTCAAACTCTAATTTTTGCCCCATTTACGAGCTCTCCCTTTTCGTTGTTTAGTGGAGGGATACCGGCTCCTGTATTTCAGACCCCAGTTTCAATTGGGACGGCCCAAAATTCTTATACTGCACCTCCCACACACAATCCTGTGGCTTATGGATGGAATCCATTTCAGATTAATCTACCCACTTCGCAACCAGTGGCAGGGGGAAACCCCACCTTTACCTATGGGTATTCGGGGGCAGGTCCCTCTAATCCCTAGGCTGGCACATTTAGTGCCCCGGTTCGACCCAAACTTCCATTCTTGGAAACGTTAAACTTTCCAGATTTTTCAAAGTTGATGAATGACTTGGTGAGGCATGACCCCTCGTGGCCACCTGTTCCCACCAAATTTCCATCGGACATCCCTAAATTCGAGGGCAAAGTTGGTGAAGATCCTAGAGCTCATGCCACCACATTCCATTTATGGTGTTCTTCGAATTCACTGAATGAAGATTCAGTTAGGTTGAGGATGTTCCAGAGAACCTTAACAAGTACTACGGAAAAATGGTATATTGAATTTCCTTTTGCTTCTTTCAATAGTTTCTAGGACTTGGCTAGTGCATTTCTTAGCCACTTTCTGCTTCCGGTACGATATGATTTTGGAACGGACTTGTTATCTACCTTTAGGAAGAAAAAGGCTATCCACATCTTGGATCATATCCAAGAGTGGAGGAGGCGAAAGAGCCTTATAAAAGCCACTATCCCTCCTAAGTTCCTTCTAGAGTGGTTCCTTAAATCCCTGTTGCCCTACATATCTAAGGATGTATCCACCTCAGGAGTGACGAATGAAGAATAAGCCATTCTCAGGGCCCATCAATTGGATTTGATTTATTCACAATATGGGATCTTGTATGAGATTATCCCTGAGGCACCGAGGCCTACGCATGATGTGGAGAATCCTAAGCCTGGACCCCATGCTAATGGTGTGGTTGGGTTCATTAACTCTCCCACCGTAGAGTATTTGGCTAAGCAACTTCATCACTTGTCTGTCAAGCAGTCTACGGTGGAGGAAGAAAAGGCTTCCCCATCCCCCCAGAGTGCAAATGTTTTCGCACAAACCTCTCAGAGGGGAAATCAACAGCCCAGTGGGAAGAAAAAGAGAGGAAAGAAAGGAGAGGGAAACCAAAACAAGCAGAAGCTCATGAACAATGCTGATGGGGGCAAGAAATAAAAGAAGAAGGTTAAGTTCCCATGCAATTCATGCCATGAGGACCACCTTACTCACCTTTGTCCCCTTATGGAACAATCCCAGAAGCTGCTTAAAGCTAAACAACCGGCTGTCCTGAAGGATCCTTTTCCCCAAGGACAGAACTCTGATTCAGCTTCTAATGTAGCAGGGGGCACTCAAAATGCCCCTGACCCAAACTATATAAACATGGTTCTATCTTCAACTTTGTTATAGATGAGGAATAAAAATTATGAGAAAAAGACTTCTGAGAAGGGTAAAGCTGTAGGTGAAACTTCTAACCCTCTCACAATAGAGAAACCTACTGAAACTATGCCGAAAATACCAAAAGGTGTCTTCAAGAAGACCTTGCATAACCTTAATGCTAGGGATACTTCAAACTACTCAGTGGTTGAATATTTATCCCAAACCCCATGTGCAATGTCAGCTTTAGAGCTGTTATAGAGTTGTCTCGCCCAGCGGGATGCCCTCTTAGCAGCTTTAGGAAACATGGACTCATCGAGTCTCATGGAGAAATTTCATTTGTCTGATGTTAAAATTCACCTACCTTACCATATAGCCTTATCAATAGATGTCATCCATGGTGGAAAGACCATTGGAAGGGAAGTTGTTGATGAGGGTGCTTCTACATGTGTTATGTCCTTGACCTATTGGAAAGCTCTCGGATCCCCAGAGCTGGTCCCATCAAACACTCTACTTACTGCTTTCGATGGAAGGTCCTTTCGTCTGCATGGTATCCTACCAAATTTTGAAATTAAGCTGGTAGGGAAAGCAGTGTCTGTTGAGGTAGAAGTGATTGATGCACCCTTAGACTATAATTTGCTCCTGGGAAGAAACTGGACTTATGCGATGTCTGCTATTGCATCGGCCTTTTTTTGTGTAGTGGTTTTTCCACATGAGGGAAAGTTGTTTACTATTGACCGACTTGATTTTACTTGAAAAGGTCATCTAGAGTCTAATGAGTCCGCTGTGCCATTGGTTGATCAGGTCAAACCTATTGCACAAAGCTTGGGGGATGGAATGTATACATCATTGATGGGGACATTTGATCTTCCAGCCTTGGTTAATTATATTGGTTCTACTAGTGTGGGGAATTCCATAGCTATGGTTGTTGATAGAACTGATCCTTGGGTTCTCCCTTCCCCCCACAAACTAGAGGTGCCCTTATCGACAGTGGAAGTAGCTTACCAAACTATCACTCAAACCACTGTTGATCCCATTCCAGATCCTCTAACAGTCTTGGAAGATCTGGAAGAAGTCTATTTGATGGCATGGGCGGAAAACTCTTTGCACTCTATCGATTGTTTAGACATGGTTTTACCTTCTGATGAAGCCATTTTGGAAGCCATGAGTGGATGTGGTAAGATTTGTGAGGATCTTCACCATCGATCCTATTTTCTTCCAGAACTAAGCAGAATAGAAAATCAAGAGTTTCGTTTGAGACTGTTAGAAGATGTTGATACACCTATAAATCCCTTACCCAGGGAAGGAATGCTTGCCAAGGGGAACATGGCAAATATTTCCGCCACTATACCTATTAACATCTCTGTAAACCCTGATGTCGTGGAAAACATAAACATAGGTGCAAATTGCTCTCCTGAACAGATTGCTCTCTATACTGCCCTGTTTAAGGAATTCCACGATGTCTTTGCATGGTCATATGAGTAGATGCTAGGAATTGATCCATCGATTGTTGAACATGAAATCCGAACATATCCTAATGCTAAATTGGTTCGACAAAAGTTAAGACCTGTTAACCCGCGCAAAGTGGTGGCTATGAAGGCTGAAGTTGAAAAGCTGTTGAAGGATGGTTTTATCTATCCCATAGCTTTGACATAATGGGTATCCAACCCTGTTCTTGTTGATAAGAAGCAAGGGACTATCTGCATTTGTACTGACTTTAGAGACCTGAATAAATCCTATCCTAAAGACAACTATCCCACGCCATTTATAGACCAGATTATAGATGCTTGTGCAGGAAGTGAGGTGTTCTCATTTATGGATGGTTTCTATGGATACAATTAAATTCAAATAAAACTAGAAGACCAACATAAAATTGCTTTCATTTGTCCTTGGGGTACCTTCTCGTACAATAAAATGCCCTTTGGATTGAAGAATGCTGGGGAAACCTTTCAATGAGCTATGAAATTTTCCTTCCATGATATTAAAGGCATTATCGAACCATACCTTCATGATCTGCCTGCACATTCTCATAAGAGGATCCAACATCCAGATCATTTACGGTTGATATTTGAGAGATTCAGACATTATAAAATCCACCTGAATCCCCACAAGTGTCTATTCTGTGTCGAGTCAGGAAGATTACTCGGGTTCACTGTCTCTAGTCGAGGCATCCATGTGGATCCATTAAAATTTGAGGCCATTGTAAATCTTCCTCCTCCTTGTTCTATCAGGCAACTTCAAAGCCTGCAAGGAAAGTCTAATTTTCTTCGACAATTTATTGTTAAATATGCCAAGATTACTAAGGGTTTCATGTGCTTGCTCAAACAGGACACCCCATTTGTATGGGATGAAACTGCACAACTTGCTTTCAAGGCATTAAAAAAATATTTGTTGTCGGCACCCTTATTGCGTCTGCCAGATTATTCTAGGGATTTTATATTATATCTGGCCGCGTCTGATTCGACCATTGGGGTAGTGCTAGTCCAGGAGGATGATAAGCTTGTAGATCATGTTGTTTATTATCTTAGCCGTGCTTTGGCCAGACCTAAACTTAGATATTCCCACATTGAGAAATTAGCCTTAGCAGCTGTTTATGCTGTTTAGAGGTTACGTCACTACATTTTACTGAGGACCACAACAGTAGTGGTGGATGTGAATCCGTTTCAATATGTTTTATCCCGACGGATTGTTGAGGGAAAATTTAACAAATGGATAGTCATTCTTCAAGAGTTTGACTTGGATTTTCAGTCTGCTAAGTCTAAGAAGTCCTTAGTTTTTGCTGAACTTATAATAGAATTTACTACTGAAGAAGATGTAGCCGTTGAAGATGACTCATTCCCAAATGAGCACATCTTCTTGATATCCACCTCTAATACTTGGTATGGGGATATTATTATATATCTCTAGAATTTGAAGTATCCTGCAACTTCCTCATGGGAGGAACAACGTAAATTACACCTTCATGCCAAGAACTACCTCATCATAGGAGATACAATATATCGAAGAGGGGTAGATTCCATTTTGCGTCGATGCCTTACCCATGAGGAAGTGGAGATTGTCCTGAATGATTCCCATAGTGGATCATGTGGGGGTCATTTATCTGGGTTAGCAACGGCCTAGAAGATACTATGTGCCGATTATTTTTGGCCCATGATCTTTAGAGATTGTGTGGAAGCAGTGGAGCGTTGTCATCCTTGTCAACTTTACACTAGGAAAATGTGGTCACATCCTGCTCCGTTATTTCTCGTTGTCTCAGTAGGCCCCTTTATGAAATGGGGGATTGATTATGTGACATGCAACCCAGCCTCAACTGGGGGGCATAAATACATCATTGTCACTGTTTACTATTTTACGAAATGGGTAGAGGCAATGCCTATTTTTAAAGCCGACAGGGAAACAACAACTTTCTTTATATTCAATTAGATTATAGCATGGTTTGGTATAAACAAAGTGATTGTCACTGACCATGGTAGTCATTTTAAAAATATCATGATGACGGAACTGACCACTATGCTCAGATTCTGACAAGAACATTCATCTTCGTACTATCCGCAAGCAAACGGTCAGGTTGAGGATGTAAACAAGACTTTGAAGACTATCCTTAAATGTATAATTTATACATCCTGTTCTAACTGGCACATCATGATATATCCTGCTCTTTGGGCCTACCGAACTAACATAAAAACTGCTACAGGTTTCTCCCCCTTCCAACTCATTCATGGAGTGGAAGAAGTTACACCGATTGAGTGTGAAATCCCGTCTCTAAAAATAGCTATTCATGTGTTACCTGATACGATAGAGATTGAGGAATGTATGGTACATTTAGAACACCCTGATGAATAGCATAGAGATGTGTTGACTGCTAATCAAGCTCATACAAATAGTGTCAAAACTCAATATGATAAATCAGTCAAACCTCAGGTTTTCTCTGAGGGGGAACTTGTCTTGCTTTGGGACCAAGACAAAGAACCCCTGGGGGCAGGAAAATTCAAGGCCATGTGGTTAAGACCTTATGTTGTGTCAAAAGTCTTGAAGAAGGGTGCATATGATTTAATTTATTTTGATGGGAACAAGCTGCCTAAGCCTAGAAATGGGATCTACCTGAAGAAGTACTATGCTTAGGCTTAGCACTTTTTCTTGTAATTTTATTGTATGTATTTTTATGTACATTAGGTTGTTGGTTTTGTTTTTTATA
This sequence comes from Pseudotsuga menziesii, assembly GCA_001517045.1. Taxonomy (NCBI): domain Eukaryota; kingdom Viridiplantae; phylum Streptophyta; class Pinopsida; order Pinales; family Pinaceae; genus Pseudotsuga; species Pseudotsuga menziesii. The sequence continues at coordinate 79,527 of LPNX010125923.1, read as the reverse complement.
CCATATGCTGGTTGTTGCAGATGTCTTTTGAAAGGTATATAGAGTTCGCTGATGACTCTAGTCGCCACACTTGTAATCTAGCTTCAGCAGAATGGGTCATTTACTCTCCCTCAAGACAACTAGTTGCCTTAGGAGGCGCTTGTTTAGGTCCCGCTTCTAATAATGTTGCTGAGTATAGGGCTGTAATTGAGCTTCTATGGGATTCTTTGTCACGTGGTATCACCCAGCTCGAGGTCCATCTAGACTCTCAGCTGGTGGTCTCCCAGCTCAATCGAGCTTATCAGGTACAAAATCCTCTTCTATTACGTCAGTTCATGCAAATTCAGTTATTGGAAAGAAAATTT
>LPNX010125923.1:25810-78187 GCA_001517045.1 Pseudotsuga menziesii | reverse complement strand
ATGTAAAATATCTGTCCATAAATAGGTCGAGTCTGATCCTCAGATCTCGTCATAACTGTATAATATACAAAAATATACAAAAATGTGGATCGTAGTCCATCAAAATGTCCTAGATATAAGCAGGACCACCTTGGTCCCCATGGTCTCTTTGTACTCTAGCTTTCTCAGCCTCTTCGGCTTCAGCAGCCTCCACAACATCTATGTATACCAGAACTTCTCTGGCTACTCACCTCAAAAGGCGTAACTAGACAAGTGGAAAGCCAACTACGAAATCCTACATGACGATCGGGATATGCTCTGTCTGCAAGGTGGGAACTCTTTGGGTCATCTTGGCCAACTTTCCCTCTAGAACCCTAATCAGCCCCGGGTCTTCGCCTATGACAGGACGAACAAACATGTGTGGATTCCCCTCAGGGCGGACCGGTCCAATATCTGTATTTTGACATGTTTATAGGATTAATACTTGTATACATATGTATATATCTATAATTTAAAATTCATAAAAATTTTAAAAATGTTATAATTTTTTTACCTAGCTCTCCCCATGCTCCTCCTAGAGGGAGGACAAGGTCTGGATCACCTCGAAAATCCATGCCGGCATATGGAAACTGCTCTAGTGCCGGTAGCTATCACTCCCACTAGATGTAGAAGTCATCATCATATGTGACTCTACACTGTGTCTCCTCCTCCTTGACGGAGGAAGATGTCTCCCCATCTTCTCAGCCTTCGCTGACGTGGATATTGGACTAGTAGAGGTATGGCGGGGCTCAACCTTGGTACTCTCTCAAAGAAGAAGGAAACCAATATGCTAGAATAACCAAAGTTCTTTCGCCTTCCCCTCTTGCAATCAGAGAGTTGTCTTTTCATGATAGGGACAACTCCCAAACACCAATCATAGAGGGCACCATGCATACAATCCACCGCTAACCTCATTTGGTTCCGTGTAGCTAAATGTAATGAGGAGGATCCTACAATCCTCACAATGGTGCTCGTTAGTACCTATAGTGTAAAGTCACGGATATGTGTAATAGGGACACAACTCCCTCTCTTCTGGGTACCTGGTGTGCAAAACACATCTATGTAGTTCTGGACACTTAAAGGGTCACCGCCCCTGTCGGTGCCCTCTAAGTTGACCGGTGCTCCTCATTCTAACAGACTAGTAATGAAATACATGTCCTTTGTAGTAATCTCCAAAGTCTCACCATGTAGGTCAAACATCCCCAAATCATGATCCCAATAGTTTATCATAAACTCCAATAGGCGGACATTGGCCTGCATGGGTGATGTGCAAAATAACTTTAATAACCCACTCATTCGCAATGCATGTACGTTGGGTGCACTTTGGAGTGCTTCTTGGTCCATTGTTTCAAGTTCCCGTTCCCTCCATTCCAACACCATCTTCACACCTAGCAAAACAAGTAATTTGATTCATTAATTTCATATAAAATTTCAATTTTTTTTTACTATAATTAGCTTTTTATCCTTCACACAGTACACGCAACTGTCTAGTTAGACATGTCGCGTACTGTACCCTACTGTCTCTAAAGGTAACCCACATACAGAATGCATGTACGCAAGTCTTTACACTATGAACCCACGTACGCACCATGACATGCTTTAGGATGATTTTAATAATGAAATTGGGACTCAAAATTAATAATTTCTAGGATCAAAATGAAGAGCTCGGGGTGTAGGATTACCTGCAACTTGTGGAATTTGATTTCGTCCACTAGATTGTCCATAATGATCGAATGAAGGTAGAGGTAAAAACTTGCTTCTTATGGCTAAAAATTCAAAATGGTGAGTTTTGTTTTGATTTTGAACTATTTATAGAAATTTTATTTCTCAAAGTGGGTTTTTTCCTATAGTTTGAAATCTATTCAACTAATTCTATGTTTCTTTTTGCCTTGAAACAAGTTTTTCATCATTATAAGGTGTTTTTTGCTCTAATAGGGTGGTTTTGTCGTTCCCAATGCATTTTTGGCATCTATACTCAATCCACATTAACCTTAGCAATCAAAATTTTGCCACAGACTATGGTATTATAAACCATTAGTTCCCTATTTTTACCATTGTTCTTCCATGGATAGGACCTTTTTTCATGAGTATCTTCCTTTCAAACCTATGTTGTCCTCTGATACTCATGCCGCAACTGTTTCAGGTACAGGGGTATCCTTTTAGCTATTTTTAATGCCAAATAGAGCTTCTTTTGAATCTCTTTTTACAAGCTATACCTTTATAGGACTCCCTGCCCTTATGGAGTTTATTTAGGCCCAGGTCTGACTCCTTCAAAACAGACTTGACTACCAGGTTAACTTGTCTGTTCAAGCTCATTAAGAATATGTGATTGGGAATCCGCATCGGTGGCAGGTTCTCTCTTTCTTGGACCATGCGGAATAATATGAGAAAGGATCCCTCTCTTTTCTATTTGAATTGAGAAGAGTATTCTTAGGCATAGGTTTATCACTTTTCCAGACCTGAGGGACTCAATTTATGGAAAAGGAATGCCCGGTATGAGCTTAGTTTTCTCGTTTTCGTGCTCTAGACCTAAACATGAAAAATATTTCGAGTGTACTTTGTGTCGTTGTCATGCTCGTTAAACACTTAAGAACAAAGCAACGAGTTTATTGTTGTAAGCCCCATTTCTCATAATCAAATGGATCTTTCCGAGTGATCTTGCTTTCCTTCACACTTGTAAAACTCAAGCTATTTTAGTCTGTTTTGGAAGGAGCGTTGGGTAGGTGGTAATTTAACCTTTTTCGGACCTCCCTGACTAAGTACGAAAAAGGTTCACCTTTTCTTCTACAGAAGTTAAGAGAGTTTTTCTATGGTATGTTTTATACTTTTTCGGCCTCAGGAGACTAAATTGGACAAAAGAGAACCCCCCTGGAGTCTTCTTTGAAGTTTTCAGACTCTCTAAATGTGAAAACACCAACTAAGCATGTACTAGTTCGGGCTCATTAAATCCACGAATCAGTGACACTATCAAGCATTATTTTCTCGTCTCTTCAAGCTTGTTAAAAAATGAAGAGGGATTCGAGTTGACTTTCTTGGACTCGTTAAAATTTAACAAGGAAGGTAAGGAAGAAGTTTTCTCTTATTTTTGGTAGTGGCAGCATGTCATCCTTGAACGTAGCACTCTCTGGTTTTTTTTATTCCCATGTCTCAGTGTTCACTTCCCGTTCAACTCTTACTTTGAGTTTCCTACTCCTCCTCTTATCCGTTATACCTGGGGAATCTGATCATGTCTCCTACATGATAGATAAGTCTAGTTGTTCTATCTATGAGTTAAAAGTTTCCTTGGGTCATCTCTCCGTCGTGCTCACTATTCAAGGACTCAATCCAATGTTTGATCTTTATCCTGATTCCATCATTGTTATATCTGTTATCTATTGTGTCTCCCTTATTTTTCCTAGTTCCTAGTCACTCTTGTGATCCGTTGGAGGATCTATTGCCTTCCTTATCACAGCATGGTTCAGTTTCATTACTTCCTGATGACGAAGACCTAGATTTTTGACGATTGTACCACATGATTCACTTTCATCATTGGTGAATTCCTTTGCTTCAGTTGTCGATTATCACCTATTGATTGACAAACTATTGAATCCTTTCCATGTTCAACTTCAACCTACATTTATTCACATGGCTTGGATTGTACTGGTTATTTGGGATTGTTTATGAAGACCTTAGTTCCTCACATATGAACTAAGTTTGGCAATATTATGTTCCATTTATGTTCACAGCTTCCAGATCTTTGAAGACTCATCATTATTGTATATTGTGGCTTCGATCCACCTTTGTAATATATGTGGTCTAGTACCCGTATCATATGATGTACTTAAATCTTGTAAAGTAGCTAGTGTTTCAGTATATTGAACATAGCATCCTCAGATATGACTTTGTATATGACATTATTATGTATTTGTTTCAGTTACTACCTCTGCTTCATTGGAAATCTGAGTTCTCCAAAGATAAGATTATAATGTATTTCAGCCATCGCTTCCCTCTGACCTCACACATTAGGGGGCATCTGTTATCTACCTAAATGGCACTTCTCCATCTGAGTGCCAACATTCCCTATGTTGGCACACAAAAGGACATTTATGGATTGAAGGTTTCCTAAAACACTATAGATGGGCATGTTATGAACTACATTTATCATCCATCTAACTGGTTATTTTTACCTTTGAATATGTCAAGTGTTGTACGCTCCTTTTCCTATATGCAGCTCATGTACATACATGCCTTTTATTATGGCATGTCGCGTGTTGTATGCAAGTATTTGTTATTGCATCCCGCGTATAGATCTGTACGCGGGCTCCCCTTAGAGAAACTCATGTGTCATATGCGGGTTGCCAGTATTAATAACCACATACACCTTCCTTTGACATTATAAATAATAAATTGTGATTATTTGAGATTTGTTAAGCCCTTAACTATAACCATCTTAACTGTCTCAACCTCCTCAACCCTCAAAACTTCCTTATTTCACTAAGTATAAATAAAGTCCTTCGGGAGGGCATTAAGCAATGATACTTGGAGAGAAAATTTATGCTGGTGGTGTCTATTCAGAAGTCTTTGGAGCAATGGAACTCATAATCCTTTGGTTGTAGAGGAGTCCTTGTCTCAGGCGTTGGGTTGTAATATGAACTCATTCACTATTGTTAATAAAGAGAATCCTTCTTCCATATGTGTTTTGAATGTCTTTCATGTATCATGGTTTGATGAATACTTATGATTAAACACTCTGTATATGATTTATCTAGCCTATTTTATATACATGTATCATCTTGCACTTGGAGGATTTGCTCTTGACAGGTGAAGGAGAAGCATCCCTGAAGGCTTTGGAGGAGAAGCAGAGCGGAAGAGGACAAAGCTAGGATCAACCATCGTATATCTAGTGAGTCTATTCTATCCTCTTATTTCCTTTTATGTAGTCTAGAGTCGATTGCCTACAAGTTTTATGAGTATGTTTGTAACCCCAAACCTTCGGTTATAAGGTGTTTATTCCTGTACCACACAACCATAGCGGTATGAGGTCAAAGGGAAGGAGAATTTGGTTTGCAGGTTGAAAAAGAGCTTGTATGGCCTGAATCAAGCTCCAAGGAAGTGGTATTTAAAATTTGATATGTTTATGATAGAACAAGGTTATGATAGATGTCATTATTACCACTACGTTTATTTAAAGAGGCTAGATAACATAATATATATTATCTTGTTATTGTATGTGGATGACATGCTTGTTGCAGGGTCTAACATGTAGGATATAAATGTGCTCAAAAGAAAATTAGCTAAATAATTTGCGATGAATGATTTGGGTGCTGCAAAGAAAATCCTTGGTATGAGAATAACAAGAGACAAGAAAATTCACAAATTTACATTGTCTCAAGGTGAGTACATAGAAAAGGGGTTGCAGATGTTTAGAGTGAAGAATGCAAAACTAGTTAGTACACCTTTAGCCAGCCATTTCAAACTAAGTAAGAAGATGTGTCCAGAGACACAGGAAGAGATAGATTACATGTCCAAGATTCCCTATTCATTAGCGGTTGGAAGCTTGATGTATGCCATGGTGTGAACAAGACCAGATATTGCACATGCAGTGGGAGTTGTGAGCAGGTATATGGATAATCCAGGTAAAGGGCATTAGAAATCAATACAATGGATTTTCAGGTATTTGAGAGGTACCACTTCTCATGCATTATGTTTTGGAGGTTCAGACACTATTCTACAGGGATATGTTGATGCACATATGGCGGTGATAAAGACAGCAGGAGGAGCACCACAGGGTATGTGTTTACTATGGGTGGAACAACAGTAAGTTGGATTTCAAAACTGCAACAGGTTGTTGCACTTTCAACAATGGAAGCAAAGTATGTTACTGCTACAGAGGCTAGTAGGGAGATGATTTGGTTGCAGAGGTTCATGGAGGAATTGGGTAAGAAGCAGGAGAATAGAAGGTTGTACAGTGATAGCGAGAGTGCCATTCATATTGCAAAGAAATCAGCCTTTCATTCGAAGACTAAACATATACAACTCAAGTACCACTTCATAAGATATGTTCTAGATGAAGAACTGTTAAAACTGGATAAGATACATACTAGCTATAATCCTACAAACATGTTGACAAAGGGAGTAATTAGAGGGAAACTGAGTTCCTTCTTGGTTTCTATTGGCCTTCAAGCATGAAGGTGAAAATAATAAATTTGTCAAGGCCAAGGTCTAGAGCATAGTCTAGCAAGTGCAGCAGCAGTGGATTTGTTGTGATCAGTCTCCAAGTGGGATATTGTTGGTTTTGGAACCTTATCTTCTAGATCCATAGATATTATTCAGTCATGTTTGTACCCCAGGTGTACTATGCACTCATTCCCCAACTTTGGGGTTTGGGGAGGCACCCCAAAAAAGGGGGTTCAGACGCGAAGCCCCCAAGAAATTTTTTTGGGATGTTTGTTGGCCAACATATTTGCGGACCCATGGTATTGGGTTAGCCATAGTATTTTCCCATGGTATTTCCCCTATAAAATAAAATCATTGTAATATGACTGGGTATGGTATTGTATTGTAGCATTGTAAACAATCCATGTGATTGTGTGAGAGAGAATGTGAGAGCGTGAATAGGAAGTGCAGCGGTATTGATGCAGGTTGTATTCCTTCATCTTTCTGGATGGTAATAAAAGAATTGGCAATTTCTGTGTGGACATAGCCCATTGTTTGGGTGAACCACGTTATATATGTGTCTCTCTGTAATGTGTTTAATGTGTTTTGCATCTTGTTTAATGATCTGACTGTATATCTGTTATTGCTCTGCGGTCATGTTATCTAACAACCCTTTCCAAGAAAGTTTATCTTCCAAAACTCTCCCCTCACGTTTTTGGAAAATGAATGTATTAATGTTTAGGTTCACTATTTAGAATTAGTTTTTGAACTTAAAATTGCAACCACTTTTCAGTTTATGGCAAAAAAAACTTGTGTGGTTTTTTTTAGTTTGATTTTTTGACATTTGGGTGTTCTTGTGGTCATGTTGCACCAATGCGGTGATATATGAAATTGGCATTGAACCTTTGAAATTCAACACAACACTAGCAACATGAAATTTAACGATTTCAAAAAAATCGCATGCCTCAGTGTGTGTCTAATTTGGATGCCTCGGTGGACTAATATATATGATACCAAATGCAGTGGATATTTTCTACTATGGGGGATTTTGTGGATGTTATTTCACGATGCATTTATAATTTTTAAGCACCAGTGTGCTTGATAGATGTGATCACACCAGTGCATGTGTATTTGAATAGACGCACCTGTTGAATTTGGAAATCTTGTGGTTTTATGTGTCCACTTACAATTATATATTCATCTCAAATGTTCTTTTAGCATCCAGCCACACCAATTACAATATTTTATAGTATATATAGGTTTCTTAAACTCACCTTATTTTTACAAAATATTTTCCAAACTATGTTGGAGTTAGATTGTAATATAGTTCTCGAAACAAAATTAGGACTATAGAGACGTATAATGATTGTTGATTTGGATCAAATGAAAGGAGAAAGTTTGTAGTATCAAATGAACAATTCTTCATATTCCATATCAATACATCTTCTTCAAAGTTCAATGAGTTATCCCTTTCCATCCCCAGTAAGTTCAAGTTTTATTGATATTTGACTATTTATTTGAATTTATGTTACTTATCCATGTGAATATCAATATCAATTTTTTCTTTATTGAAAGATATCGATTAAAGTTTGAGTTTGAATGCAAAAGAAATTCCACCAGTTTCAACTCGTCATTAGCTCTTATCAGGAGAAAGATACTGCAAGCAATTCATAGATAAAAATGGGAAGTTGCTCTACCTAACCAATTGTAACATTTCATTTACAAGTTGAAATCATAGTTCATCGACGGTAATTTGTTGTAAGATAGAACTCTTTTATGAGAACCCAACACCGTGTGGTTGTTCAAAATCTCAAGGGTTGAAGGAGAACCCTTAGAGTGTCACACTCACCCATCACACCAATGATAGATTACCTAATGTTGATGGTCTAATACCCTCTACTGTAGTAAAAAATACAATAGGAGATATAGAAAATACACGTAGGAACACTTCCCTATTGTCATTTTTGAAAAGGTTGGAAGCAAAACAACTATGCCTCATCCTAAATTGACGAACCCCTCTACTTATGTTCATTCAAATGAAATTTTAGTGATCCAAAATATGATATGAATTCCACCCAACCCATCTCTACTAGAAGATCCAAAAAATTACATGAGTTGAGAGAAAAATTGTGTAAGTACACATTGAGGTTTGTCCAATTATTAGAGGGTAGTGATGATTTCTCACTTCCTGTGAATTTACAAGGTAAATATCAAACTTATTACAAGGTCCGTGCTTTCTATGGAGTTTTGTCATCTTCTCTACATGTTCTTGGTGTCGGAACCAAATTCTCCTTTTGTGGTAATCGTTTTATAATTCCCAAGTCTAATATAAATGTTGCAAATATTGGGTTGTTTATCCTTTCACAAGTACTCATTCCTACCAAACAGTCAGTAACACTTATGTCATTTTGAGGTCCTATTTATTGTTGGTCTGATTACTTGAATATTGTTAAATACAAGCATAGATTTTCCATGTATAGTTTGTGCATGAGTGCTTATGTTTCTAGAAAATTTAACATGAAGAACTTGTTATATATAGATCGTTTTCTACACACTCGTGGGAACATTTTAGGGTTCATAAATAGCTTTAGGTGCTCATTATTTTCTGAAAAATTGTTCATTATCGGAAAACTTTAATGACCTATATTTTTTTATGAAAATGAAAGTGTTCATATTTGTTAATGTACATGCAATACGTAGTTTGTCTCCTAGTTACAAGTTCTTAATAAACTATAACTTGCGTAGACCACAAAATTCTAATTAGAGACGCCTTGCATTGGGATTACCCTTAGACGTTCCCTTGGGACATAAGACAAAAACATTGATTAATTATTATTTGTTAATTTTCAATGGGATCCATGTTAATATATTGCTCAGTTTGAATTTATGTTTTATAAATTGTTAATTTAATTTATAAATTCAATTTGAAAACGTGTCGCTCAATTTTAAATTTGTATATTTAATGTGGAATGTATGTTATTTTATTGCTCAATATGAATTATGTTTGCAACTTATAATTTTTTTTATTGGAAATTATTCTCGTGCTTCTGTAATAATTGTTTTGTATAATGCTAGATCAAACCAATTGCATTGTGCTTACTAACATGATCGATGTATTGTTTAGTATTTTTGAAACCAAGATTATGATTATGAGAAATCTTCCTACCATCTTCTGCTGCACCCTAGTACAATGTCAAATCAAGAGAATGATGAAAAAATAGTGCAACTTGGAGAGGAAGCATACTAAGCATGGTTGAAACAACCACCTATTCAATTTCCACTATGTCTATCCGCACCAATTAGGAATTCCTATAGTAATAATAGTTCTTCAAATGTTGGTAATGGAAGCAATGAAGTAAACATTGGTATGGATGAGTCATTATGACAAAGGAGTGTTGTGGATACAATATTGTTACATGCATTCTAGGACAACGAGCTAGGGGATGTCACTCATATTACTGAATCCTTATTTGAAATCCTTAAATCGGCTTCCACCACACCTGTCTTTGAACATGACCGATCAAATTCTACACAGTTGGGGACAACAATGTTACTGTACAACTTGAAAGAAAAGTATGGCATGTCGTACAAGTGTTTCTCAACAATTTTGAGGTAAATGACCATCAACTACATTATACTTTGAGGAATCTTATGACACGATAATCATTGAAAATAGTCAATTTTATGAACATTAAATAAAATTTTACATTTGCATTTCCCACTAAATGTAGGTTATTCAAATATAAGGTACTTTCAAATCATAATGTCTTTCCTGACAGTTGCAAAGAGGAAAAGCAAATTTGTTAAAAATGTTGGGTGTTGAGTACATATCATATCATGTATGCCCCAATTATTGTATTCTATATAGAGGGGAATGTGTAAACAAAGGGATACGTCCAAAATTTGGGCATGACAAAGAATCAAGTAGCAAGGATAAATCACATGGTCCTCCTCATAATATTTGAGGTACATGCCTATAACCACAAGGATTCTGAGGCTCTTTTGTTGCAAAGAATTGGCTATGCTACAAGGATGGCATGCATCACTTCAAAGTGAGGAATGAGTTATGTGAATCCCAACATATTAAATAACCATGAATCATATAGAGGTTACATGTCCTGAAAAACTTAAGGAGGAATTATGCATCCTCCAATTGATCATAGTCATTGATGGTGTCAACCATATTCCTAGCCAAACAACATCTATATTGTTTGGCTTGTAGTAGGGATCAATAACAACACTCCCCCATGGTTTTCCATGAATAATGAACATCTTATGTTGGCGCTTATAGTCCCTATTAGAAGAAAAGTAAATAATATGGATGTTTACCTACAACCATTGATCAATGAATCCAAGGAATGATGGGAATAAATACAGGTATATGATGTGTTGAGACCCATCCCATCAGAGAGGAGTTTTATATTGTATGGAATATGTTCTTACACCACACATGATTATCCTAGGTTAGTATTTTTCTCACGTAAATATGTTGTTTGATTTGTTTTTATTCAAAGCAATATTTGTTGGCATATTTAATTCGGTGTGATTTTCTTGATATCCAACACTAATGTTCTCTCTTTACTATAACATCACAAGTCTTGTAACAAAAGGTTGTTATGGATGTAAATGTTGTTGACCTTCTATGAAGGCTAGGTGGTACAAATACCTACACAAATCATTGTACGACTTCTCTAGGGTATTCCTCCCAGAAAATGACTCTTTGTTGATGTATTTGTAACCTCAGAATATATTCACTTGTATATCTTATGTATTGTACCCCGATGTTCCTATTGGGAAGTCTCTGTAATGTAATTGAGTCATGTCATACCCCAATGTTCCTATTGGGAAAATCAATAATGTAAACAAGTCATGTAAAGTCATCGAGGGTAACCCTCCTTATTGTTCAAGGATTAAAGTCCCCGCAGTTCTGGGGCACTAGGGTTATTAGAATCTCCTAAAGAAGTCGGCCCTTGTAAGTTATTGTCAAGTCAGGAATTAGTATAAATAGAGAGTGAGCCTCTCTATTTATCACACAGTCACTCACACTTAGTTGTAGCACATGATTGAGAGAGAAGGAGCTGGGATAAGAGAGATAACAGCTGTCGAAGATCATCTTACTGTCTTTGGGTTTTACTGCTTCCATTGGTGCTTATTGTTATAGCGGATTTCACCACTCCATGTGAATCACACTTTGTATGGCCTTCCCCTGTCCCACTGCAGACTCCTTAGCCCCTATGGACCATTTTTTGTCCTTTGATGTTTCCTTGATCATCCCTAAAAACACATGAAAAATGCTATACACGACTTTTAACCCTATAAGTGCGTACATACGTGGGTTTGACCCATATAACCACGTACATCGGGATGTGTGCATAATCCAAATCCTTTTGGAATTTTCCTTGACAGGGATTCGAATCATTTGACTCCTGGCCTTCCATATGCCTTGATATCGCTCGGATTCTACCTTTCATTACCCCTTTGGAAAGCTATATAAGGAACCGCTTGGTACATTGAAGGCATGAGAGAGAATTGAGAGCAACGAAACTATAGTCCATTGTTTCCAGAACTTATGCTTGAGTCTGCATCTCTTTGTCCCTTGGAGCACTTTTGTGTTCTTCCCAAGCTTACCTTTTGCTTGTGAGATTGCTATCAAGAGATGGAGGATTGAAGTGGTGGAGGCCCAAGTGGGGGATTCAGTTTCTTCGGTTCGTAGACGTGCCGTTAGAGGTTGTATCTTGTAATCTCTAATTTTTATTAATAGAAATATATTTTTTTGTCCAATGATGTGTATTTGAATGAATATTTTATCCATGGGATTATGTCAAATGCTTTTACATTATTGATTATATATGCTATAATATATCTAACACCATGATATCTAGAATGCTTTTATTGTTTACTTGTTGTTGAGGAAGTAATATAGCAATTCAAGCTGGAGATTGGAAAGCTCAATGGGGATCTACTTCAACCGTCCAGAATAAGGTATGAGGTCTGATCCTTTAGTGTTAGAAATTTTATTTCCATTGCATATTGGGAAAGATTGATTTCTGGAGTCAAGGTGTCTGTTGTGGTACCCCAAGCCATAGGAATTTCTCTCCGTAACAGAATTGGCGACTTCGCTGGGGAGTTCCTAGTCATTTTGCCTTTGGGGGTTTTTATCGGTACAATGGGCTTGATATTATTGACTTGCTCTTTGTTTCTCCTTGTTTCTGGGTTGCATTTTATAGTATGTTCATCCATTGACACTCCCCTTTATTTTTTTGACCCTTGGCCTGCTTTTTACCACTGCCTTCTCTGTATACGCAGGTTTTTGGCCAAAAGTCACGTACATATGCCTATATACACAGATTTTTGGCCAAAATTCACGTACATATGCCTATATACGCAGTTTTTTGGCCAAAATTCATGTACATATGCCCATCCATGTGGATTTTTGGCCAAAAGTCACGTATATACGCAACTGTTCTTTAAACAGTTGCGCACATCCTCCCTTTTGGTGAGTTTGATGTTATGGGAAGTTACTGGGTGGGTTGTGAGTGTGGTTGGGTCTTCCTTGGGTCTGATGTTGTCTGTTGGATGCTTCTTTTGTGACTAGAGACCACTTTTTCATTGATTTTTCTTTGAAAGTAGTTTTAGTCAATTTTTCTTTTTGTTTTGCCATTAGTGCATTACTTTTTTTGTCTTGGTGTCTTGCTGGGCTTGTCTTTTATACTTGCTGCAGAGACTGAGAGTTTTAGATGACTTTTATTGCATTTTTCATTCTTTTATATTGAAAAATGCAAAGTAGTTGCACTCTTAGTTGCATCTTAGATATGGATTTGAGGAGGTACTTGCATTGGATTGCTTGGATGAGAGTTGTGTTTAGGCTTTCATATAGGAAGGATTGCATTGGCATTCAGAAAGGAATATATATTTATGCATCTCATGTAGTGGCATACCCTATATGTACTTGGACTCAAGCATAAGTTCTGGCAACAATGGACTATAGTTTTGGTACTCTCAATTCTCTCCTCCTCTTTTCAATGTCTCAATGGTTCCTTATATAGCTTTCCAAAGTGATACTGAAAGGTCGAATCCGTGCGATCTCAAGGCATATGGAAGGCCAGGAGTCATATGATTCGGATCCAAGTCAAGGAATGGTCCAACAGTTTTGGATTATGCACACATCCCGATGTACGCGACTATAGAGGGAATATCCGTGTATGTACGCGGTTATCGGGGAAAAGGCTGCATATATCATTTTTCTAATGTTTTTAGGGATGGTCGATGATACATCAAAAGATAATAAATGGTCCATAGGGAATAATGAGTCTGCAGCGGGATAGGGGAAGGCCATACAATGTGTGATTCACCTAGTGTGGTGAAATCCGCTATAACAATTGTACTCTTATGTATCTGGGACTGCTATATGTACTTGCAGCTATATGCAAAGTTTTGTTATTGTACTATGCTGATTGGGTGGCTGGAATTCCATTTGGGATCCTTCATCACTCCACTTCTGGGATGGACTTATAATGTATTTCAGCCATCGTATAACCCCTCTGATATCATACATTAGGGGGCATCTGTTATATTGGAATTCACCACTCCAGGTGAATCACACTTTGTATGGCCTTCCCCTGTCCCGCTGCAGACTCCTTAGCCCATATGGACCATTTTTTGTCCTTTGATGTTTCCTTGATCATCCCTAAAAACACATGAAAAATGCTATACATGAATTTTAACCCTATAAGCGCGTACATACGCGGGTTTGACCCATATAACCGCGTACATCAGGATGTGTGCATAATCCAAATCCTTTTGGATTTTTCCTTAACATGGATCTGACTCATTTGACTCCTGGCCTTCCATATGCCTTGAGATCGCTCAGATTCGACCTTTCATTACCCCTTTGAAAATATATATAAGGAACCCCTTGGTACATTGAAGGCATGAGAGAGAATTGAGAGCAACGAAACTATAGTCCATTGTTGCCAGAACTTATGCTTGAGTCTGCATCCCTTTGTCCCTTGGAGCACTCTTGTGTTCTTCCCAAGTTTACCTTTTGCTTGTGAGTTTCTATCAAGAGATGGAGGATTGAAGTGGTGGAGGCCCAAGTGGGGGATTTAGTTTCTTCGGTTTGCAGACATGCCATCAGAGGTTGTATCTTGTAATATCTAATTTATATTAATAGAAATATCTTTTCCTGACTAGTGATGTGTATTTGAATGAATTTTTTATCCATGGGATTATGTCAAATTCTTTTACATTATTGATTATATATGCTAGAATATATCTAACACCATGATATCTAGAATGCTTGTCTTGTTTACTTGTTGTTGAGGAAGTAATATAGCAATTCAAGATGGAGATTGGAAAGCTCAACGGGGATCTACTTCAACCGTCCGGAATAAGGTATGAGGTCTGATCCTTTAGTGTTAGACATTTTATTTCTATTGCATATTGGGAAAGATTGATTTCTAGAGTCAAGCTATCTATTGTGGTACCCCAAGCCATAGGAATTTCTCTCCATAACACTTATTCTATTTCTGAGGAAGTTATGGGGTTTTCTCCTTTATGGTTTCACCAAGGAAAATATTTGTTTCTATTATCTCTTATGATTGATTGTTTTGCATGTTATTCTCTTAGTTAAGATCCTAAGATAATACTGTCTAAATGATAAAAATATAACATGGTATCAGAGCTAACCTTATAAGAAGAAACTGTGCCGCTATGGAATCTAGGGCTTCTTACTTTTTGGGTCTCTCTCCACAATCCATCAGAAAAAGGAGGCTGGGATGAACCTCCATTGAAGGGAGCATCTTTCTGTCGAAATGAAATCTGATTCTAAGCACTTTCAGTTTTTGACCTACCACTACATTGGGAAATTAGGGATTTTCACTGAAGAGGAATTTTTGAGTGAGCCCAGGATATGATTTCTCTCCTCCTCAAAATCAAAGTTTAGAGACAAGAATCAAGGTTTTTGGTCAGGTAGAACTCTGGGAAATTCAAACCCTAATTTTCCCTGGAACCAGAAAACCAACATTGCAGAAGATTAGCTCTAGAACCAGTTTTCAGCTTCTCAAATTGGTAAGATATAAATATTTTGTATTTCCATTTGATGTTCTCTATTAAGATGTCTCATCACACTGATCTTGATGAAAATCTTGAGGGAGTTGATAAATTCTAAGCCTGGAAGTATAGGATCTCCCTGGTCCTAGAAGAAAATGAGTTAGACTATTACATTAGTGAAGAGGTTCTAGTTCCATAGGGAGATGAGGCTAAGGCCTTAAACAAAAAGAAATTGGTCATGGCTAACAGTATTATTGTTGATTCAATCAAGGATCACCTCATACCACAGGTGTCCTCCCTAAAGAAACCTAAGGCAATGTTTGATGCCCTGACCAAGATATTTGAAGGGAATAACATAAATCAAAAGATGACTTGGAGGAACCAATTGAAGAATGTAAAGATCCAGAATGCAGAGACCATACAATCATACTTTACAAGGGTATCCCAGATCAAAGAACAACTTGAAGCAGTGGATGAAGAAGTGGAGAATGTAGATATTGTGATGACTACTTGAATGGTCTCCCTAGGTCTTGGGACTCCTTCATTCAAGGGATTTGTGCAAGAAAGAAGCTATTCAAGTTTAGTAGGTTGTGGGAAGAATTCCCACAAGAAGAATCTTGAATAATATCTCGAGAAGAAAATATGGGAAGTGAAGATCAAGATCTCATAGTACAATCTAAGAAAAGTATAACGAACTATCACAAAGGTAAGCACTCCCACAAAAAAGATGACCCTAGAATATCTAACAGAAATATACCTAAATTTAGATGCTATACATGTGATGAAAGAGAACACTTTTCCAGATATTTTCCTAGAAACAAAAATGGATCTCATAAGAAGAAGGGAAACAAGAGAAGACATCATGATCATGCTGTAGAGGATGATGAACCTTCCACAAAGAGAATCAAACAAGAAAGTGATGATTCTTCAAGTGATGAAGAATATGTTCTGATTTTCGCTCTCACGGGAACTATCACACATGGAAGCAATGATTGGCTTATAGACAATGGGGCTTCCAAACATATGAGGGGATTCAAACAATCCTTTGTGAAACTTGGGGATGACTACCGGTACCCAATAAAAGGTAGTGGTCAATCCTCCTATACGCTAGACTCTAGAAAGTCTATGAAGATGAAGGGTGTCTTGTTTGTACCAGGACTAAATAAGAACCTCCTATCCATACCTGCATTGGATGCAAATGCATAAGGGTTACATTTGTAGATGGAAAAGTTCTTATGTGGAAAAAGGGAAAGGCTATAGATTATTTCACCGAGGGGTGCTTTCTACAGCTCAAATGGGAGAGATGTGTCCCATGTGTAACGCTGATGTGGCACATGTAGGCTCAATAAAAATAATAATAATAAAAATAAATAAATAAAAAACTTATTACATGTCGACTTATTACTAAAAAAATAAAACACATTTATGTAACTATATATCAAATTTCAATTTAAAATTTAGTTGACTTGAAACCTAAGAAAACATAATGTTAAGAATACAATATGTGATAGAAATAAATTACAGAATAATCACATCGTTTACAATGAAAATATTACAACCATATTTATAAGGTTTTTTTAATGCAAATACAACTAGCAAGAAACCACGGGCCACTAAAACCACGTGCCTTAAACCGCTTACATCCTTACTCATTCCCAAGTCAAGGTTAACCCTAACATGTAATGTTCATTTTTAGTTATAAAGAAAAACAAGTCATTTCTTAAAAACATTTGGATAAATGTTTAAAATCTCGATTTGATGGTAAAATGTTTTTCAAATTCCAATAAATCTAGATTTTAAAATTTTATATGGATTATTTACTCGTTGATTACTCTTAATATTCATTATTAGCATTTAAAAAAGTAAAGCAATTTTTATTGCGTCAAGAGGCTCTTTCTACAACTCAAATGGGCAAGATGTGTCCTGTTTGTAACGCTGATGTGGCACATGTAGGCTCAATAAAAATAATAATAAAAAAGTAAATAATAAAAAAACTTATAACATGTCGGCTTATTACTAAAAAAATAAAACACATTTATGTAATTACATATCAAATTTCAATTTAAAATTTAGTTGACTTGAAACCTAAGCAAACATAATCTTAAGAATACAATATATGATAGAAATAAATTACAGAATAATAGCAGTGATTACAATGAAATATTACAACCATATTTATAAGGTTTTTTTAATGCAAATACAACTAGCAGAAACCACCGGCCACTAAAACCATGCGCCTTAAACCGCTTACATCCTTATTCATTCCCAAGTAAAGGTTAACCCTAACATGTAATGTTCATTTTTAGTTATAGAGAAAAACAAGTCATTTCTTAAAAACATTTGGATAAATGTTTAAAATCTTGATTTGATGGTAAAATGTTTTTCAAATTCCAATAAATCTAGATTTAAAAATTTTATATGGATTATTTTACTCATTAATTACTCTTAATATTCATTATTAGTTTTTAAAAAAGACAAGTAAAGCATTTTTTGGAAAACTATTTGATTATATGATTAATAATGTGACTCATCTCATTCTTCTACTAGTATTTACCCTATTTTGAAATTACTTAAGAAAGTTGGTCATTTCCTTTCCAAGTAGGAATACTTATTAGACATTTTGTAAATTAAAAGCGGTTTGCACCTCAAGAGAACTTGATCCCTCTCGGTGCTTGGTAGAGCCATAGTTAAGATGGATCTATACTGGTGCAGTAGTGATTGGGGAACAAGAAGGAGGTCTATACAAATTGAAGGGCCAACCAAAACAATCTTTGGTCCATAACTCAGTAGAGCCAAATGGACTTTGGAATAGAAAGTTTGCACATGTGCACTATAGAGCACTACCACTTGCAAGAAAAGGTGTTGAAGTTCTTCCAGAAACACAGAAAAAACATGACGGTGTCTACAAAGGATGTGCAAAAGGAAAGAACATAAAGAAGACATTTCCAAGTAGCGAGAGAAAGGAAAAAGGAATATTGGAAATCATAGACTCTGATGTATGCGGTCTAATGCCATCCAACTCATTAAGAAGGTACGTATACTATGTTTCTTTCATTGATGATTTTTCTAGGAAGACATGGATATACTTCTTGAAAAACAAAGATGAGGTATTCAACAAGTTGAAGGAATTCAAAGCCTTGATCTAGAACCACACAGAAAAGAAGATCAAAACTTTTCGATTAGACATTGGCGGAGAATTCACATCAAATGAATTCAAAGAGTTGTGCAGAGATTCAGGGATTAAGAGGGAGTTGACCACTCCATATAATCCAAAACAGAATGGGGTTGTAGAAAGGAAGAATAGAATGATCATGGAAGCTGCAAGGGAAATGATTCATGATCAAGATCTTCCCATGCATCTATGGGAAGAAGCTGCCAGGACAGTGGTGTATGTATAGAACCATACTCCACACAGAGTACTAGAGAACAAGACACCTGACGAAGTCTTTTCCAGTAAGAAACTAGAAGTCAGCCATCTTAGAATATTCAGTTGTCCAGTGTACATACACATTCCAAAAGAAAAGAGGACAAAGTTAGATCTTTCTGGAAAGAAGGGTATATTTGTGGGATACAATGAAAGCTCGAAAGATTACAGAATATACTTCCTAGGATTCAAGAAGATCAACATTAGTAGAGACATAACATTCAATGGAGACTCGGCTTACAACAAATCCAGAAAGAGACCAATTGAAGACTTTGAAGAAACAGAAGTACCCAGAATTCAAGAGACAACTATGAACAATGCAAATCATGATGAAGATCGAGAAATAGAAGAACCCCAAGAACCTGTAGATCCACCCCAAGGGAAGAATCCTCACAAGAAACCTGCATGGGTACGAGAGGCTATCCAAGGTGTAGAAATATATGGGGCTCCAGAAGAAATACATAGAGAAAGGAAAAGAGCTAGGTCCTACTCTGGTTATGTAGCCCTATTATGTGACATCATTGATAAAGAACCTTCCAACTATGAAGAAGAGGCAGAGAAGAACGAATGGAAGGATGCTATGATCGAGGAGTACCAGCCGATCATGGAGAATGATGTCTAGGATTTTGTCCCTAGACCAAAGGGAAAGTCTGTTGTCACTTCCAAGTGGATCTACAAGATCAAGCATGCTACAGATGGCAGCATAGAGAAATATAAACAATATTTGTGGCTTGTGGCTTCTCCCAGAAAGAAGGAATAGATTATGAAGAAACTTTTGCACCTGTAGCCAGATACACTTCCGTCATATCGGTACTTGCTCTAGCTGTAGTGATGAAATGGAAGATACACTAGATGGATGTCAAGACTTATTTCTTGAATGGTGTAGTAGAAGAGGAAGTGTATGTGGAGCAGGCACTCAGTTTTGAGACAAATGTCAACGAGACTCATGTGTGTAAATTGAAGAAATCCCTGTACGGTTTGAAATAGGCACCCAAGACATGGTACAGAGGAATTGACAACTTCCTATCTAGTTTGGGCTTTACCACGAGTAAAGCAAATTCCAACCTTTACTAAAAGGCTGAGGAAGGGAACCCAATGATACTACTACTATATGTAGATGATCTGTTTGTAAGAGGTGTGGATGGGTTGATTACTGATACAAAGAGGAAGCTTGTTTTTGAGTTCTAGATGAAGGACTTGGGTATGATGCACTACTTTATAGGCATGGAGGTGTGGCAGAATGCAAATGGAATCTCCCTAGGACAAGGGAAGTATGTAGTAAAGATCTTGAAGAGGTTCAGGATGATGAAATGTAAGGCCATGACCACACCTATGGCATCGAACCTGAAGCTTTTGAGTGATGATTCATCAGATATTGTTGATGCTACGATATATAGTCTGATGATTGGGTCCTTGATGTACCTGATGAATACGAGACCAGATATTTTCTTTGCTCTAAACACATTGAGCCAGTTCCTGACGGATCCGAGACATGTTCACCTGATTGCTGCAAAGCATATTCTGAGGTACCTAAAGGGTACAGTTGATTATGGGCTCAAGTATAAGGAGGATTAGAATATTAACCTGGAAGGTTATGTTGATTCAAATTGGGTAGGTAGTGCCATATATAGGAAGAGAACTTCGGGGTGCTGCTTCAGTATGGGATCAAGTGTGATCTCTTGGTTTAGCAGGAAGCAATTCCACGAGGCACTAAGTACAGCTGAAGCAGAGTATGTCACAACTTGTCCGGCTGGCTATGAGGCAGTGTGGCTGAGGAAGCTACTATTTGATTTAATTGATCTTCAGTTGGATGCTACTTGTATATATTGCAACAACCAGAGTTGTGTGAAGTTGTCCAAGAACCCGATGTTCCATGACAAGTCGAAGCATATCGAGATCAAATATCACTATATGAGGGATATGGTGCATAGAGGAGTAGTGAATCTCCAGTATGTTGCGATGGACGAGTAGATAGCTGATGTGTTGACCAAGCCATTAGATAGAGTGAAGTTTGAGTACTTCAGGGAGAATCTTGGTGTTCTCCAGATTGAGGTTCCCTCCAAAGGGAATTGATGAGTCTGTCAGCCTTTATGACATGGTTGTTGGATGTGTTCCTCCCATTGTCAAATATAAGTGTAGATCCATTCTGATGTGACTACGATATGTGTTCCCATATGATCATATGTAAGTGCAGAGCCATTATGATGTGATTGCGGGATGTGTTCCCACATGATCAGATGTAAGTGCAGAGCCTTTCTTACATGGTTGTTGGATGTGTTCCTCCCATGGTAATATATAAGTGATGAGCCTTTCTGACATGGTTGCTAGATGTGTTCCTCCCATGGTCAGATGTGAGTGATGGGACTTTCTAACATGGTTGTTGGATGTGTTTCTCCCATGTTCAGATGTAAGTGCAGATCCTTTCTTACATGGTTTTTGGATGTGTTCCTCCCATGGTAAGATATAAGTGTTGATCCTTTATTACATGGTTGTTGGATATGTTTCTCCCATGATAATATATAAGTGCTAAGCATTTCTAACATGGTTGTTGGATGTGTTCCTCCCATGGTCAAATGTGAGTGTTGGGCCTTTCTTACATGGTTGTTGTATGTGTTTCTCCCATGCTCATATGTGAGTGCTGGGAGGGACTTTCTGACATGGTTGTTGGATCTGTTCCTCCCATGGTAAGATATAAGTGCTAAAGAGGATGAAGAACTACATGGGGGCTAGGCCTACAACCATCATGAAAAAGCATTGACTCTGTAGAACTTCCTATGACGAGAAGAATTGAGAGATAGCACAAGTTGATCGAGATGGCGGAAGGAGTGATGATGATGATGATCTAGTGATGATCTAGCTTTGATGATGATCCAGTAATGATCCAGCTTTGATAATTATCTAGTGATGATCCAGTTTTGATGATGATCTAGTGATGATGTAGCATTGATGATGATCCATACTTGATCCAGAGAAGAAGACTTGTGCTGATGAATTGTGTCAAGAGAATACCTTCCTAGTTAAGAGGGAGTGTTGATGTATTTGTAACTTCAGAATGCATTCACTTGTATATATTATGTATTGTACCCCAATGTTCCTATCGAAAAGTATATGTAATGTAATTGAGTCATGTCATACATCAATGTTCCTATTGGGAGAATCAATGATGTAAATAAGTCATGTAAAGTCATAGAGGGTAACCCTCCTTATTGTTTAAGGGTTAAAGTTCCCGTAGTTTTGGGGCACTAGGGTTATTAGAATCTCCTAGAGAAGTTGGTCCTGTTAAGTTATTTTCAAGTCAGGAATTAGTATAAATAGAGAGTGAGCCTCTCTATTTATCACACAGTCACTCACACTCAGTTGTAGCACATGAGTGAGAGACAAGGAGATGGGATAAGAGAGAGAACAACTATCAGAGATCATCTTACTGTATTTTGGTTTTACTACTGCCATTGGTGCTTATTATATATTTGAGGAAGTTGTGGGGTTTTCTCCTTTATGGTTTCCCCAAGGAAACTTTTTGTGTCTATTGTCTCTTGTGATTGATTGTTGAGCATGTTATTCTCTCAGTTAAGATCCTAAGATAATATTGTCTAAATGATAAAAATATAACACTCTTGATCACTATAGAGATATTATACATCTCTTAACTACATGATATGCACCAGAAGGATTCAATATAGCTCAAAAGAAACAATTAGTTGTAAAAGATGCATATTTTTAGTTGGTTGTTGGACAATTATACAAAATGGGACCAGATGAAATCCTTTGCCGATGTGTCTTGGAACATGAGAGATCGATAGTGTTGAATGAAGCACATGACAGTGTTGTAGGAGGCCATTATACAAGAAAATAAATAGTGCACAAGATACTACTAGTAGGATCATGGTGTCCTAATTTGCATGCATACCCTAGAGATTATTGTCGCAACTGTGATATTTACCAAAGAACTGGAAAAATGTCGCGCCGAGATAAAATTCCACTAGTACCACAAGTGACTCTAAAGGAATTTGAAAAATGGGATATTGCTTTTTTTGGTCCTATTAATCTACCAAGGAAAATAATAGGTGCATGTTATATAATCACTGCGACAGACTACTTGACCAGATGGGTTGAAGCAGTGCCAATAAAGAATTGTACTATTGTGACTATTGCAAGATTTTTGTTCAACCATGTAGTAAACCGATTTGGAAGTACGAGTATTTTGATAAGTGATCAAGGAACACATTTTGTGAATTAGTTTATTGACAAATTAATTGAGTAACTCTAGATTCAGAACTGGAGTATGACACCATATCACCCACAAGAGAATGGTTCTTTCAAAGCATTCAATAAGATTTTAGAAAATGAATTGATAAAAATATGTAACATTCAAAGAAATAATTTTGTTGCTAGAAAAATTAGAAGATCGATTTGTCACGGGATATCATCAGAATGTTGAGAAGGAGTGACAAAAATCTTGGTATGACCTCCATATTAAGTATAATCAATTTTAGTTTGGAGGTCTTGTTCTCCTATATGGAAGTAAGTTTTTTAGGAATCCTTGCAAGCTTCGAACACATTGAATGGGACCATATGTTCTCATTCATATCACTGAGGAAGGTGCAATTCAGTTACAGAATTTAGATGGTATGCCATTAAAGGGGTTAGTGAATGGAAGTCGTCTAAATCCTTATCAGGATACCCACACATTGGTCGATTGATAATTCAACAAGTAAAAAAAAAAAATGTGTTTTTTATTGTCACAAGATTATGAGTGTTGAAAAATAAAAATTGTTGTTGTAGACTATATGTCTGTCACAAAATAAAATTTGTGGTCGTAGACTATATGTCTATCGCATGCTAGATTTTGTTTGCAATTGACAGTTGGATGATATTTAATTTAAGGTAACAAGAGATTCTGGTGGTATGCTTTTGGGTCACATCTTCCATTAATGCACAATAACTATCATTGAACTGACAGGAGAAGTGACGGTTTGGTTGGACGTTTCCTTGAAATGATTATAAATATTGCTCCATGTGACAGAATTTGTCGTCGCCATTTTCCATTTATTGCAAGATTGTGCAGGAAAACAAGTTCTCGTATGCATCAAACTACTTCATCTTCACACCGAATCTTGGTAATTTAATTGCATCCAACTGACTGCAATTGTGTGTTGAGTTGTCTTTCTGCAACCATTCGAGAAGGTGTGTTGTCAGGAAAATATCACCTTATGTGGATAGAAGTTATTCCTCCGGTCTGAATGGTTTCAGATACAGAACAAATGAGTGAATAACTCGGTTGAAGACTTTTCCTGAACGTTATAGATGCATGGAATGTAACTCTGATGAAGGACCTGTATACCTATANCATCTACACATCCATATTAGTGACTAAGGAATCCAATAACATATATGTGAGATTAACACAACAAACATGTGGGAAGGAAATCAACTTTGCATTAGAAAAAAAATGAAAGATCTTACAACCATGTGCCTTAGTGCCGATGCACTCCTTCACAAGAATAGCACCTTGTCCCCGATAGCTCCAACTTGCTCCACAATTGCTCTTTGATGGATCAGGCCAGGGTATCAATTCAGCAACATAACTCTGCTATTATTCTATCTCCCTCAGCCATGGAGTATGAGCTTGCATTTATAGGTCTCAAATGTATAGGATGGTTGAGAGATTGGTGGGTGAGGTGGCCATAAGATCCTACAAATAGGGATCTCAACCTTAACCAACCCAAGTGAGTAGGGATAAGGTTAGACACGAGGCTCTTGTTATAGAAGCCTCGATAAACCTCATTTTTTTCACTTTTTACTAAGGGCACCGCTTAGACCTCTTTATGACAGAGCAGTGATGGGTAAGAACCGCGTTGACAACATAGGTTAGAGGCGGTGGCATCACTTGGTTATCAGACAACTAGGGCGGTGCTGAATAAGGTACCACTTATCTGCTTGAGGGTAAGAGCGGTGCTGTAATTTTGTATGTTGAAACCAACACATAGAGTAGGATTCTATTCAAGTTTGGGATTTGAGGGAAAATTTATGTGTTATGGAACCTATCACATACTGGTGACAAATTTTGAGTGTAACAGAATGCCCCCCAAAGCATGAGGCTAGAGGGATAAAATAGGCAAGAGCTTTGATAGAGAAAGTTATCAGTTGAACGTAAGAGCCAACTTGATTAGAGAGCGTCATCAAACAAGCATCTGCAATACATCAATACTTTGACTCATGAATAGATGTAACCTCATCATGGCTACAGACCAATACAGGGCAGATCTATGAGAGGAATAAACAACCATGGATACTAGAATACAGCGTAGATCCATGTGATAGAGGACTCAAACTTGGACATAGCCACCAGATATACAATGTAGATCTATGTCATACAGACACAAATTTGAGAATAGCCATGACCATACAAATGTGGATCCATGCTGGTACTTCACACAACATACTCCATCGCAACCTGGGGAGCAAGCTATGAGTGCTTAACAAATACCCAGGGTCTTCATCTCATCTTCCATAAAGTACGATTCTATCCATGTGATTACAATTTTATGAAGTCGAACATGGTAGAAACCACGTGATTACCGGTCAATAACGTGAACCATTAACAAGTGTGAGGGATATCACCATTGATGTCAATGATTCCCAAGGTACCCTAGTACAATATACTGAGTGTGAATAGATGTATTGGTGTCGAACACTCAGCAGAGTCTTCTGATCAAAGGCCAATGATGTGAACCTTTGTTGATAGTGAGAGAATCTGTCATTGAGGCATAGAGATCTCAAGATACTAAGCTTGTTTGTAAGACTACTTCCCAGATGATGAGTTGATGTCGACATGAATAGTCTCGTCGAAGGAGGGCCATGATGAATCCCACATTGACAACATGAAAATTGGAAAAAAGTTTTGGAATATCGTAGATAATGTAACCATAGGACTGACTCAAAGTACTGACACAAAGGCTGTTTTAATTGCAGAGGTAAACTTCTTTCTTCCTTCGAACATCGAACGACACGACAAAAGACCTGGCAACATGAATAGACCAGACAGACACAAAATGCGACAATGGATAATGCAATCTTTTGAAAGAATCAAAGGAGTGACATGACTCATGAAAGTGGATCGACTTGTAAGTCAGCTGAATACCCAATTTAATGAATGATATGCAAAAAAGTGCCATGTTCAAAGGTGACAAACAACTTCCATTGAATTTGCAAAATGATTCCCTTCCCTTAATTCCCCCATCATGATTGATGATTGCCTCTTTTGATTTTTATGAGTTCAAAGAGGGTAACAAACACTCGTTTAAGCTCATCCGAAGACAAGTCCATTCCCATATATTTCACAACCCTGAGAAAGGAGGGATTCGATCCCAAAAAAGGGTCTCTCAATGTTTAATTTAACGATTCCAATGAAATAAAATTCGACATCGTTCATATTTAGAGAGTCTAAATGAAGATAGAAGAAAACTCCAAAGGGTCCTTTTTCATAAAATAGTCTATCCGAACCGAAAAAGAGATAACCTACCATCGGAGAGATGACTCTTCAAATACTTTTACAAGTACAAAGAAGACACGTACTCGACAATATTTTCATATTTAGGGAGTCTGAAAATATTTTAAAGGAGACTCCATTAGGTCTCTTTTTAATGATGAATAGTTTTACGAGCCTAAAAAGACTCAGAACTTTGATGCTGATTTTTGAGAGCATGACCAAAGTATCGAAACAAGCGCTCGGGGACTTTTTCCGTTTTGAAGAAGTACGAAAAAGTCAAAAACAAACTTCCATATATTTTTACTGTTTTCATTTCTACCCCTACAAAACTCAATAACAATGTTAATTTCTTGAAAAATGACTTTTAATGAGTCATATGGATGGATTTTATAATGATAATGATTTTAAAATATTAAAATGACATTAAAAAAACCCTAAAATATCTATAAAAGTCATTTCAAATAGTAAAAATCAAAAACATTTTACTATTTACCATTTGTCAAGAGCATTTTGGAGCAACTTTGAGCCAGATCTTCAGCTGTTGATTCTGGAAGATCTGACCGTCCGATTTGAGTGCCGTCAGATCCAGGTAAAAGACAAAACCCTAAGATTTCAATTTTAAGAATTTATTTTTTATTTTAGGAGGGTTTTTGGCCATTTTAGGAAGGCCCTAAACTTAAAATATGGGCACCGCTCCTGTCCCTTACGGGACAGGCGGTGCACCATGAGAACCATGCTCATTACACTGTGCTCAAGTGGTGCCACCGCTCTATGCAAACATAGCTCAAGAAGTGCCGACCGTGAGTTGGAAAAAATGTATGGATAGGCAAAAACACAAGCTTTTAATTTATTTTGATGATTGGATATGTTTTTAACTAGTCCATTAATGGTTTTTGGCAGGTTTTCAGCGGTTGAAAATGGTGATATGGAAGGAATGGCAGCATGATGATGATGATGCCCTTGCTAAAAGAAATGTGGGATGTATAGCCTCATTGAGGAACTGTGGCCTCCTCAAGTTCTTCTGCACACCTAGTATGGTGTCTCATGAGAGATTACTGTAGTATATACTCCATATGTGGAACCCAAAACAACAATACTTTGAAATGGGGGCACATGTGTTGACCATTGAGATAGAAGACATCTACTTTTTGACTGGATTGTCGAAACGAGGTGCCCCGATTTCATTGACTCGTTCCTGTGAAGGGGACGTGACTACTCAGGAGCTTATTGACTGCCACTGCCATCTCAGTACTAGAAATTCAGGGAAGAATATTTCCATTAAGGAAGTAGTGGATGTTCTTTTCACCATGCAGAAGCTAGCTAGGAGCCAAGGGCCTCATCAAGATTCTAGGGCACATATGCTGTATGCAATAGAGGCTATGGCACCTATAGTTTTCAACTGGGCAGAGGCATTGCTACCAGTATTTAAAGACCAGCTGACTAAGTTTTAGCAGGTAGAACTAAAATAGTTTGGCTATGGTTCTATCTTAGCCTGTTTCTTTTTTGAGCGGGTCCCTCATCTGAGGCCCCAGGTGGTTTTTACTGAGCTGAGGGCGAGAGACCCTTGTATGCTGAGGTGGGTCAGGATCATGGCCCATACAGGAGTAGGCAGAGGGAAGGTGGAGTTTTGGGCTCCATTCTTCTGATGGCTTAGTGACTAGATCCTCTTGGTTGAGGATTATGCTTATGTAGGCACTAATTTTAGGGGTGACCCTGACCTATCACTTCCACCTAGCGGGCACCGAGGATACATGGGTAAGAAACAAAACCCTAAGATAGATATTTTTATTTTTTGTCTTTTAATGTTTTTATTTTTTATGTATAGTAATGAGACCTGAAATTTTCATGCAGATGTTGGAGCTACATGACCTGTGGGATCATCCCCATTGGACAGATGAGCGGGAGCTCGATTTGTTCAATGAGGTGATGACCCTTTGGGAAAGCTGGAGGAGAACCTAGAGAGGTTAACTTTGGACATGCCCAATGCATCCATTGATTTTCTCTCAATACGCTATCAGAGGCACATAGCAGGAGTGCCACGCTGCTTCAGCCGTATGCTACATAGAGTAGTGTGGGATGTTATGTGCTACCATGAGCATCACTAGTTCTTACATGATGTATCACTGAAAGTTGCCATAGCTTCATATTTTTGTATGATTTTGTGNGATGAGGTATCGTGACCTATTTTTGTAAAAACACTTATATATATATATATATATATATATATATATATATATATATACAAACTTTTTCCTCCGATGTTTATATGATTCAAATGGAAAATGTATTTACATGAGTTTTATATGTTTTTAATATTTATTTACAATGTTATGAACCAGGTTTAACTTTATGAATGAGCAATATACCAGTCTAGGATATAATTTTCCAATGAATCAACAACTACATTGTCTGCCCTAGGGATATGCCTATAAGTAATGACTTCAAATGATCTTTCTAAGAAATGTACCCTGTGATAGAGACAAAGTAGTATAGGGTTTCTGATGCTGTAAACTTGGTTTAAATGACAAACCACCAATTGCAAGTCCATGAACACTACCAAGTCATGAATGTCTTGGGATGTAGCCTCAGTCAAAATACCTATGATTGCTTCATACTCGGTGATATTGTTGGTAGCAGGACCAATACAAAATGCTCCTGAACTCACTAGATCATGTGCAGGGGAATATGGAACCCAAGCAGCTGAAGCAAGGTTTAGGGTATGGTAGAAAGCACCATCGACGATGCCATAAAAATCCATCTGATCTGCATAACCAAAACATGCTATAAATAGTCTAGACATTAAACTCAAAACCATATTGAAAGTACCAAAACACACTGAAAATTCAAATAATATACATATATACAAGGTACCATACATGAATGATCTAGGCATAGTACCTCTTCAGGTACAACCCATTGCGAGGTTGCTTGAAGGGGACTCCATCAAAATCCATGAGCTTGTAGGCCCCTTCCTCTAAAACCTTGGAAATGATAAAAGGACCATACCACATTGATTCAATATTCCATTTTCGTAGCTTTTCATGTTTATGATCATAAGTTAGGACTAGGTCACCTTCATTAAAGATACAAGGTTCAATAGATTTATCGTATTGTGCCTTGATGCATTTCTTGTGTGCCTCATTAACCAAGGCAGCATCTCGTCTAGTTTCGTCAAGGTTGGTTAAATATAAAAACCTTTCTTTCTTGGTAGAATTATTAGGAAGAAGTTCAACGACAAGTTTCAAAGATGAAATCTGACACTGAATAGGTAGGACAACTTCTAGTCCATATACTAATTGAAAGGGTGTAAAAATATTTGTTGTTTTCACTGAAGTTCTATAAGCCCAAAGAGCCGAGAAGATAATCTGGTGCCAGTTGGATATGTGATCTCCAACCATCTAACGTAGCATAGTTTTTAAAACTTAGTTAATGACCTCAACTTGACCATTAGCTTGGGGATAATAGGGAGTTGAGTTTTCATGGCGAAAACCTAACTTAGCACTTAACTCTACCATCATTTTATTCTGGAAATGTGATCCGTGATTAATGACAATAGACTGAGGAAATCCAAACCTAGCTATTACATGGTTAAAAAGGAAGAGGGTGGAAGTCTTACCATCCTTTGCATATGTAGGCATAGCCTTAGCCCACTTAGTGAAATAATCCACGACTACTATGATGTAACCATGCCCCCAAACTGAGGTAGGATTACAATGCATGGAATCTATCCCCCACTTGGCGAAAGGGCCAATGACAATGACGGGGTGTAATGGAGCAGGGTGGGTGCACTTTTTCAAGTAAAAGTGTTGATAGGGTGGGAATTTCTTAACAGCTTCATGACAATCTTTAAAAATAGAAGGCCAGGAATAGCCAGCGCGTAGGATTTTATGAGCTATAACCATCCCAGAAAGATGACCATCGCATGCCCCAGAATGGAAGTCATTAAGAACTTGTTCAGCCTCAGTATGGGTGAGTCATCATCGAAGAATGGTATCTATACCACGTCTATACAATGTATCATTGAGGATAATATAGTACTTTGTGTGGTGACGAATGCGGTGACAATCCTCATGAGATATAGTAGGATGAAAACATTGTGTTTGGAGATAAATGATTAAATATTCATACCATGGGTCAGTTGTACTTATTAGGAACATAAATTCATTCGGTAATGAATCACTGGGCTTAGAATCCGTTAAAGCACAGGGAAGATCACACATCATCTTGGCAAAAACTAATGACTTCTTTGAAGTAGCTTTGGAAAATTCAAGGTCAAACTCCTGTAGGATAAAAATCCATTAGGAGTATTCCCCCCTAGCACCTGACGAGTCAGGATGTAGTACATAGGGTTTTGGTCTACGAGTACAGTAGTGGTGCGAAGCAGGATGTAGTGATGAAATCTTTAGATAGCAATGGTCGTAGCCAATGCTAGCTTCTCCACATGCGAGTATCAAGTTTCAGAATCCATAAGATTCTTACTGGCGTAATAAATCACATGTTCTAGGTCATTCTGGTCCTCTTGAGCTAAAACCATTTCGATACTAGTAGTAAAGGAGGCAACATACAAGAGAAAATACTATGAATAATACGGGGGGTGTATGACAAGTGAATGCATCAGAGCATGTTTAATATTATCGAAGGATTGTTGGGCCTGGTCATCCCAAAATAATGGAGTGTCCTTCTTAAGGAGACACATATAACCATGTGTTTTCTTAGAGATGTTACAAACAAAAAGACGAAGAAAGTTTTCCTTCCCATGCAAACTTTGGAGTTCAACCAGGTTGGTTGGGGTAGGTAAAGCAAGTAATACAACAATATTTAAGGGATCAATCCGAATACCATCCTTGGAGACTACGAAACCTAAGAGACATCTCGTCTCAATGCCAAAAACACATTTGTGTGGATTCAACCATATTTTGTAATAGCGACATCTCAAGAAAATGTCTCTAAGATGTTGAGGATGGTCTTCCCATAGCTGTGAATGCGTAGGGAGATCGTCGAGGTAAGGCTCCACAATGTTTTTAATATCGTGAAACACATAGGACATCACACACTAGAATGTGGCCCCAACATTCTTAAGGCCAAAAGGTAAATTCTTGTAGGCAAAGGTTCCCCATGGGCATATAAATGTCGTCTTATGCTGATTGACGGGAAATATCTCAATCTGATTAGAGCTGGAAAAGCCATCCATAAATGAGAAGATGACACTCCCAGCATAGTTATCAATAATTTGATGGATGTGTGAAGTCAAAAAGTTGTCCTTAGGACAAGATTTATTCAAATATCAAAAATCGATGCAAAATCAAATAGTTCCCTGCCTTTTGTTCACAGGAACAATATTCGATAGCCATTCCATTAGCAGTACTGAATAGATAAATCCTTCCTTTAGAAGTTTTTTGACTTCGGATTTGATAGCCGCAACCTTTCGTGGATGGACTTGTCTCAATTTTTGCCTAACCGGTCTGGCCATAGGATGGGTTTTGATCTCGTGGACTACAATGGATGAATCTATCCCAAGCATTTCTTCATAAGACCAGGAAAAAATATCTCAGAATTCTTTAAAAAGTGCTTTATACTCTTCAGTTTCATCTATTAAACAATTTTTCCCTATGTGAACATGTTCAATAGTTCCATACTTGGATGATATGTCGATTGGAACCGTCTTTGTGATGTTGCATAAATTTCCTTCAGACTCAGAATCTTGCAACAAGAAAAGTGTTTGCGGATTGTCGACAATATCAGTACCCAAGAGAGATACAAAATCATTATCTATCGAACTGGTATTGGGGAGGAACGCAGATCTGTGATGGTGATCCTCCCATATGGATGTACTTGTATTCATAATCTCTATAATAGACTCATCCGATGGAAAAGTCTAGGAGAGATAATCTAGAGTAGAAAGTGAAGGTTCTAACCAGTAGGGCAAGTGGTAAGGATCTGAAGCCACTAGATGAATATCATATGTAGGAACATCAGAAATAGATTGGATGGCATCATAAAATGCTTCATGCGGGCTGAGGGAGGATGTCTCAACAACTTGTTTACCTTTAGGATCATAATTAAATGAAGAGATCATATTGACTGTTTCTGTTTCTATGCTAGAAGGGGTTGATGAAAACACGCCCATGGAGGCGGAGTCTTTCAACATCCCTACCCCAATAGACTGGTAAGGAGGAGAGGAATGACCTAGCAAAGAGATATTATTAGTCATAGGAGTGGTAACATCCGGTGTACAAAAATCAAGTTGATCAATTGTTACAATCCTTCCCAAATGCAGAAATTGGAGGGTTCTAAATACCATCAAAGTGACAGCAATCATAGCATAGAACCAGTTTCTCCCTAAGAGAATATTGTAGTCTAATGGGGCATCCACTACTTCCACTTGAATGGAAACAGTTTTCCCCCCTAGCTCAACTGAAAGGGTTGGCATGAGATCGTAGGGTTGGAAACCTCTTCCATCAAAGGATTTTAGTGTTGTCGATGATTTTACAAGCTCAAGAGAGCCAATGGATTTCCAATAGGACAAAGACAAAATAGAGGTTGGAGCACCTTCATCTAGAATAGTCCTAAAGAAATTTTTCCCAACTACTCTAGTTATGACTTGAAAATCCAGTTGGTGTGGTAATCTAGGTTTAAGGTTCTCTGGATTGAAATGAATCAGATTCAGGTCATTCAGTTCCGTGGCTCCCAAAGAGGTTAATAATTTTTTGCGTTGTGTGGGACAGCTTCGGAGTACTTCTAAGGTAGACATTGCACATGGTTCTTGAGCTAGGTCTTCTACAACATTATAGAACTATGTAGCTCAGGAAATAGGGTTAAAAACAACCTTCCGAAGAGTACTCTTGGGCAGACGCAAAATCATGTTGAGATTAGGCTTCTCGATTGTTGGGGGACCATTAGACGAGGATGCAGGAGAACCAATAGAAGGAGCTTTATCAGGAGAAGGTTTCTCAATTTTCTTCTCCTCCAGTTTGTCATATGACTGAGTTTGAGTTGTTAGATTAATAGTTTCCAACAACATCATTCGAATTTCCTCTATGGAACTAGAATTTCCCTAGTTAGGCATGTGGTCTACCAGTTGTTGGTGGGAAGGAAAAGGATCAGTGAGAACTGTCGGTGTGGGTTTACTCTTTAAAAAATTATTAATTTCATCACATTGAGGACACTCTTTTGTGAAATGATTACCACCACACAATAGGCAGGGATACTTAAATTTCTTTTTCCTTTATTGTCATTCTCTGGGGTTGTAGGTTTGGGGTTTTCCTATTGGTTTCCAGTTTTCTTGGTTTTACCTTTTCTTTTCTTCTTATTATTGGATGACTGCATACTTTGAATGGCATTCACCTTAGTAGAAACCATAGGATTGGAAGGAGCAGTAGTGGACTGGGTTGTTTGGAAGATTTTACTACTGATGGAGGCTGGATTGAACCGATAACCCCGTCAACAAGAGTCTTTACAGGTGGCTTAGCTGGGTCTGTGCTGGGACGAGGAGCTCCAGGAATTAGATCATACAAGATTCTAGATTGGGAATATACCAAGTCTAGATATTGAGCATGACTAATTTCCCGCTCTTCAATAACATCACCTTCCATAGCCACATCTCAGGAAATGGGTGGCAACAAAGACTTCATAAACCAATCAGCTAAGAGTTGGTCCAGGATAGGAGCTCTAATGAGCCTTCTCCACCTTCCCCATTCATGAATATGATCTGAAATATGTGTGGAGGTGTTTTGACGTAGAGAGGTCAAAATGTATGTACTCGTTTCATAGTGAATGGGTAGCTGAAAGTGTGTGAGGAAAACAGTTTCCAAAGCACTAAAATCCACAAACAAGTGTCACAAAAGTTCGATATACCACTTCACGGTTATGCCAGTCAAAGTGCACTGGAAGAGTCTTAATCGAATAGAATCATCCATCAAGGAATTGGACAAACACCATAGACAGAAAGTCATAACATGAGTTTTGGGATCATCTCCCCGCTTACCATCGAATTTCGGAATATCCAATGGTAACTTGACTGGAATAGGAGGCCATGAGGAATTGTGTTGGATGGGGTCATTGATCAATTTGGACAAATCAAGCAAGTCCAAAGTTGCTAGGAAAGGTAACTGATGATTCGATTCAACATACTGTTAATATTGATAAGGCATGTGACCACCAATAGGACTGTAAGTGGACTGATACACAAGCTACTGAAAAGGTTGATGAGACGATGAGCCTTCGGAAGATGGATCTCCGGGGTTAGGGCCATTAAGAGGATTAGGAGGAGGACCACTAGGACCTCCAAGACCACTAGGGCCATTAGGAGGATTAGGAGGAGGACCACCAGGACCTTCAGGACCATTAGGGCCATTAGGAGGATTAGGAGGACGACCATTAGGACCTCCAGGACCACCAGGACCTCTGTGGCCACCGAGACCACCAGGACCACCAGGGGAAGGACCACTAAGGGGAGGACCACCAGGAGGAAGAGCACCAAAAGGAATACTATCAGGACCTCCAAGACCACTAGGAGACATATCACCAAGACCTTCAAGACCATTGAGAGCAGGACCACCTGACCCCCCAGGGGTAGGGCGTCCATGAGGTGGCCCTTCGGGACCCCCAGGACCACTAGGACCCACAGGGGGAGGGCGTCCATGAGGTGGCCCTCCAGGACCCCCAGGACCACTAGGACCCATAGGGGGAGGACCTCCATAGGGTGGTCCTCCAACAACTCTAGCTATATGAATAAGTATTCCTTCCAAAGCTGGCATGTAGGACTAGTTGGGAAGCCCCCATGGAGTAAAAGTATTTTCAGGATATGGAATTCCAGTGTATGACATGCCTGTAGGGGTAGGTTTATAATTCACATTTCCTACAGGTGCTTGATTTTCTAGGTATCCATAACCCCAGGCATCTTGACTAATGACAGGTTGTGCCGCTAAGGGTTGATCTGAGCTTAATGGAGGGTTAATTATACTTGTGGTAGGGACGTAAACTATGGATGTGCCCACATTAGAGGCATATCTATTTTGAGTAACAACTCCATTAGAAGGTAATGTAGATCATGCTGGGGGTTCCCCCCTATCACTATAAGGTACTGATACAAATGGAGTTGAAGGTTCCCCCCCAGCCGTGCCTAGAATACCTAGGAGGAGTAGAAATAGACCTAACATTTGCAACCGTGGGATCGAAAGTTTGACCTGGGTGGGGTGGAGTCTCAATAGGATCAATAGGTTTCATAGAATCAGCCAGTGAATGATATCCATCTGGCCAAGGGTCCGTATTACGGGGAAGAAGAGCTGACATAGGTTATTTATGAGGGATTGGGGTTTCTAAGATATCATCTAGTCTTTGCATTCTCTCTTGAAAATATTGTGCACATTGAATAGCTGATTGAATTTGTCTATATTCCTCTTGACTATGTGAAGGATGTTAAGGAGAGGGCCTACGTAATCCAAATGAAGCAATGGCCTATCCCATAGAGGTTCCCCAAAACATAGCATCTGGACCATAATCCGGACGAACATGACTATCAACATGACCTTCCACAAGGCCATGGAAAGAAGTGTCACTGACAGGAGGTTGTTCGACCAAGGGAGTAACATAAGAAGCAAATTGGTCTCCACCTTCTACAACTAGGTTCTCTTCCACATGGGAAGTAGTTGTAGCTCCTTGGTCATTAGCTTCCATAAGACATTCTCCTCTAATGGGAGGAAAGTCAGGTGGTAAGCCCTATGTTCTTCTAGACCGTATCAAACGAAAATCATCCAGATTGCACAGTCACTAATCTAACCTAGGGTTTCAAAGCTAAGAAAAAAAACACCAAAATACTTTCTCCTACTCAAGCTATAGGCCAACAAGCAAATTCAAATGATAGGATGAGCTCAAATGGTCGGTCTCTCACCAGGATTTTCAAGTAGGTGCAACTCGTGATATACCACAAGGGTACATGATAAGTAATCTCCTCAAATGTTGTTTTTGGTCTATTTCTCCACACAAGATGGCTAAAGGGATTTTCTCATATAGATAGGGTATCCTAGTGGGGTCTCCCTATATACTCAAGGTACGTGGGAGCTCAAATAGGTAGTAATGTTGTCTAATGCACAACCATTTAGAAGGGGCCTTCCGATATACAATCGAGTGTGTGAAGTACCTTTCTTTATACCTCAAGGGTACGTGAAAGGCCATTCGATATACCGATGGTACGTGGAAGAACCGTGCGAATCTCGGGATGTAGTGCAGACAAGTAATGACAACTCCTATGCTTAACAACGCTTGAACACGTCTCTAACCTAGCACCCAAATTTCTATACAAATTTTAAGCCTATAACTACCATTAATTTTAAAGTGGATGGTTAGGTGAATGCATGAGGTTTTGACAGAAAAGTAAAACCATGCAGATATGAAATGTAAGTTCATTCACTTTACCGTTTAGTATGCCTAATTACGGGAAGGAGAGAGAGTGTTTTTCTTTTCAATTTTGCTTTTAAAACCAAAAAATTCCCCAAACAACTACTCTAAAAAATCCTTTTCCAAGCATACAATCAAACAATACTTTCTTCAAATCAACTCTTTTTGAAAGCACATAGGTAGGGTAATATCTCTTTTCAAATGGAGAAGAAAGACAAACAACACTCAAATACACATATGCAAGCTATACTTTTGATTTTCTCTAAAGCATGGAAAGATTTAACTTAAACTATTGATACTTTTCCCTTCTGATGAGATAATGATGCAAAATAGACAAAAGAACAAAGGAGTCCTTAAATCTTGTGAGGCTAATCAGAGATCCAATGGCTTAGGCTCAATGAAATAATGAGCTAATCTTAACAAATTTTATTTTTAGAGAGAAAAGAATTCTTTCTCACACTTAACGAGAAATTGAAACAAGCAAATTGATCTAATGGAGTCTTTCTTTTCAATGCTAGTCTATAACAAGCAGAGATCTAATCTAACCTACAGTTTCCAGCTAACTCCTTTTAAGAAAAAACAAACTTACAAGCAATAATGAATGATGAATCTAACCTAGCTTTTTTATTTTGAACAAACAAGCAATTTCCACATAAAACCCCAGATTTCAATCACTCAACCAAGTTCAAACAAGTCTGGACAAAAGCAATAGAACACATAAAATCCAAAAAATCACAATTTTTTTGCAAAAAATTGAAAAAATCAAAGTCTGGGATAGGCCTACCTGGCACCACATAGATGAAGTTGCTGAGAGAGCAGTTTTGAGGTAGAATCACTTCTTACTCACTGGACTCAGGCGGTGGCACCGCTTATTGCTAACTCGACTTAGGTGGTGGCACCGCTTCTTGCCAAGGGCACATGTGTGGTGCTCTGTAATAACTCACAACACAAGGAGAGAAAACAATTAAGTTAGAAATGCCAAAAAATCTACAAAAACTGATGAATCAACAACAATACAGAGCACAGAAAGTCAAGGTGGCTCGGATCTCAAGAGATCTAAATATTTCAAACCAAAACTTTAGTAGATCAGATGTAGATTTGAGTGCAAATATAGGAGGCTGGATATTGGATTCAGACAAGAGTAGTTCATAAAATGAGGAATAACAAGATGGATCTATCCCCAATGGAGTCACTGAATTTTTTATTAGTAATATATCACCTTCTGCGGACATAAGCTGTTCCTCTAGTCTGAATGGTTTAGATCCAAAACAAATGAGTGAATAACTTGGTTGAAGACTTTCCCTAAACGTTATAGACACCTATAATGTAACTCTGATGAAGGACCTGTATACCTATAAAACATATCAAACATACAAAGACATCAAAGCTACCAAAAAAAATCTACACATCCATATTAGTGACTAAGGAATCCAATAACATATATGTGAGAGTAACGCAACAAACATGTGGGAAGGAAATAAACTTTGCATTAGAAAATAAATGAAATACCTTAAAACCATGTTCCTCAGTGCTGATGCACTCCTTCACAAGATGAGCACCTTGTCCTTGATAACTCCAACTTGCTCCACAATTTCTCTCTGATGGATCAGGCCAGGGTATCAATTCAACAACATAACTCTACTATTCTTCTCTCTCCCTCAACCATGGAGTGTGAGCTTGTATTTATAGGGATCAAATGGATAGGATGGTTGATAGATTGGTGGGTGAGGTGGACATAAGATCCTACAAAGAGGGATATCTACCTTAACCAACCCAAGTGAGTAGGGATAAGGTTATACATGGGGCTCTTGTTCTAGAAGCCTCGAAAAACCTCCTTTTTCACTTTTTACCAAGGGCACTGCTTATATCCCTTTATGACAGAGCAGTGATGGGTAAGAACCATGTTAACAACATAGGTTAAAGTAGGTGGCACCGCCTGGTTCTCACACAAATAGGGTAGTGCTGAACAAGGTACCGCTTATCTGCTTGAGGGTAAGAGCGGTGCTATAATTTTGTATGTTGAAACCAACACCTAGAGTAGGATTCTCTTCAAGTTTGGGATTTGAGTGAAAATGTCTTTGTTAGGGATCCTATCACATGCTGGTGACAGATTTTGAGTGTAACAAGGTGTGACAAGTTTTTGGCATGACATAATTAACAACTTCTTAAGATATTAGTTATGAACTTATGGACCGAATGAGGAAAGTACATGAAGAGGTGCGACGAGAAGTAGAAAAGTTCATGAAAATATTTCAATATTTTCAAAGAAAAATCACATCAACATAAATTTTAGACTAATGTGGCTTGGGATGAGCCATAGGTGAGTGTTGGGGGCCTATTGGACCTAGGAAAATACAAGAAAATATAACAAGAATCTTGTTTAGAAATATGAAGATTTCAGTTTCAATACAAGAAAATATCACGATGGAAGGAGTCACAACAAAAGAGGAATAAAGTAGGTCAAGAAAAGGATTTCATCCTATTTTTGGTAAACAGTTAGTTAGAATAATATTCTACTTTTGGGAAACAAAGCATGATTGTAAACTGGTCCAATAGTGTCTATTTTTAGATGTAATGGGACGGGTTAAATTAGTAAGACAACAAGTCGACTAACAGTTGAGAATCAGTCGATGGGTAAAGAAAGAGTTGTAAAATCCTATAAAATCAATCTCAACTGTGTACGGATGACATGGGATATAATACATAATATAAGACATGAGAGAAGAGATAACACATATACAACGAAGAACAAGAAAATAAAGGAAAGAGACAGAGACCAAAAACTAGAGAGCATGATAGGGGAAAATAAGTCATTGATTGTAAAGAATGTCTAAAGAAGACTCTATAGGATGTGTGCACAGACCAAAGGCGTTCAATTATTACTCATGCTAGATGAAGAGAGCCTTTGTGGTTTTCCCCGGATGGGTTTCCATGTTAAACTTTATGTCTTTGTGTTTTTGATAACTGTGTATGTTGTTACAGCTGATTTTACCACACATGGTTGATCACACTTTTATGGCCTTCACTGTCCCTCTATAGACTATTTGGACCCCATGGACTATTTTTGTACCTTTGATGTTTCCAATATCATCCCTAAAAACACCTATTATTTTCTATACGCAAATTTTAATCCCTTTCTCGCGTATATACACGGATATTACCCTTAAACCCACGTACATCGGGATGTGTGCAAAAGGCAAAATATTTTTGGAGTTTTCCTTGATGTGGATCCGAGTCACTTGTCTCTTGGACTTCCATATGCCTCAAGATCACTTGGATTTGACCTTCCATTACTCCATTGAAGCACTGTATAAGGAACCCTTTGGATACATTGAAAAGGGAGAAATTGAAGAGCAAGAAAACTATAGTGCATTGTTTCCGTAGCTTGCTTATACTTGAGTTTGCATCCCTTTGTCCCTTGGAGCACTTTGTGTTATTTTGAAGCTTTCCTTTGATTGTGAGCTTGCTATCGAGATATGGAGGATTGAGGTGGTGGAGGCCCAGGTGGAGGACCCAGTTTCTCTGATTCGCAGACGTGTTGACAGAGGTTGTCACTTATGTAATCTCTAATTTACTTAATAGAAATATGTTTCTGTGTTGGGTATGGGGGCATGATTACCCAGTAGTGTCCTATAGGAGTAAATTTTGTCTCAGCTTGTCCTCTTACCTTATTTTCTCTCTTTTTCTTCCTATACACGGGTTTTGCTTTCATAGTTGCGTGCACACACGGGTTTTCTTGGGATAGTCGCGTATGTACATAGGTTTACTGAGAATAGTCGCGTATGCCCTGATGTTTTTTTTGGGGGGGTGGATATTAAGTGTTGCTGGGTGATTTTGGATGATTGCTGAGTCTTCTTTGATGCTTCTGGAGTCTGTATCTCCCCTCTGTTTCTAACCAAAGATTCTTTTTAATTTGATTTTTGAAAAATGTTCTTGTCATTTCATTTTCTATTTTTTGTTTTGGGATTAGTGCATTAGGTCTCTTTTACCTTGGTTCTTTGCTTGGATGATATTTGTGATTGCTTGCAGAGTCTAAGGGTTATAGATTCATACTTTTGCTTTTTATCTCATTTAGTTCAAAAATACAAAAACATTTTGCTTTTTTGCATTTTGCATTATCATGGTACTTGCATTAGGTTTGCTTGGTGAATATTAGTCATATTTTCATATAGGAAATGATTGCATATACATTTGAAGGAAATTTTTTGCACTTCATGTAGTAGCAAACCCTGTTTTTCATTCGACACAATGCATTTGCATTTATTGTTAGGTGTGCATTTTAATTCTTGTTGTGCCATAACATCATTATTTGCATGACCATTTACCCTTTGAGTAATAAAGCCAATTAAAATCAACGCATAATAAAATGAATTACACTCTTTTCTTTTCTAGGGTGCACCAACAAGACTAGGTTTTAGGGTCTTGGAATAGTTCATTGTGAGTCAATTCTCCAAGACCACTAAACAAAACAATTAGATGTATGTCCAGGTGAGAGTGTGAAATTCCTTTATATAATTAGTGTTTCTCAGGATCCTCCTCTTACATGGGAGTTAAGCACGAGGCAGTGTGAGCGGGTATGATTGGGATGACCCCTGGTTGTAACTGAGTAACACCAGAGATATTTCTAGGATTGTATTTGTATCTGGGGGCTCTTTCAAGAGTTTTGGGATTTGATACCCTGCCCATACGGTTATTCTTGCCTGCGATTGCCCGCCTGAGCATTGATTATATTGAGGTGACATTAGTTTCCTTACCTAGGTTATCGAGGGGATACTTGCAGAGGTTATTCTGGAGGTGTCCTAGCCAAGTAAGGGTCGGAAAGCCCAGTCGCTATATGCGTTGAAGCTGAGGGCCACTATAATTGGTTACGAAGCTCCGCTTGTTGTGCATGGGAGTCTCAACCCTCTCCTAGGAGAGGCATACCTTCTTCATTCAGGAGGTCACATATCCTACCCTTATTTTCTTGTGATTTGGCTTTACATTTTATAGGTGTATGCTCTTTGCACGCTAGTTTTCCTAGGGTTTGCATATTAGATCAAGTCTTTTTATTTTATGAGTCATTGTGGATTTTGGCGTGGCACCCCGCTGTTTTGGTCATTTAGCAGGACTTCGACCTTCCACTTCTCATATTCCTTTTGGAGAGAGAACTAGACAGTCCGGGCGAACTACTTCTCACTTTGATTCACACACCATGGGAGATCATGAGGATGAGATTCCAGAGACGTCTTCTCCATCTCACGAGGTTGAGGAAGAAGAACCTATTAGCACATATGATGCTTCACATGAACAAAATTCATGATCTAGTTATGTTCCCTCATTCATAGGTCATCGGTATTGGTTTTCAGGTGACGAGACTCACCATGAACCCATAAGCACTAGTCATGTTAGATATGACATGTCTGATATTCTTACTCCTGATCTGACACATCATGCTGAGTCAGAAGTTGGTCCTATCACTATGCCTAGGGGCACTCCCATCGCTTTCCATGTGGAGAGATTTGGGGGCACTAGTCACATTGTACCCTCCATCCCTGTGGTGGGGGAAACTTCACAGGTTCATCCTAGACCTAGTGTTAGTAATCCTATGCGGGTACCAAAACCGAGACGATTGAACACTGGGAACACCACTTACATTCCATCACATTTACCTTCATATTCAAACCCTATTCCTTTGAATGCATTTTTAACATCACATCCTCTCCCTAGTTTACGTGGGCCTTCAGGATAGAATGTTGCTACTAGCCATGTTCATTCTGTGACTGCTCACACAGTAGTATCTTAGAGTCAAGTAACTCCTGTTGTGTCACCAGGTCATGTACCTATTTCTGGATCGTCTCATGTTCCAGCTTATGGAGCTTCTCATCCCCATAAATATGGACATTCTCATGGTACATCCCATGGAACACCTTATGGAGCTTCTCATGGACATTCATATGGACCACACTATGGAAAAAACTATCAACCGTATGGGTATGGGTATCAACAACCCACTTACTCTTCCAATTATGGCTTTATAGCACCTCATAATCAAGGCACCCACATCATAATGCTTCCATAAAACCCTACATGGGTCAAATGGGAAGAGGTTATTATGGCCAAGGCCATGGTATTTATAGCAATCAACTTTACATGAATCAAAACTACCAGGGAGCATGGAATCGACCGGCTCAAACGAGGCTCCCTTTCCTTGCAAATTTGAACTTATGTGACTTGTCGATATTGATGAACGATCCTATGTCTCATAACCTGACATGGTCAACTGTCCCTAACAAGCTTCCTTCAAACATTC
Organism: Pseudotsuga menziesii; assembly: GCA_001517045.1. Classification (NCBI taxonomy): domain Eukaryota; kingdom Viridiplantae; phylum Streptophyta; class Pinopsida; order Pinales; family Pinaceae; genus Pseudotsuga; species Pseudotsuga menziesii. Next base: position 35,386 of record LPNX010125923.1, on the reverse strand, counting down.
CCAACTTCGAAGGTAAGGCTGGTGAAGATCGTGGTGAGCATGTCACCACCTTCCACCTTTGGTGCTCTTCCAATTCCTTACATGACGATTCCATTCGTTTGAGGCTATTTCAACACACCCTAATGGGTCCTACAGAGAAATGGTATATAGAGTTACCGGGGGGGGGGGGGGGGGGTCTTATGCTATGTTTGATGATCTTGCATTGACTTTCCTTAATCATTTCCAGCTACCTGTACGTTACGACATTGGTACCAAAATATTGTCGACCTTTGGGAAAGATAAATCCACACACATGTCGGATCATATTCAAGAGTGGCGTAGATGGAAATGGTTAATCAAAGATTTTATACCACCAGAGTTTATTCTTGAGTGGTTCTTCAAATATTTATTACCTTATATATCGAAGGATGTTTCTACATCCGAAGTTCAAAATGAGGAACAAGCTATTTTTAGGGCACAAGAGTTGGATTTGATCTATGCTCAATCCATACTTTTGTATGAGATTATACCTAATGCTCCTACAATTTTCACCCCAAGGTCAAGCCTAGGCCACATGCCGATGGTATTGTGGGTTGTACAAGTACCAAACCTATAGATTTGGTTGTGAAGGAAGTGAGCCAATTGTCAATTAACCAGTCTACGTCTGGACAAGCTATGGTTTCGTATCAACCTACCCAATCGATGAATGTACTTTCCGTGCAATCGTCAAACCCGAAAGGAAACCATCATCTTGGAAGGAATAAGGAAAAAGGAAAAAATAATTGTAAGGGTGGGAAGAAGAATGAAAATGCTAATAATAATGACAAAAACACCAATGCTGGGGGGGATAAGCAGTTTAAACATAAGGTGAATTTTCCTTGCAATTTGTGTAAGGACGACCATCTCACTCACTTGTGCCCTTGTATGGAATATTCCTCAAGGTTCATAGCAAAGGGCCCAGTTGTGTTAACTAATCCTTTACTCAACAATCAAAATATGAACTTGAGGACCATTGATCCTGGTTGTGCATCGGGTGGAAATCAAAACCCGCCAGAGGTTGCTAGTGGTCATTGTTTCATCAACATGGTGTGTGCTGCTAAAGTTTTTACTCGTGCAAAATATTATGGTTCATCACAACCAGACCTTGGGAAAGAACCTTCCCCACCTAAGATCCCTTTGTGAATCGAAAATCCTATAGATAAAATTGAAGCCCCACCTCGCATTCCTAAGGGAGTCTTAAATAATTCAGGCCATAATCCTAATGCCCGAGCCACCCAGAACTATTTAGTTGTCAAGGATTTGAGCCAGACTCCTTGTGCAATGTCTGCATTAGAAGTGCTTCGGACTTGTCCTCTGTAGAGGAAAGCCTTGTTGTCTTCTCTTGGGGTTAGCGATGATAACTCTTCTACCACAATCAAATTTGAAACCATGAGAGTGCAACCTCGCTTGCCTTACTACGTGTTGCATTTGATTCATGTAGAGTGTCTTAAAAACACCGTCAAGTGTACTGTCATTGATGAAGGTGCTGCTGCTTCTGTGATGTATTTGTCGTGTTGGAAGGGCTTGGGTTCTCCCACATTGTCTCAATCCATCACTATGGTGGCTGCTTTTGATGGTAGATCATTTCAGTCGCATGGGATTCTTCCTTCTCTAGAGGTCCAATTTGGAGGGAAGACCGTCACAATGGAGGTCGAGGTGGTTGATGCGTCCCTTGACTATAATCTTTTATTGGGTAGAAATTGAATGTATAGTATGAAAGCCATAGCTTCTTCCCTCTTTCAAGTGATATGCTTTCCGTTTAATGGGATGATGTTGATCAGAAGTCATTCCATAATCCTAGTGTCAATACATCATCGGGAGCTTCTATCCCTGTTATCGATCATTCTTAGCCGGTAACTCAGAGTGTGGGCATAGGTATGTATCCTTCTCTTATGGAAAACTTTAGTTGTCCTGCGCTCGTTCTGATGATTGGGTCTAGTTTTGGTGGGGCTTAATCCTCGTTGAATTCAGTGTCTTTTCACATTAACCATATGGAAGATCCTTCAATTCTTCTTTCACCGAGTACTTCAAGTGTTCCCGTTGAGACGTAGGTGCCGTTTCCTACAACAATGGTGGTGTATCAAGCAAATCTTGATCATGTTGCAGAGCTATTCTAGGTACAACAGATCCCATGTCATTTGACATGGGAGCCCAATTACATGTATGAAGATTACTTGGTAAGACTCTTTATAATCTTAAAGGGTTTCCTCAAGATTTTTATTTCTTGACTCTTGGGATTCATTAACTTAGCCAAATTTCCAAGAAATCCATGTTTAATTTCTTTGTTTTTAACACAATAAGATTGGGTTTTTGTTCGGATCGTTTTCCATCCCGCATCCTGCAACCCGCAAGTTGCAGAATGCGGGAAACATTTTATTTTTTGATATTTCATTTTAAACCCGCATCCCACAAATGCAGGATGCGAGAGAATTTTTATGTGTGTTTGTTTTTTGTCGACCCGCATCCCACAACTTGCGGAGTGTGGGTTGCAGAGTCATCATTTGTTTGCATTTCAGTTTGCGCATTTTTGCATCTCGCATCTTGCATCCTGCATGATGCAAAATGTGGGGTACACAGCCAATTGAATAATTTTTTCTATTTTGCGTACCTGCATCACGCAACCCGCAAGTTGTGGAACAATTAATAAACTTGCAATTTTGTTTTGGATCGTGCATCCCGCAAATCTGATCCTGACCATTCTTTTTATTTTACCCTCATCTGATAGTCTGTATTATTTCTTGGGAATTCTAAATATGATAGTTAGTTTTGATTTATGATTTTTCATTGTTTTTATTGCTGTAATTTGCTCTACTATCTTATTTTTACCTCCAGATTTTACCACACGACTCCAACAATGATTACTGCACTTTCAGATTGGTTACTAGGTTGTTGTCTCACATTGTGAATTGATTACTATGCTTACTGTATAATTAAGTTTTAACTTCTGGTATAACTATTCAAAAACGATACATGGCAACATCCAAAACCCCCAGAATTACTAGGAGCAAAAACCTCTAGAAGCATATGTTCACCAAAGACCCGAACTTCGGTGTCTTTTCTGATAGTAGTAGCCATGTCATTGAAAATGATCATTTAGACTAGTCTAGGGTTTACCCAATTTTCAATAACAATGACCTCTCAGATTTCCAGAGTGACCAAACAGTTTATGAGATAATTAGAGATTCTGGCTTGCATATGATTGCTGCCAGACCAACCATCCTACCTTATAATGATGTTGTGCGATGGATTATTAACCATGCCAATGTGAAAGATCGTTCTTTCAATACCAGTACTGGGTCTCAGCTAGCCAATTTCCACTCAGAAACCTTTGTCAGGATTTATGCTCTTAAACCTTATACCCAGCTCCTAGATGCATATTTTGTTAACACTGCCAAATCCAAATTCAATTTCGACCAAATTCTCAAATCCTGGATGACGGAACCCCACAAATTTTCCAAGAGGAAAGATGAATTATACCCTATCGAGTGGTTCAAAAACCCTTACTCCATATTAGCATCTATGTTGTGCAGGCTTTATGGCCTGCCCAATTGTTCTTTCTTTAAAGACGAATGGGCTCCCATCACTCATCACATTATTACCACAGGTGAATCTTTCCCTTGGGCCTCAATTCTATCATTGGAACTTAAAAACACTATTCAAGAGTTCAAGAAAACCATTGCTAAGAAAAAGACCAATTTTTATCTCATCGCCTTCATTGTAGACATATTCTATGTTGATTTTCATTACCCTAATTTGGGATGGAGTTGGGAATTGTCGGCATCTCCTATACATATTTACCATTATAAACTCTCAGATAGTAACTATGTGACTCGGTTCTATGATATATGTGAAATTTTTCTTGGCAGGATGTATTTTCTGATTTTCAATAAAGAAGCCCATGCGTTCTCACCGAAAGCAAAAGCTCTCATAGCCACTATGGGAGACTGGTATGTGGGTGAATTTTTCACCTACATTAGGGTTTATGGTAGCAACACAACTCACATGTTGCCTAAGGTCGTTCCATATAGGTTGGTCTTGGAAGAGATCTCATTTTAGATAGTTACAGAGGGAATCTACAAGGAATGTGCTGCCCCAAAGAGAAAAGTTTGGCCTAGGTTTCCTATTACACTTGGATCTTTCAACGTTCCCTCTTCTACTTGGGAATCAGAGCTAAGCGACCATATCATGTCACTTAAACTTGGTTTTGCAAGCAAAAGACAACACAACCCTAAAGGGATTGTTGATTTACACCTGAGGCAGAATCATTTCAAAACAGGTTATGTTCATGAAGAAACTTCGGATGATTTCATTTATCAAGGAGTAGATACATTTTCTTAAGTCCTGGAAAGGGATAAGAGAAAAGAATAACAAATCCATATCCTATAGTATTAGAAGGAGATCAGAGACACGGTAAAAAATTACATATCTATGGAGTTGGACATCCTGGAAAGGATGGAAAAAGACAGGGAAGAAAAAGAATCCTGAGTTGCAACAAAAGAAGTTATGGTATCCAAAACTCCATCTGTGGGAACTAGCTTAGAATTGGATAAAGGGAAAGCTCCCATGGGAGAAAATCCCCAGGTATCTGTGGACCAGGAGGTTAGAGATTATTTGCAGACTTCAGAGCAGATAAAGCAAAGGCTGAAAAATTTGACTTCAGCACTAAATACTCAGGAAGTTGCAACCTCACAACTAATTGAAGATGCTCAAGTGACTATTGTGAATGATAATATTCAATCTGTACTAGCACAGATCGAATGAGACCCTCTCAAATGGATATAATCATTAATCTCATCTACTCCTGCCTTTACCATTGACTTGACTCATTCGGAGAAAGAGGAGGACATAATTTCTCCTATGCCTATTATTGTTGAGACAGATAATGATTTTCAAAATATCACCAATGGTAATAATGGTAATCCTTCATCCTCTATCCCTCAATCTCAACCTTTATGTGAGTCTTCTCCCTCTTCTTCCGCAATACTTCTTTCTTAAATAATGGCTTTGTCATAATTTTATGATGGTTCTATTGGGACACCTTTTATGATAGAGCTCTACCGTAATGCCACTTGTCTGCCTGAGTCAATCACACCTGCTCCTAGGGTTGAGCCTATTGTTGCTAGGGTTTTCACCCTAGCTTGTGCAAATGAGAACCTACTAAGGAATATGGATTCCTTAGTAGCAGTTCAATGTTGTATGAATTAAAAGCTATAACTGAAATAAAAATTAAATCTAAACATTCATGAAGCAAAACAGTAGAAAGTAAATAACATAAAACAAAAAGCAGTAAATGGTAAATAATGAACTTTATTGATGTTACCTCCAATGAGGAGGTTGATGGAGTCCGTTGCGCTGGTCCGATGTCGGTGGCTTTGAGCTCCAAGCCGCTTCTTCTCCTTCTCCAATGGTGGAAATGGGCCAAAAAGAATTCTCAATGGTGAAAGTAGCTTGATGGTAAGCTAGGGTTTCAGGAATAATTTTGGCAGAGGCAGGGTGCTTATGATTATGGATATGGAATAATGGGTCTCCATCACTTATTTATAAAACCATGTGGTTTAGGTCAGCTTTTTAGGGTTTTAGCTGTTTAGGGTTTCAGCTATTTAGGGTTTCTTCTTTTTTCCTCATTATTTTATATTTTTTATTCCTTTTTGGATATTTTTGGAGGAAAAAAGGATTTTATAGCCTTTTGGAGGCATTTTAAGCTTTTTGGTGACCTTTTAGATGGTTTTATGGGTTTTTGATGGAGATATGGTAGGAAAGTGGACAAATGAGCCATGTAATGGGGTAGATGAGGTAGTTAACCATTTTTGGGTGTTAACAGATTGCCCCTTGATGTGTGAGGGCAGGAGCTCATCGTATGGACGATGGACGTCATGAGTCATATTTGGTTTTTCTTGGGGTGTGGTGAAGAGAAGGAAGCAACTGAAGTCCGGGACACCGATCTCGAACTACCTGCAAGGACTGAAAAGTACATAACCTCAATAATGGATGAGGGATCATCTGATAATATGGACGAGGCGGGCATTCCCATGCTCGCTTCAGAATATAACATAGCAATATAAATGGTCCTCAAATACTGGATGAGGAAAAATCTCAATATATGGACGAGGCGGGCATTCCCATGCTCGTATCAAGATACATAAAAATAACTGTGTATATCATGAGAGTCTAGAGGGGACACAAATCTGGAACATACTGCTGAGCTGACCATGTCTGAGCTGAACAACTGATGCACTGGAATGACAGCAGTGCTACTGAATGTGGTTCCGAGGGAACTGATGAGCTACGGGATCAAAGTGACAACGGTCATACGTGCAATGGTACATTGAGCTGGAACTGAACTGGGTACTCGAGGAAGCATGGAACTGGATGGCTTCCGAATACAATCGCCAACGCAGCCCGGACATCCACATGAACATATAACTGGTCGTTCCAAAGTGACTCACCAATGTGCTAGAGTCGGGGGAAATCCGGGGTCTTCGACAAATAATGGAATGGATATAAATCCTGCGTGATTCTCAACGATGCGATTAAGGTGCTGAAGTCGAACATGTGAGAAACAACCATTCGGAGAGGCAATAATGATTCCTCCCAAAATGGTCCGTAGGCACTCACCACAGATGGTGATGGGTCCAAGGCGCAGGAGCCTCTAGGTCTATCCTCTGGAATAGAGGAGTTGTTGTCGACAGAGGGAGACCTGCAACTATCAAGGCAATGATGTTTCTTTGACAGGGGCGCGAGGTGCAAAACCGAACTGTGATAGTACTGATGGTAAGAGTGATAATATGGTGGGACTAACTGTGCAAGTAGAGTGGGTGGACTCAAACTTCCTTTGTTCAGAGTATGGTGGCGGGGATGATCGGGAAGCACATGAAACTGATTGGTGGTAAAGGGATCATAGCTGTAAGGGATCTGGGCAGTTCACTGGGCTGAGGGAGACTCAGGCGGTGGTAACATGGTAGGAGACTGCAGAATACTCTGAACAAAGGCGACCTGATTGGAGGTGCTGCCGAGAGGATTGATCATCGCGCCAAGGGGGGGGGGGGGACTTCTTCATGGGTTATGGAACGAGAAGAAGTGTGGATATATAAAATGCTACTGTCGTGTGGATTTTTCGAGCCCATGACAGTACATGCTCGTGGTTGCTTGCAATTTTGAGGAGTCTGAAAGCAAATAAGAAGACTCTGTATTGGGAATGGTCAGGCAAGGAGGAAGTGTTCAATTAAGGAACATTTATGATGATCAGAACTGATGGTGGGGGGGGGGAACACTGGGGGGCTTCCTTGCAGGGGGGATGAATGGGGGCAAAATAACGAAACCTTTGCAGTATGACAGGAGGGAATGGCTCATGTAAAAAGTGTGGAACAATCAGACTGCGGCCGATGTGGCGCGCTAATCAAGGTAGCAAAATGTCAGGACACAATGTTATGATTGTACCTTGGTGAGAGCAAGAAAGTATCTCAAGCATCATCACGAGCTCGAAAAAATGAATCCGGTGATATAACAACTGTTAGAAACGGAGAGCGGCCTGAGTGGCACGCAAACTGAGGCAACTATTGGTGTCTAAAAAATGGGCAAAAAATGATGTAGTCAAAAAGATGCAACAAGGTGACCATTAGGATGATCTAGTCGTGCTGATCCCAATGGTGGAAACGGTTCGGAAAACGGATTCCGGATGGGTTCAGAATGGCCAAAACAAGAACAAAGTCGATGGACTACAAATAGTAAGTGGGCCCAATGTGACACGTCATTTGTACTATTCGAGATTGATTTGCGATCGGAGTGAACTAGAGCTTACGAGTGATTTCTGGACGATTTGACCGGTAGATTCGAGATTCGGGAGAGCCAGGTATTCCGTTAAACCAACACTTATTTTGATTTGTTGGGTTGGGGGGTTGGTGGGGCCCATGGGGGGCTGTTGTACGGTCTATAGGTGTAGACCGCAGGTTCAGCGGTCGAAATCGTGGTCTCCAACCGCGGGTTTGACTTGGACAGCAGCGGTCAGAGGTCGCGACTGTCGGGCTTGACAGCCGCGGTCTGGACCGCGACTGTAGGGCTTGACAGCCGCGGTCTGGACCTTGACTGTAGGGCTTGACAGCCGCGGTCTGGACCGCGACTGTAAGGCTTGACAGCCGTGGTCTGGACCGCAACTATAGTGCTTGACAGCCGCGGTCTAGACCGCGACTGTAAGTCTTGACAGCCGCGGTCTAGACCGCGACTGTCGGGCTTGACAGCCGCGGTCTGGGCCACGGCTATCCTGGGGTTTGGATGGGGTGGGTAGGTTTGTCTTTGGGACATGAGCCTAATGAGACCTCTTTGTTTGATTTGCAGGATGCCACAAGTGATATGGTGAGAGCGGGAGATTCCAGAGGATCTAGTGACTACCATTCGAGAGGACCGTCGGGTGCGGTCCATGTTGGCGCTCTTCAGACTACTGAAGTTCGCGGAGATTCCGATGATACGGTCAGCAGGTTTACTGCTGAACCGCTTGATTGATTTCTGGGATCCCGAGACACAGGCGTTTCAGGTGCAGGGAGAGAGGGTGGACCTCACCCTGGTCGATGTTTATTTCCTGACAGGGTTACCCTGCCTGGGGCGGGTAACAGATACACAGCCGCGGGTCTCCGCGGATCTCGATATAGATGACCTGGCAGTGTGCTTTTGCAGGGCAGACGCGAGGGTGCATAGGAATGCACTCAGGATTTAGGATTTACGGGAGCCAGCTGTACAGGCGATGGCAGCGTGTGTCGTACGGATTTTGGGATCCCAGGCACCTGAGAAGGTGTCTGGAGGTCAGATGCAAATTGTAGAGCGAGTGCTGGCTGGGACGTACTATCCGTGGGGCCAGATGTTCCTGACCTGCGTGCAGCGACAGCTGACTGCAGCGAAGGAAGATGGCAAGGGATTCTATTTTGGTTCGTTTCTAGTGGCATTCTTCATGGAGAGGGTCCCTACCCTGCGGCCGCGGGTGCCGGTCAGAGAGGGAGGCCTGAGGGAGCCCCGGATGATCCGGTGGGGAGAGATGATGTGTCGCCGAGGTGGCGGGGACGTGGGGCGGTATTTCACTCGGGAGCTGTATATGCAGTGGCTCCAGCTGCCACTGGCTTTAGAGGACTATCCCTACAGAGGCATGGACTACACAGGGGATCCAGATGCGCCACGGCCACCTGGACAGGCATGGGGTCCAGACGGTACGTATGATTTTAATTGTTTTGCCCATTTTTTATGTTATGTGATGATGTATGGATACTGACAAGTGGTTTCTTTGCAGATGTGGGTCCGCAGCCGCTGCCAGGGCATGTGGTGCGGCGAGGGATAGTGGCGGTTCCAGCTTTGCTCGAGCGAGGTCCAGTGCATCGGCGAGACGCGGATGGGGCACTAGAGTCTGTACGGGTGCTGCTGGGGCGGTTGTTGATGGGAGTGAGCGATGCGGGGTGGGAGAACCTTCCTTGAGATGTGATTCAGGATTGTAGGCAGGCGCCTCGGGATTTTAGAGGGATAGCGTTCCGGGTGGCTCTCTTGGCGGAGAGGGCATGGGCACGGGCACTAAGGCCCAGG
>LPNX010125923.1:0-16570 GCA_001517045.1 Pseudotsuga menziesii | reverse complement strand
TTTATGGGTTTTTGATGGAGATATGGTAGGAAAGTGGACAAATGAGCCATGTAATGGGGTAGATGAGGTAGTTAACCATTTTTGGGTGTTAACACCTATTCCCTCATCTATTGAAACTCCAGTTTTCAAAATCCCTTTGCATATTCCTTCAATTAGTTCAGTTTCATCCCCTATGTCTGAGAAAATTGCAATAGTATCACCATCATCATTTCTTAAAGCTACTACTATGCAATTTCCTTCCATGGAATCTTCTGTTCAGGACTTTTCTTCAACTGTTGAAGTGACTCTTGCTTAGAATGTTAATTCCTCCCTTGCCACCTCTCATATCACTATTTATATTCCCTCTCAAACCACAACTCAGAATTCATCTTTGATATCAACGGGCCTAAGCATACCTCCTATTGATGAGGTAAGAGATGAGTTTAATGAAGACTTTGTGGTATATTTGGGTGAATATCGATATAGTAAAGCTGAGAAATATGTGGTAGGATGGGGCAAGAAGAGGGGCAGAGATCACAATGATATGAATATGTCAATGGTGAATGAAGTTTTATGGAAACCGCAGTCGAGTGATCCACAAGCTTATGCTACAGATGCAACTTCTATTCTAGGAGCATTCACAGGTGCCAATATGGATGCTGTCAACTCTCTAAACAGAGAGTTTGATAAGCAAAAGATAGAAATTATTAGTTTGAAAAAAAGCAATAGAGCAAATCAAGAAAAAACATGAGGACAAATAGGATGAACTCCAACTGAAGAATGTTGCTCTCAGTGAAGAGTTGCAGAAAGAAAAGAATGATAATGCTACTCTGGTCCAAAAGGTTGCAGCATTAGAGAGGAAAAATGAAGATGCAACTGCAAGTGCAGCTTCATCTTCATTTTCCAAGTTTTCCCAAGAAGAGTTTAAGGAGCTTGCTATTAGAACTCATAGGGAACATTTTGGTTTGGTATGTGAGTTGTTTGGAACTCTTTATGATATATTTGAAACTCATACTATGTTTGACAATATGTTTGTAGTTTTGGAGAACCTAATTGAGAAAAGACAATAGGCCTCAAAAGCTTATGATGAAGTCACTGATTGGCAGAGGTACATGAAGGAGAGGCCCGATAGTATCACTCTTCTCACCCCTTTTCGATTTAAAAGACCCAGAACTATTCTAAGAGCATGGGAAGACTTGGATGATACAATGGCCGATGCCATAAAGAAAGCTCAGGCTATATGTGGCAGAAGATGGTATGCAGTTGATCATATCATGAATGACTTATCCTTTCCTACCATGGCACTTATTGAGAAGGCATGTCCACCTGGACTGATGATCGAGTAGGTTTAGAAATGAAGGGATGAAAAGGAGGAGAAAATCAAGGAATTGGACCACATCAGCATACATGAAATGGAGCAGTTAATTAAACAGCCATTCACAGTGCAATTTTAAGATCCATGTCTACATCTGAATTTGGCATAAGTTGGCTAAGAATGAGGTCGAGGATTATAAATGTAATGCTCAATTAGGCATAGAATCAGCCACTTATCCTGATATCGAGGAGCTGTTGCGAATTTGGAGAGTCTGGAAAGATTTCCTAGGATATTAGCCTTGTTTATTTTTTGGATTCCCTTTAGGGGGAAATTCTATTGTTTGTAATAATTATTTAAGTAAATGATCTCCGAGGTATGAAGGGCTCTTGAAATTTTGAATTTTGGAAGGGAGACTGATACAAGGGATTGAACAACACTTTAGATTTTGCTAAGGTATTTTATGTAATTTGTTACACATAATTCTAAATATAATACACTGTTGCAATTTTTTATCTTTTGTACTTGATCTATCAAATTTCTTTGACAGTTTCAGTTTTCTTATTCCAAATGATCAAATAGTACTGTGGTTCATTTGAAATTGGTTAATGTGTTAATTTAACTATGATTTATCTCTGTTAATTATTAATACATTGATAAAACTTCATGAAATTTCTTTTATGAACTGTCTTTATCTATTTCTGCAAATGCTTCAGTAGTAAGAGTTTTATAGCTTATAAGTTGGGTTTTCAACTAACTTGAGTGCCTGCAGGTTATTTTGAATGGTTTTACTCTGATTTACTATTATTTAATTTTCATTAAACAATTTGTAATCTCAGTAAGTATAGTTTCATTCTATTTAAATTTTTGTCAATGTGATGAATTGTCTGTTCTACACACAGCTCGAGACAGCCTGTCAATCATCCAACACCTTTTGAAGTAGTTTAGATTTAGATTAGTTTCTTTTTCCTAGTTAGGTTTAAGTTTCCTTTTATGTTTCTCAGCTCTTTGTTTTCCATTCTGGAAAACAGATCCCCTTGTGGATCAAATCCATCCATTAGCCAGCAAAGGCTACATAAGTATCCATGGGAGATTACCATACCAAACAGCTCAAGGATAGAACAATACCTACGTGGGATTGTTTGAAGCCTTTGGTTGTGTTTTCTCTGTGTGTTGTAAGCCTTGAACACCCTAATAAGCCACATACACAGTTGGGGCTTCAAAAAATGGTGCAAGAAGGAGGGCCGACACATCATGCCTAAACGAAATAACCATACACCTCCTCCAACAAGAGAACCGATCATTACTTTTAGTCGCACTAGCACGTCTACCTCAGGGGAACAAGTAGTTCAAGTTTCAGACACTATTCCAGTTACCCCTAGACAAGAATAGGCTACCTCGTCAGATAGATACATTCTCATATCACTAATCCTAGGGACCATCACAGTCGAACAACCGTTGAAGGGTAATTCTCACAACGTTGCCGAGTTTACAAGAAAATTCACTAAAGATCATCCTACTTAGGATTTTACTCAACTCAATAATCAAGACAATCCAATACCAGGTGATCAAAACAATGAAAGGTGTCGTGACATTTTCGGTGAGCCATCCACTCCTGGGTTAAATCTAGGTTCCTTGTTTCCAAAGTTAGCAACTCCTCGACATAACATCCAAGCGGGAGGGACACCCCCGTCTCCTCCCTCTTCGTCATCTTCGTCTAACGAATCATTAGATTTTGAATATTCAGAACCCTCAGCAAAATCTATCTCGATGGATGAGGAACGACCTAATAGACCATGGTTAGACGGGGATGCCGTATCCATTTTAGGCGATTAACACAGATTTCCCTAAAAATCCTGAGAAGTGGCTTCTTAAATTTAATCCAGATGATAAGATTCCTATGGAAGACCACATAAAATCCTCCATGTAATCCATTAGACTTAGAAATGTTATCCATGAATACGTGGTTTGCATACTATACCCTTACACATTTGAGGGAAAGGCTTCTATGTGGTACTTTTCCTTAGAATATAGCTCCATCCCGTCATGGGATGTGTTTTCCAAACTCTTCACTCAAAATTTTGGTGATGACAAAACCCCAGAGGAATTAGTAATAGATCTCTCTTCCATGAAAACTAAGGGTAAAGAAAGAGTCAAAGACTACAATAACCGGTTTTCATATTTAAAGAAGAGGATCCCGAATACAGTACTTCCTATTGAGGAATTACTGTGGGTCCAAAAGGGTCCATAAAGAATCCTTGCAAGATGCTTTCTTTGAAGCCATTTAGGTCGAAAGAAACATGTTCTGTCTCAAAGAAAACCCTGACTCTACATCTGAACAAGCATCTACCTCAAATAGGAAAAGTGACGGTTCCCTTAAACTTCCTGCTACCAGCCCAGATCCATTCAATATGAGTGAAGTGAAGAAGATCCTTTAAATAATTTTTAACAAGATGGTAGATCTAAAAAATACAAACAATGAAAATCAATCAAATAATAGAGGATTCAATAGGCCACCTTTTAGGAGGCCAAATCAACCTCCTCAGAATCCACGACCTCCAAATCCCAGGGATGGGTTCACCTCAAAAGAGATATTCTCTATGTTGAAAGTATTAGCTGTAGGAACACTAGACACCCCATAAAAATTTGAAGATCAGTCCACTCAAGAATCACAACCTCCCCAAGAATAAGAGGAGGATGACCAGCATGCCAGTTATGTGAGCTTCCTTTCAAAAGAAGAAGAAGAAGAAGAAGAAGAAGAAGAAGAAGAAGAAGAAGAAGAAGAAGAGGAAACTGATACAGTTTTTAATCTCCAACACACACATAATACCAGGTCTAAAGGGCCACCTCCTTTGACATACACCCCTAGAAAAATTAAATCACAAACTCAAAAGGACACCCTCATTCTTGATCCAGAATACAACTTGGACGAGGATCTTATGTTAGATTTTTAACATTAAGCTAGCATTACATTAGGATATTTAACTGAGAGAATAACAAGAACAATAATCAAACACAAGAGAAAATGAACACAGTTTTTTTCCTTGGGGAAACCATAAATGGAGAAAACCCCACAACTTCCATAGAGATAGAATCAACACCAAAAGTAAGACCCCAAAACATTAAGATGATCTCTCGACAGTAGTAGCCTCTTTCTTCCTATCCCCAGTGTCTTCTTCTTCCTCATCTATGTGCTACAACTGAGTGTGAGTGAGTGTGTGATAAATAGAGAGGCTCACTCTCTATTTATACTAATTCCTGACTTGACAACAACTTGCTAGGGCCAACTTCTTTAGGAGAGTCTAATAACCCTAGTGCCCCGAAACTGCGGGGACTTTAACCCTTGATCAATAGGAGGGTTACCCACAATGACTTGACATGACTTGTTTACATTATAGAACCTCCTGATAGGGACATCGGGGCATGACATGACTCAAATACATTACAGACACATCCTGGAATAAACATTAGGGTACAATACATAAGAAATACAAGTGAATACATTTCGAAGTTACAATTACATTAACACTCCCTCTTAACTAGGAAGGTATTCTCTCGACACAATTTATCATCACAAGTTTTCTTCTTTGTATCATTTGGATCATCCTTGTGTCCTCGTCATCTTTAATTCATCTTCATATTCAAGTCATATTCATCTTCAAGTTATCTTCATCTTCAAGTCACCTTCATATTCGGATCTGGCTCATCATTGGAACATCATCACTGGATCTGGATCATCACTAGATTTGGATCATCACTCGATATGGATAATCACCGGAACATAATCACTGGATATAGATCATCACTTGATCTGGATGATCACTACTGGATCATCATCACTGGATCATCACAGGTGCTATCTCATGATTCTTCTCGTCACAGGAAGTTCTACAGAGCCAGCCCTTTTTCATGCTGGTTGTCAGCCTAGCCACCATGTAGGTCTTCTTCAGTGCTTATATCTGACCCTAAGTTAGAATGGCCTACCCAACACTTACATATGACCATGAGAGGAACACATCCCAAAACCTTGTCAGAAACACCCAGCACTTACATTCACCAGCATGATAGGACACACCTACTATCATCTTTGAAAAGGCACATCACTCACATCCACTACCATGATAGGACACACCTACTATCATATGTGGAAAGGCTCAACACTTACATCCACTAGCATGTTAGGACACACCTACTACCATCTGTGGAAAGGCACATCACTTACAATCACTAGCATGGTAGGACACACCTAATACCACCTATGAAAATGCACAACACTTACATATGACCATGGAAGGAACTTAATCCTCTCACCATGTCAGAAGGGCACTCAGTCCCAGACTGAGGGTTCCTGGTAACTGACTAGGTGACTCCATTCTCCCAAAGAATGGAAATAGCCCTTATATCTGATCAAGTGGGAACACATCCCTTAATCACATCAGAATGGTCATGCACTCATATATGATCATGTGAGAACACATCCCACAGTCATGTTAGAATGGCCCTCACTCCCAGACTGATCTTTCCTAGTAACTGACCAGGTACCTCCATTCAAAGAATTGAAACAACCCTTATATCTGATCAAGTTGGAACACATCCCTCAATCACATCAAAATGGCCATGCACTCACATCTGATCATGTAAGACTACATCTCATAGTCATATCAGAATGGTCCTCACTCCTAGACTGAGTATTCCTAGTAACTGACCGGTCACCTCCATTTAAAGAATGGCAATAGCCAGGCTTATATCTGATCATGTAGGAACCAATCCTACAGTCATATCAGAATAGTTCAGCACTCATATCTAACATGGAAGGAGCCAATCCTCTCACCATGACAAAATGGCTTAGCCCTTACATCTAATCATGGAAGGAACCAATCCTCTAACCATGTTAGAATGGATCATGGACTCATCACTTCCCTTTGGGAGGAACCTTGATCTGGAGAACACCAAGATTCTCCCTAAAGTACTCAAACTTCACTCTGGCTAATGGATTTGTCAACACATCAGGTATCTGTTCATTCGTTACAACATACTGGAGCTTCATTGCTCCTCTCTGCACCATATCCCTGATATAGTGATACTTGATCTTGATATACTTTGAATTTTCATGGAACACCGGGTTCTCCGATAACTTCACACAACTTTGGTTGTCACAATATATATAGGTAGCATGCAACTAGAGATCAAACAAATCAGGCAGTAGATTCCTCAGCAATACTACCTCACAACTAGCTGAACAAGTTGTGACATACTCTGCTTTAGCTATACTCAATGCCACACAAGATTTCTTCCTGCTAAACCAAGAGATCACACCTGATCCCATACTGAAGCAACACCCTGAAGTGCTCTTCCTATCGATGGCACTGCCTACCCAATCTGAATCAACATAACCCTCCAGATTAATCTTTTGACTCGCCTCATACTTGAGCCCATAATTAACTATACCCCTCAAGTACCTCAGAATACGCTTTGCAGCAATCAAGTGAACATGTCTCAGATCTGTCAAGAACTGGCTCAAGGTGTTCACAACAAAGCAAATATCTGGTCTCGTGTTCGTCAGGTACATCAAGGACTCAATCATCTGACGATACATCATAGCATCAAATGCTTCTAATTAATCATCACTCAATAGCTTCAGGTTCGATGCCATAGGTGTGGTCATGGCCTTGCATTCCATCATCCCAAATCTCTTCAGGATCTCTAGCATATATTTCCCTTGTCCTAGGGAAATTCCATCAGCATTCTGCCTCACCTCCATGCCTAGAAAGTAATGCATCATACCCAAGTCCTTCATTTTGAACTTGGAAGCATGCTTCCTCTTCATATCAGCAATCAACCCATCCATACCTATTACAAACAGATCATCTACATATAGTAGGAGCATCACTGGGTTGCCATCTTCAACCTTGTAGTAAAGGTTGGAATCTGCTTTACTCTTGGTAAAGCCCAAACTGGATAGAAAGCTGTCAATTCTTCCGTACCATGTCCTGGGTGCCTTTTTCAAACTGTACAAGGTTTTATTCAATCTACACACATGAGACTCCCTGTCATGTGTCTCAAAACCGAGTGGCTGCTCCACATACACTTCCTCTTCCACTACACCATTCAAGAAAGTAGTCTTGACATCCATTTGGTGTATCTTCCATTTCATCATTGCAGCCAGAGCAAGTACTGATCTGATGGAAGTGTATTTGGCTATAAGTGCAAAATTTTATTCATAATCTATTCCTTATTTCTAGGAGAAGCCAGGAGAAACAAATCTTGCCTTATATTTTTATATGCTACCATCTGCAGCATGATTGATCTTATAGATCCATTTGGAAGTTACAACTGACTTCCCTTCTGGTCTTGGGACAACATCCCAAAGATTAGTCTTCATGATCGATTGATACTCTTTGATCATAGCATCCTTCCATTCTTTCATTTCCACCACTTCTTCAAAATTGGAAGGTTCTTTATCGATGAAATCAGATAATAATGCTACATATCCAGAGCAGGACTTGGTCATCTTTCTTTCTCTATGATTCTCTTCTGGAGCCCCATATCTTTCTGTACCTTGGATAGCTTCTTGTACCCAAGAAGGTTTCCTCTTATGAGGATTATTCTACTAAGGTGGATCTACAGGTTCTTGAGGTTCTTCAAATTCTCGATCTTCTTCTTGAGTTTCTTCATTCATGGTTGTTTCATGAATTTTGGGTGCTTCCGATTCTTCAGGAACTTCAGCAAGTTTCTTTCTAGATTTTTTGTAGGTTGAGTCTTTGTCAAATGTTACATCCTTGCTGATGTCAATCTTTTTGAATCCTAGGAATTATATTCTGTAAGCCTTCGAGCTTTCATAGTATCCCACAAATATACCCTTCTTTCTTGAAGGATCTAACTTTGTCCTCTTTTATTTTGGAATGTGTATGTATACTAGACAACTGAATATTCTGAGATGGGTGACTTCTAGTTTCTTGCCGAAAAAGACTTCTTCAGGTGTCTTTTTCTCAAGTATTCTATGTGGAGTATAGTTCTGTACATACAACACTGTTCTGGAAGCTTCTGTCCATAGATGCATGGGAAGATCTTGATCATGAAGCATTGCTCTTGCATCTTCCATGATAGTTATATTCTTCCTTTCTACAACCCCATTCTGTTGTGGATTATATGGAGTGGATAACTCCCTCTTAATCCCTAAGTCTTTGCATAAGTCTTTGAATTCATTTGATGTGAATTCTTCACCATTATCTGATCAAAAGGTCTTGATCCTCTTTTTAGTGTGGTTCTCGATCAAGGCTTTGAATTCCTTGAACTTGCTGAAAACTTCATCTTTGTTCTTCATAAAGTAAATCCACGTCTTCCTAGAAAATTCATCAATAAAAGAAACATAGTATGCATACCCGCTTAATGAACTTGATGACATTGGATCGCATACATTGGAGTGGATGATTTCCAAGATTCCTTTTTCCTTGCTCTTGCTACTTGGAAATGTCTTCTTTGTGTTCTTTCCTTTTGCACATCCTTTGCAGAACCCATCATGTTTTGCTTGAATTTCTGGAAGACCTTCAACAACTTTGCTTGCAAGTGGTAGTGCTCTATAATGCACATGTGCAAGCCTTCTATGCCAAATTTCATTTGGATCTACTGTGTCATGGACCAAGGCTTGTTCTGGATGGCCCTTCAATTTGTATAGACCTCCCTCTTGTTCCTAATCACTAATGCATTATTAATAGTCTTTCCCTTTGGCCACATGATAACATGGCCATTTATAAATGAAACCCTCATGCCTTTTGCATCTAATGAAGATATGGAGAGGAGGTTCTTCTTTAGTCTTGGTACAAACAATCCTTCCTTCATTGTCATAGACTTTCCAGAGTCTATCTTATAGGAGGATTCCCCACTACGTTTTATTGGATATTGGTAGTCATCTCCAAGTTTCACCTTGTGTGGTGATTCATGTTCTGATAGTTTCACAAAGGATTCCTTGAATCGTGTCATATGCTTGGAAGCCCCACTGTCTATAAGCCAATCATTGCTTCCATGTGTAATGTTTCCCATGAGAATAGAAATCAAAACATATTCTCCATCACTTGAGGAATGATCACTTTAATGTCTGATTCTCTTTGTGGAAGGTTCATCATCCTTTGCAGCATGAGCATGATGTATTCTCTTGTTTCCCTTCATCTTGTGAGAGACATTTTTGTTTCTAGGAGATTCTCTAGAATATTGTCCTTTCTCGTCACATGTATAACATCTGATTCTAGACAAATATTTTCTAGTGTTATCTTTGTGAGAGTGCTTACCTCTGGGGTGATGATAACTTCTTCTAGTTTTCTTGGAGTGTATCGTGAGAGCTTGATATTCACTTCCCATATTTTCTTCTCGAGTTGCTATTCAAGCTTCTTCTTGAGAGCATTCTTCCCATAGTCTGCTGAACTTGACTAACTTATTTTTGGCACAAATTCCTTGAATAAAGGAGTCCCATGATCTAGGGAGACCATTCAAAGTGGTCATTACAATTTTTGCATTATCCACTTCTTCATCTACTGCTTCCAGCTCTTCCTTGATCTGAGAGACCCTTGTAAAGTAATATTGGATGGTTTCTGCATTCTGGATATTTACATTCTTCAGTTGGTTTCTCAAAGCTTCCAGTTTATGTTATTCCCTTCAAACTGTTTAGTCAAGGCATCAAACATAATTTTATATGTCTTTAGGGAGGACACTTGTGGTATGACATGATCCTTGATTGAATCAACAACAATCCTCTTAGCCATAACCAACTTCTTCTTATGTAAGGCCTTAGACTCATCTCCCTCTGGAACTGGAACCTCCTCATTGATATAGGAGTCCAACTCATTTTCTTCCAAGACCAGGGAGATCCTATACTTCCAAGCTTGGAAGTTATCAGCTCCCTCAAGCTTTTCATCAAGCTTGGTATGATGAGACATCTTAACTGAGAACCTCAAATGGAAATACAAAATATTTAGATCTTACCAGGTCAAGATGTCGGATCTAGATTTGGAGCTGGATTTTTGCAATGTTGGCTCAGGAGTATATTAGGGTTTGACTTTTCCGAAGTTTTGTCCAACCAAATGCTTTGATCTTGATCTCTAAACTTCAATTTTGAGGAGGAGATCAATCCAGGTCTGGGCTCACTGAAAAGTTCCACTTCTGTGGAAATCCCTAATTTATGGCAGCAGTGATGGGTCCAAAACTAAAAAAGCTCAGAATTGGATACTACTTTGATAGAAAGATGCACCTGCTGGAGACATTGACCACCATACACAATCATTTTGGTAAATTTGGCCTAGTTAAACCACTATCCTAAGTTTTATTGACTTAATTGACATCAAAGGAGCACTAGATGACATCATCTAGATCACACCCACGCTACCTCCAGTCAAGGAGGATAACTTAGCCTTCTCCTACATTCGGGGAGGCTAACTGGAGCACTCCGGGGGTGATTTGAGTGTCATTAATGCCCCATATTTCTAACTAATGGTTACAATCAATTAAACAGAGTAGTGAAGGAACCTTCCTTCATTAAATTGATTATTTATGGATTATTTAAAGAACTAGAGTCAACATCGGTGCCTCCAACCACTTCTGATGGCTAGTTACACTTCAGTTAACCTCATCTGGGTTCATTGGAGTCATTGATGTGCTGCCAATTGTTGGTTGGATTGTAGTGACATGTGTCTGAGCTAATTTCAGTTAGACTCAATCATTTATTGCAGCCCAACTTTAGTTAGGGCTTAGTTGAGTCAATTATGGTTTTGATCAGTGGTTAACTTGAGTGTTGACTGTGGCTTACATTCATTTAAGCTAGACTCAATCATTCAATTCAAATGACCTCCTTGGGAATTCTAATTTATTTGTCATTCATGCTTGCAACATGATCATTATATTATATCATCATTCTTTCATTTGATTATACAGAGCGAATACTCATTTTGTAGCACAATTACAACATTTTCATGCCTTATTGTTATTAATATCTTATGAGACTGTGTCTTGGTCCCTAGATTACTGTGACAGATTAATATGGTATCAGAGCTCATGGCAGGATGAAGCTCAAATCTCTTAAGAACATGGTTTTTGATAGATCTTGCATGAAAAATTGAGCAAAACCTCAAAATTCCAGCACTGCAGCAGAAGCCAAGGCTTACCACTTAATACCCCAAGTAAGGAAATTGTTGATCAAGCTTGCTTGATTTACTATGTTGGGTGTGATGAAAGCCTAAAATGTGCATGCTTTCTGACCTTATAGTGCCTCTTTTGTTGTGATTTTCAGGTTTTAACAGGTACAACTTTTAATGGACTCATCAGTCTCTCTTCTCACCCCATTCACAAGCTATTCAGAATGGAAGTTGAAGATGATTGCATCTCTGAAGAGACGAGGTCTCTATGAGGTTTCTATTGGAATTGGAAAAGAGTCTCATCAGAATGAGAATGACTGGCTAAATGGCGGTGATATAGCTTTTGGAGCAATATGTCTAGCCCTTTCTCCTAGCTTGTGCTACCTTATTGGTTCTGCTGAATACCCAAAGGATCTCTGAACAAAATTGGATAGAAACTTTGGCAAGCACAATGAGGATCATAATAGCACTTTGGATATTACATATAGCACCACAAGATTTATTTACTCAAAATTCTTGGCCTCTACTCTCTCTGATGAAGTTGTTCAAGATGAAGAAGAAGTAGAATCTTCTACATAGTCGATTCGAATTGAAGAAAGTCTCCTTGCAGTGACTCCTTCTCCTGATGCTCCAGAAGTTTGTGAGATCTCTGATATCTCATCTCCTCATATGGATGAAATGGAAGAAGACATTTGAATCTCTGATATTGAGGAAAAGCACTGCTGGAATTCCATGGAAACACTCTCCAATGATTTTCCTTTGAATTTTGTGCAAAATTTGCCAGTAATTGCTTTCGAAAGTGAAGAGAAATTTGATTTTTCTCCCTCTAATGTCGCTGCTAGTGTGAAAATATGTGATACCTTGGATATTTTGGAATAAATATCTGTTTACTAGAGTGATCCATTCGCTCCCCATGATCTAGATCTTCCAGCAAATTCCTGTAGGATTGCATGCACCAAAATTCAGAATTTTGAAGAAGAGGAAAGCTGTGCATCCACCGTCTCGATTGACCATTTATTTGGATCTGATATGAACCTTATTGGATCTGATATGATCTTACTTAGATATTATCTGATATTTCTTGGTTTAATATTTCAAATTCATAATCTTTCAGTACTGCTTATAGTTGTTCTCATCAACGATGTGAAGAAACAAGTACCACAAGTCTCCTACAAAACTACTGCTGGGGATTTGGTTTGATTTCACAGTTTTGGATCTCTTGTGAACTTATTTAGACATGATTTAATTTCTGATATGATATTATTTGTTTCATATTTTAAAATCCAAAAACTTTCAGTCATGCTTGTAGCTTCTCTCACCAATTCCGGTGTGAAAAACCAAGTACCACACTTTCTCTTCAAAACTGTTGATGGGGATTTGGTGTTAGTTTCCTCATATGAGGTTGCTGATATTTTATTATGTGATTAATTAGATATTACAAAAGATATATCATATTATGGAGCTCAAGCATTCACTCTCCACAGTCCTAGGGCTTCTCTACCTTTAGTCACATACTCATCTTCTCACATAACTAGTAAAGAGGAAGACATTCTGCATCTGCTTGGACACTTGCTCCTAAGAATTGCCGTGGATTTTACCACTCATGGTTTTATGTTCAAGGATGCAACATATCAGTTTCTTGAGTGTTCCACACATGGTTTGAATCCTCAAGAACCTTTGCTCTCTCTTCAGATGATTGCAGCTGCTCTACGGGAGTCCAATTTTCACTGTGCAGCTATTTATATTTTTTATTCACTTGAGTGCATTGTTATTCTTCCAAAGTGGAAGATTCCTCCAGAAATATTCATTTAGTTTGGATTCATAGGTTCACATGCATAGTATCAGGATGCTGCTGCATAGAAGAACCAATTCTTGATTTACTGCTTAGTTTGGGGGGGGGGGGTATTTTTCCCATGAGGTTTTCCCCATTTCCTTGGTTTATTAAGTAGTTAATTTATTTTATAGGGTGACATATGGCGTTAGTTGATAGGGCCCTAGAATTTTTATGCACTTTTTTTTCTACTCCTCCTGAGTATAGCTTAAGGCGGGGTGTTGCAGACATTTACCACCATACACACTCATTTTGGTCAATTTGGCCTAGTTAAACCACTATCCTAAGTTTTATTGACTTAATTGACTTCAGAGGAGGACTAGATGACATCAGCTAGATCACACCCACACCTACGTTCAATCAAGGAGGCTAACTTAGCCTTCTCCTACATTCAGGGAGGCTAACTGGAGCACTCCAGGGGTGATATGAGTGTCATTAATGCCCCATATTGCTAACTGATGGTTACAATCAGTTAAACAAAGCAGTGAAGGTTCCTTCCTTCATTAAATTTATTATTTACTAATTATTTAATGAACTAGAGTCAACAGGGGTGCCTCCAACCACTTCTGGTGGTCAGTTACACTTCAGTTAACCTCATCAGGGTTCATTAGAGTCATTGATGTGCTACCACGTGTTGGTTGGCTTGTAGTGACATGTGTCTGAGATACTTTCAGTTAGACTTAGTCATTTATTGCACTTTGACTTCAGTTAGGGCTTAGTTGAGTCAATTAGGGTTTTGATCGATGGTTAACTTGAGTGTTGATTGTGGCTTACATTCAGTTAAGCGAGACTCACTCATTCAATTCGAATGACCTCATTTGGAATTTGAATTGCTTTTTCATTCATGCTTGCAGCATGATCATTGTATTGTATCATCATTCTTTCATTTGATTATACAGAGTGGCTACTCATTTTGTAGCACAATTACACCATTTTCATGCCTTATTGTTATTAATCTCTTATGAGACTGTGTCTTGGTCCCTATATTACTGTGACAGATTAGTATCGCCCTAGGGAGGAGTGTCAGCCCAACCTTCTTTTGCTGAAAATCTATGGAGAGAGATCAAAAAAGTAGGAATCCCTAGTTTCCATAGTTGCATAGTGTCTTCTTCTCACGTTAGCTCTGGTCCCATGTTATATTTTTAACATTAAGCTAGCATTATATTAGGATCTTTAACTGAGAGAATAACAAACACAACAATTAAACACAAGAGACAATGAACACAGTGTTTTTCCTTGGGGAAACCATAAATGGAGAAAACCCCGCAACTTCCTCAGAGATAGAATCAACACCAAAAGTAAGACCCCAAAATAGTAAGATGATCTCCCGATAGCAGTAACCTCTTTCTTCCTATCCCCAGTGTCTTCTTCTTCCTCAGCTATGTGATACAACTGAGTGTGAGTGAGTGTGTGATAAATAAAGAGGCTCACTCTCTATTTATACTAATTCCCAACTTGACAATAACCTGCTAGGGCCAACTTCTATAGGAGATTCTAATAACCCTAGTGCCCCGGAACTATGGGGACTTTAACCCTTGATCAATAGGAGGGTTACCCACAATGACTTGACATGACTTGTTTACATTATAGAAACTCTCGATAGGAACATCAGGGCATGAAATGACTCAAATACATTACAGACACATCCCAGAATAAACATCGGGGTACAATACATAAGAAATACAAGTGAATACATTCCGAAGTTACAATTACATTAACATCTTAAGAGAGTCAAAGCAAACATATACTTATTTGACCTTATCAAAATCCCTTCCATAAGGGATTCCTTACTTAAAAGCATGATTATAAAGAAACCCCAAGAAGCTCAGAATAATAACATTGAATCTACTTCCCGTCAAAACCATCCTAAGTCTGGAAGCAAGGGTACTCCTCAATTTTTACTTACCTTTGAGATATTTAACAGGAATGTGCATAATTGTATGGTAGACTCAAGTGCTTCATCCAATGTCATGCCCCTTTTTGTGTGTAATAAGCCTAATGCGACCTATTAAAACTACCCTATTCAGATTGTGCAATTAGATAGATCCAAGGTTAAAGTGGTAGGGAGGCTGAGAAATGTTCTTCTCAGACTATCTATAGATCCTCGAATTCATCAAACAATAGATATTGTGATTGTGGATATTCTAGAGGCCTATGGTATGTGGTTGAGTCGGGATTGGTTAGAGAAACTTAAAGGTTACTTTTCTACTGATTGGTCTCATTTGTGGTTGCCTCTTAACGGGCAGCCTAATAACCTCAAAGTTGATAGATAACCTTTCATGAAACAAATTGTAACTGATCTTGATGGTTCCAATGAATCTGTCTCCTTCTTTAACAATCAAATTGAACATTTCACATTTGACACTTTCTTTGGAGACTTACCTGCTGATGTATAACCAATAGAGAATGAGTAGAAACACTCTCAGGTAACTCATCTTACATCTATTCCGTTCTCTAGCACTGTTGTTCATAATGTATATAATGTAAATACCAATTTCAGAATTGATCCTATAGTTTGGACCTTGTTTTTTGATGGCTGCAGGTCAAAGGAAGGAGCAGGCACATGATGTGTACTTATTGATCCTAAAGGGATCGAAACCATGATTGCATGTAGGTTGGAATTTGAATGTACCAATAATGTGGCTGAGTATGAGGATTTAGTCTAAGGACTCAGGAAAGCTATCGATATGGGAGCTAAAGCAATTGAATGTGTGGGAGATTTTGAAATAATTGTGAAACAGGTACGGAATCAGATACACTGTCTATCTCCACACCTATTTAATTTTCAAATATTAATTAGGGACATGACTAGTTCCTTCTCAGCATTTAATATTAGATCTGTTCCTAGATCCCAGAACTTTGACGCAGATTTGCTAGACAACATTGCATCTAGACTGATCCCTCCCGAAGGCTTCTCTCCACAAACCTTCTCTATCAAATGGATGTACAGACCCTCAATACCCAACAATATCAAAAATTGGAAGGTGATTGATGATGATCATCAAATAGTTGACTTATTGTCAGCCCAAAATACCTTCGAGGCTATGGCTATTGATGAAGCCAATCGTGAGAAGTCTCTATCTGATCCTTCCAACATCATCCTCAAATCTATCATCAGTCTGGAGAAGTTCTATGATTTACAAGATAAATTTTGATAAAACATCAATTACAAGACGCAAAACTTGACTTTGAATCACACCCCTATTAACTTAGGAACAGAGCATGAAACACATATTTCAAGAAATCTAGAAAAATTCTATTACAAGGACTTCTATGACATTGATTTTTTTTGTAAACATTTTATTTATTTCATTTAATTTGTAAAAA
>LPNX010125922.1:146327-192503 GCA_001517045.1 Pseudotsuga menziesii | reverse complement strand
CCAGGAAGATAAGCCACCTAAGGCTTTAGAAAGTCTTCCTCCAGTCAGTAAAATGCTAGTTCAGTTTCAGTTTGTTTCAGCTTCAAAGTCAGTTAAGGTAGGACAAAATGAATCAGTTGTGTTTCAAGATGTGAATAATGTGCATAGTGTAAAGGATCAGTTTGTTAGCTTCCCAGAGTTTGTAAAAGACAGAATCAGTAATAAGGAAGTTAACAAAGTATGGCATGAGCAGTCTCTTGATAGTGTGGACTTTTGGAAAATCTTCAAAGATGTGAGGCACTATCAAAATCACAAAAAACAGGAAAGGGTCAAACGAGCCACAAATCAGGTTTTTCTTCAAAAAGATAAATACTTAGTGTCCTAAGGGACGCTCTCTGTAATGTATTCCTAACCCTTTTCCCTTGTATTTTTAAAAGTTTTGTATTATTTCATTCGTTTACTGTTTATGCATTATGTATAGCAATTTCATTTAGTTATATTGTTTATTTATTGCTTTTACTAGAGGCCTTATGTTGGTTATTGGTGAGAAATTTGTGGTTGCAGGATTCTGGAGTTCTCATGTGCTCTCCGATGATCGAACACATGTCCCCTAGTTGGAGCCAGATGTTGCCCACCTATTTCAACTAGGTGGCAACTCCATGTACATGAAGATGTACATAATTGTACAAGTCATACCTTGGAAAAATCTGAGGATTTTTCACTTCTGCAGGGCAATTGCCCCTTTGTAAAATGAAATGTCCGCTCCCCTGCGTGGGAAAATTAATGTAATTTTATGTGCTAGTATGGGTCATATGATACGGATGCCACACCATAGAACGGGTTGTTAGGGAAGTCCCCTCATCGAGTTTTTTTTTTTCCCTTTCCAATTGATCTTGTTGTATAAACGAGTTTAATCGGTTTGGTTTTTCACTCAAAATCCTCCAAAGTGGTGACGGACGTTCTAGCAGTCAAGTCCATGGGGTGGCTAAGGTTTCAAATGTTATTCATGACCATGCTAGACATTTGTCTATAGTCTTGCGGAGTTTCGTTATGTTATTGTATTTTTATTAATTTTTTCTAGTTAATTAATTTCACCCCTTGGTGATTAATTAACTAAGTTTTGATGTAATAATGTAATTGCTCAAGCATGGCATTTTGTAATAGGGGCTATGAATGCAAGGTAAAATTGCTATGAAACCCCCTACGCCACTGCTTCGAGTCCCATGTCTTTCTTATAAGTGGTTGAAGAGATAGACCAATTTTGGTCAAGAGGGGTCTATTTTTCCTAGGGAATTATTTAATTTCCCTAAGTCAAAAATTCACATTTTTTGATTTTGAAGTAAAAAAATCAAAAAATGCCATGGTAATTTGGTTTGGGGGTTGCTAAGCCTAGGAAAATTTATTCCAAATTTTTTCACCCCCCCATGGCCAAGATATAATTTTTTCAAGTTATTTTTTAATTTTTCCTAAGTCAAAATTGGAAAAATTTAAAAATATTAATTTGAAAAATTAAATCTAAGGTGAAGTGTGTATTTAGCCTAAGTCTAAGGTTAAAAATTTATTTTGGATGTAAGTGGCTAAAGTCAAAGCCTAGTTAAGAGGTGATCCAAGTAAATGTCTAAAGATCTCCTAAGTGGGGTGCCCCTCTTGTCTTAATAAAAAGATAAAAAATAAAAATAAAATAAAAGATAAATAATAATAATAATAATAATAATAATAATAAGATAAAAGCAAAAAATTAAAAATTAAAAAGATAAAAGATAAAAGTAAATAAATAAATAAAGAATAAAAAGATACAAAAAAAATAAAAATAAAAGATCAAGAATTAAAAAAGTTAAAAAATTTAAAAATAAAAAATAAAAAATAAAAGATTAAAATTAAAAATAAAATAAAAGATAAATAATAATAATAATAATAATAATAATAATAATAAAAGATAAAAGCAAAAAATGAAAAATAAGAGATAAAATAAAAGATAAAAGATAAAAGATATAAACTTGAAAATAAAAGATTAAAAGATTTAAAAATAAAAAAGATAAAAATAAAAAGTAAAAGATAAAATAAAGTTTAAAAATTAAAAAATTAAAATTTGAGTCAAAGGGGCCCATGATTTTTCCATTTACATAAAAGCTAATCTAATGGTGAATATTTAGTCTAAAACCTAGATCTAAAGGTTAATATGATTAAGACTTGGATTAAGCTTTTTAGCCATTGATTTAAAATTAATCCAAGGGTGTGGATTAATGGAGAAAAATAGAAAGCCAAATACCTAGATCTAGTGGGTGAGATTAAACCGTAGATCTAGATCTAATCTCAACCATTTATCTTCAATAGGTTGGGGTTTGCCTCAACTATTTAATGAGGGTCTCACTCCCTCATTAATCACAATTACTCATGCTATTGTTATGCTGCCGGAAAATTCTTCTTCTTACTCTCATATTCTTGCTACCTTGTATTGAAGATTTGCCCAAGCTGGGCTATTTTAATAAAATTTTTTNTGCTATTGTTATGCTGCCGGAAAATTCTTCTTCTTACTCTCATATTCTTGCTACCTTGTATTGAAGATTTGCCCAAGCTGGGCTATTTTAATAAAAATTATTTGGAGGAATACTATGCTGCAATTTTTCATGATCTACATTTCTTGAGGTAACTTTGTATTTGTCTTGTTTGTATTTATTATATTTTTCTAGTTAGCTCTCCACAAAGTGTTTTGTGGAGAGATTAAAGAATAAAAGTGTTTTTATTCTTTCTTGTGAATGATTTAACATTTCTTTCAAAGTGTTTTGCAGGAAGTGTTAGGTGTTCATCTCTATGATTATAATATTTTGCAGGCATAGATTATATTTGCAGGTTATTCAAGCAAAGAAATCTCTCCAAAAACATCATTCCGGCAACATTTTTCAATTCGGCCATCTACTTTCAGCCTGTTTTAAACAGGGTTTTATTCACTGTTTAGTGAGTATAACCCTTGTTTTAGGGCCCTAACCTCTCATATATCAGTTTAACCTTTTATTTCTGCTAGTTTCACATCATTTAGGTGGCTGGAAACTCATTTTCCAGCCCTCTAAATTCCATATTACTGTCACTTATTACATTCAGAATTTTTTTTTGTAAATTTGTAAATTTTGTACTAATATTTTAACAGCAAATTTTTAGTGTTTTATGTGATTTGCAGCGAAGAATAGCTCGCTGGTTTTTTGATAGGTTGTGCATAAGTAAAGGAGAGTTGATGCCCAAAAAGACACAAAATTTCCTCAACTTCAACCGGCACAAAAGGAGTTCCAATCCTCACCACTCTTCCATATTTTTTCTGATTTTGTAAACCCCAAAGAGAGTCTCTTGGGGTATTCTTCAAAGCTTATAAGCTTTTGTAATCTATAATAAAATAGAGTAGGAAGTAGAGTAGGAAGTAGGCTAATATTTGCTTAAGTTTTTTCTGTTCATGCAAATTTTATTTTTCTGTTAAAATAATCATACAACCCATTAAACCTGTGTATCCTCTATCCACTTGTCATCTCCCTTTAGGGAATTCAAGCTGGATATGAAAAACAGGGGAAGTGGGGGCTTAGTTAATTAGACTAATTTTCCTTTTCTTGTACTACAATCTACAATCAAACACTGTATTTCCCAAGTCATCTTGGTGATCACTTTAAAATAAATCTTGCATCTTAATCACCCAAGACTTAAAATTAACCCATAAAATTAACCAACAAAGCTTGTCTATTTCCTGCTCCTCTACTCGGTTATCACCCTCCGGGGTACTCCGAGATACGACCAGGGGAAAGGGAAGTCCTAGTTTAATAGGCATCCATCTAGAGATTTTCAAGTTGATTAAAAACAGTGACTCGGAAGCTGCAAGGGGTAGTAGACCGAGGGGGTCTCTAGGCGCTTCGTCGTCCTCCTTGTGAGCACCGGGCCATTGGGGTTTGACCTGTGAGCTAGGGGTGGGCTTTGCTCCCACCTGTTGAGCGCAACAGCAATCCCTCTTCGGTTTGAGAAGAACTAGACCGGGGTAGTCACACCACCGGATCTACAACTTAATCCAAGAAGAACAACATTAATAAAATTAACTAAAATAAACCAAGAAGCATTTCAAAATCGGTTCTACAACACATTTATTTCAAGCACTCTTGTACTACAATACAATACTACAATTTTTACTTCCAGCACTTTATTTCTCAGCACATTTGTTTACTTTCGATTCTGTAAATGAGCATGTGGTGGATGTTAATTGCTTAAATCTTTTTCATGCTTTAAATTTACTGCTGGTTTTGTAATCTGTATTCATAACGATTTTCTGCTATTTCGCAAGTTTGTTTCATTTTCCCATACATTTATTTTATTTCATTATTGTCTATAATCATTTGGTTTATTCATATGTTTCAATGTTAAACACTTAAGCCATAAGTTCAATCATAGTTTGAATCTCTAAATTGTTTTTTTTGTAATCTTGTAAAGTGGTAACTTATTTTTTGACTCCATTATCTAGGCACTGGTATTGTTTTATATAAGGTCTTAGCCTCATTTTGTAAACGATCCCTTTAATTAATCCTTAATTAATTAATAAACCTGGAACATAGTCTTTCCATAGGGACTACCCCCCTTGGCTCTGTTGGGATCTTGCCTAAACGGAGGAGTTGCGGACTGAGGTGACAGTGGTCCCCAGCTCTCACTTGCCCCCAAGGACACACATAGCAGGTTGTGACTTTCCTGCACCTTAAAGTGTGAATTAGGCGGCAACACGGGGGAAAGCAAAAACAGCCTCAAGAGATTAGCTGAGTGTCTTGTTTTCTATTTAAAAATACCTTAGGTGTACTGAAAGGTGGAAAGAGGTTTCTGAGAGCAAAAAGTCTCTTCCTCAATTACCATCCTAAGAACATAGTAGAAAACCAATAGCATTCATCCCATGTTTTTTAGAAGAAAAAAGTCTCAAAAAATATTTTATGCTTTGCTGCCAATTGTTTGTAATGGCATTTTTTTTCCCTCTCCATCCTTTTGGGCATTTTGCCACCCATCATCTGCTTGGCCTGAAACATATTTTTTTCTGCTTCTAAAACGTCCGCAGGTGGAGTATTGTTATTGGCCCTATATGTCAAGACTCTAGGCAAAAAGCCATACAATCCATTACTCAGCTAACTCCTTGTAAATTCCCTTTCCATTTTAGCACAAACAACTGACCTTGAGTTTAAGAGCAGAGGAAAGCAAAAACAGCCTCAAGAAATCATCTGAGTGTCTTTGTCTTCTATGTAAAATGACAGTTGTATTGAGTAAAAAGTCTCTTCCTCAGTTACCATTATAAGAGCATAGTAGAAAACCAATAGAATTCGTCCCATGAATTTTAGAAGAAAAAAGGAATGTCTCAAAAAATCTCATGAAATTTCAGAAACCATTCAGTGAATTTGCCTGATGCATTCCTGAAAAAATCAACAACCAGTTAGGAAAATATTTTCAGGCTTTTCCTAAGTTGCACGAATACAGATACAATAAATTTTTAGAAAATCAGGATATGATGGGGCTAGTACATATGCAAAAAATCCATGAGAAAAAAGAGTTTCAGAATATCATTCATGAATTTGAAATTTGGAAATAAAGAAAAAAAGCGAGTTATCATTAAGGGAGGCCCAAGCTCTCTATTTATAACTTGATTTGTAAGAAACTGGGGTTAACGTTCCTTTTTTCCATTTTTTTAATGTTTTTCTATTTTTATTTTTAGTGACTGAAATGCCAGCAGAAATGACCAATACACTCGTTGGCATGGCTGACATGTCGGCTGAAATGGCATTTCAAAATCTGAAATACCAGTGAAATGTTTCATCTGCATTTTGTACAAGAATCTATATTTGAAATGTCGAAACATGTTTCCAACACCTGGGCGTGGCATTTCCTGTAACACATGAATTTACTTCAAGAAATTATTTCCAGAAATTCCAGAAAAAAAACAAACATGATGTTCAGATTTACTCCAACAAATTTATCTCTCTAATTGCAGAAAAAACTAGCTGCCAGTTAGGGAATGAGTTTCAAATTTTAGTCCAACAAAATCGTCCAAGTCTAGAAGTTGGAACAATTTAGGAACATGCAAAGGTTCCTATACTTGGAAAAACAATTGACAAAGTCAATGCAAATACAAGTTGTTGAAGAGCTGACAGTGGCACAAGGCTATTGGTGTCTGTTATCCACTAATTTTGCACTTAGTGGATTTCCAGTGAGCTGCCGAAGTCATGAACAAGCCAGTTGTTCATTGTCAGTGCTCAGACGGTTCCACGGTTCATCAGGGCCATTTTTGGGCCTCTTTTTTAATAAATGCATGTTCATACCCTGCGGGTTTTTTTGTAATAAATGTGCTAGCATGAAAAACTTTTTGTAAAGGACTTGGCTTACTAGGACTTAGACGTCAATCCGATCATTCCAAGGTGTTTTTTCCTTGTCAATTATGCAATGCTGAATAAGTAATGTATAATTTTCGAGTTTTTCACTGCTCCTCCAAAGCTAGAATTTTCGTCTTGGTGGTTAAACCCCGGGAGGCTATTAAAGTCCACGTGTCAATGTATATAAGCATGGTAGACATGGTTTTGAGTCGTTATGAACATATACTAGGTACCCCTTAGTTTTTTTTAAGTTTCGAAAAAATTAATTTTTCCCGCAAAATTAAGCCATTTTTAATGGTTTAATTCGAAAATTTCAAAATGTAATAAAAGTGTGATCTGGAATCTGATTTTGGCTTGAGGATGCTCGTTTTCACACTCAGAACGTCCTCTTTATCTCGGGACCCACTTTTCCTATGCTTCGGGTGACTAAATTATCCTGTATTTCATTATTCCTTTAACAGTGTGACGAAGTGGCAAAAAATGCTAAAATGTGACAAATTGACACTAAAGTCAAAAGTCAAAAGTCTTCAAAATCTTGGTCAAATGACATGGAGTAAGTGTCGCTTATTGTTTTATGTGGTAGGGGATTCATACTTAGGATACGAGCATCATTTTTTATCATTGTTTGGAGTGTAGTGAATCACCACATGGATGATGAATGTGCCTCCATCATGGGCCCCAACGAAGTGTTGATGTGGCATTCTTTCATTAGCAACGAGTGACTTGGAAAACAAGGGCAAATCCTCTCCATAGATCAAGCATGTGATTTCGTGATTGATTGGGAAGATGGCGAATGGTTGAAGTTTGGAGAGTGCGCCCCAACTCATGAGCCTTCACGTCATGATATGTGGCGAGCAATGAGTTGTTTGGTATATCATTTGGATGGGAGCGCATCTCTCCTGTGAGAGGTGGCGCATCCCATTAAGGAAACACTCCACTTGAACTCCAATTCCTTCCACAATCATCTCCACGACTTCAAGTGCAACTTGTCCCTCTCTGGCAGTTGGTTGGTGCTCCCCCAGGGTTTGGTTACTCTATAGAAGCAAGGCTTTCTTCCTCATTTAGGACATAGGCAAGGAACCTCTGCTCTTGTAATGCTCTGCAATTATTTATCTTATGAATAAAAGTGAAGACTTTGGAGGTCCATCGTGTGCAAGATCCTTTTCATGGTGAATGTTTGTGCTTCTTGAGGTGATATGAGCTTAGTTTTACTTCTTCATATGCAAATTGTGGTATCATTTCTAGCTTAAGAAGGATATCTTTAGTCCATAGAGTAGGCATTTGAGGTTTTCAAGTTGCTTTCTTGTGTTTAATTAGCTAAGACTGGAAAGTAGCATGTTGTAGTCGGTAATACTAGTGCTCTTTTTATCTTATTTAAGTTATAACACTAGATTTGATCCCTTTTTGTTTGAAGTTTTATGCTTTGCAGATTGCCACAAGTGAAGGAGAACTTGGAGCTCGACTACTTCCTCTTTCTCTTCATTTCCTCCTTTTTGAGGTCTAATGCTTCTTGTGCCGCAAGAACTCCTCATTCTTCAATACATTCAAGCTGGAGCTTGAGATCCTTCTTTCTTCAAGCAATTTTTTCTCTCTTTCTCTTGGTTACTTTATTATTGCAAGCAAAATCAAATCTAAAGTGTTTATTATTCCTCTTTACTTGCATATGTTTAGATCTAAAAGATTGCAAGTTTTTATCTCTAAATATTAGATCTAAATCATTAGTTGCTTTCGTACTTAAAAGTCCCAATTTTTTCCAATTTTTACAAGTACTTAAGTAGTGTATTTTTATGTTTTTTTAAAGTATTAACCCACTAACTTTGCTTCATTAGCTTGTTGATTTTTAGCAGGTTGGAGGAAAAAGAGAGGCAGGTGCTACCGAAAAATCAAGTTTTTGGCCATCTGGAGCACCTACGATCCATCTGCCTTCCCTCTCCTCCATTCATTTTCTTCCCAACGCTTGTAAAGTCCCTTCTGACCCATTTTTCAAGGGTCAAAAAAGGGCTTTTCCTTTTCAGCAGTATTGTAACTAATTTGAATAAAGAGCAAGTGGGATTACGACTCCCACACCCCTCTTCCCCCATTTGGGGGAAGCCTGTATTTGTACTTGAAGTAGTGTGTTTGTTTTCTATAGGTTAGCTTTAGTCATTCTAGATTAATCATTTTTTCTTTCAAGTTTATAATTTCTTTTAAAGTAACCAAGTACTTACCCAACCTCACTTTTCCGAGTACGACTTCCAGGCCTGAAAGAGATTCTTAGCTGTAGTAATTAGAAAACCCATTTTTTTCATGTTTACTATATGTTTGGAATTAAATTTCTTTGACTATCTTGCAACACAAGCACACAATCCGTCCTTGAAGGGCTGTACATTTGTTATTTGCTTTCACTAATCGGAACACACGTTTGCCTCTACAGTGTATGCTCTGCCTCTCACAGCTTAGTCAAAGACTTGGGGATATCAAAAGTGGTATTATTCATTCATTAATCCCTCACATCTAATTAATCAACTCATATTAGTAAAATTTACAACTCTTAAAACATTACAAAGATTCGACTTAACAAACCTGAGGAACAATTAGCAAATTCTTCAGGGAAAGCGAGAACAACTAGAAAGTGGCCTTGGGGTCCTGTTAGGCTACATCTTTGTTGGTATAGTGTTGAACACCCCCCCCCCCCTACGACTCCATCTAGACCACATTTTCCCTTGCGGAGCCACTCTTCTCAGAATTCGGACAGACTCCTGATACCGTCAGGTATATGTGGAGTTCTCTTTCCCTTTTAACTCACTCATCTAATTCACCTCTAATTTAAAACGAACCAAAATACACAGCAAAACATTTCCATTCTTTCAACAACACTCAATCTTGTGTAACTCCATTGGCACTGATCATTTTGCATCATTACTATATCTTTCAATTAGTGTTACAAATATCGCTGATATATCAGCAACATGGCGATATATTGCGGTGTTAACTCACTGGCGATATATCCGCAATATATCACCCTGATATTTTTCCCAATTTTTTGGCAAATTTTTCCTGTTTTTATCATGATATTTACCGATTTTTTCGAATATATCGCGATATTTGTCGATTTTATGGCAATATTTGCTGGTTTTTTCAAATATATTGTGATTGTTTGCATTTTTGTATTCTTTATTTTGTTGATATATTGCCGATGTTTGTCGACATTTTCACCTATAAATTCGATAATTTCTTCTCAGACCCTCGACGATATATTCGCCGACACGATATTTGTAACATTGCTTTCAATATCTTTCGTATTGTGAATGTCATTGTTAATTGTTATGTTGTTGAAGTAAATCTTTTAAATACTGCTAGATCTTGTTGAGTTCTAACTTTGTCATCCATAATAACTCTTAACAAACAAATCTTGTCCATCATTTACCGAACTAAAAACCAAAGAGCCTTAGAAACTCTTTTTTATGGACTACCCCCCTTGGCTCTATTAGCAGTGGCCTGAACGGAGGAGTCAGGATCAGGTGGCAACACCTGATTCGAGACTTGCCCCCAAGGACGCGCTTAGCAGCTTGAAAATTTCTGCTGCGCTAATCCCCTCAGGTGCATGAAAGGAAGCAACAATGTTTATAATGCTCTGGTGTTGTAGTCTTCTTTAGTTGAATTTTCATCTCAAATTCAAATATTTGCTCCCTCGGATCCAAGGGTTGTTTAGTCAACTTGTTCTTTGGATTCTTAAATTCTCAACAATGAAGCATACCATTCTAGTAGACGTTAGTGATAATGTGTCATTGAGAGGCAAACATAGGTAGTCTTAGTATGAAATAATTAAAATGATTTGAAGTCAAAGTAGGATCCTACCATATTTTGTAAGTATATCTTTGGATCAATTACCATTTGCTTGTATGGGCAAGTTTGTTTATAAATGTGCAATCGAAGAAATATAATCTGGCATAAAGCATAGTTCCATTGTCCTTTTCTTCTTAATATATTCCATCAAAATATGATCTATGTGAGAAGTAAATGTTTAACCTAGTCTTCGAATTCTATCATTTCAAGTGGCTTGTAGTCCTTTGAAGTAGTTTGATCATGTTTCTAGGTTTACAGCCTTGCATTGCTACCAAACTATAGACTATTTTGGGACACTAATTTTTGCATAGTAGATCAATGCAAAAGACCATAAATGGTAAAATAAAGCACTGGAGCCAATAGAACATGCGTCAATGGTGGTTTGCCAGGTTGGTTAAAGTGACTAGCTATTATAGCCCCACCTAAGGTTCAAGTCCTACCGAGTGACATGCTCTTGCTTGTGGATGCATGTTAGTGCATGCATGATGCAACAATGATTGGGGCCAGGTGCAAATCTTGGGCGACTTTGGTGGAATACATACCCCCTACTTGTGGTGTTTAAGCATGAGGAAACTGGATAGAATGCCGATGGTGATAATGGTTCTCCGTAATGCTAAATCAGGGTTTGCTAAGCCTCATTGTGATAAGAGGAAATTAGTCAGAAAATAAGAACATCATATGTTTGGAAGGTGGTGTGCTCCCTTAGGAGTGTAATTTTCTCATGCCACATGCACACAATGTTGGATTTAAAATAGTGCTTGTATGGAACTAAGTTAAACGCCTCAAAATGCTGTGATCCATTTGTATAAATTTCCTCCCTAAAATGACCCCCAGTAACGTCACAAGTGGATTGACCAGTGCTTAATAGTATATCTTTCCACCTATTGACGTTTCTATATCGATTATAAAAGTGAACCCTTTTCTTATGTATGTATAATATATATTTGTTTATACTTTACACCACACCAGGGATTACATTTCCTTGTTTGGAATGGCTACAGACTAACCTTTCGAAGCAACCAATCATGAGTAGCTGTGTGATGCCTAGAACACAAGATATGGACACAACACCAGCAGTTTTCCTTCATGGGTTTGACAGGTATTTTGATATTTACGTCTATTTTAAGAGTATCACACAGTTTTACACTAGCTGCGTGATACTCTCTTCAATTCTAGTTTAATATTGATAACTACTTACAGACGTTGAATGATTTAGGATGTATGTTTTGGCAACCTTATGCCTTTGAGCTTTTAGTTCTTGTTTAGAGTGGCGCTATGCATATCCTTTGATTGAGGCTGCTGGCGTGGAATCTTGGGCTGTTGACCTTCTTGGTTGGGGTTTTACCAATGGAGGTTAGTTCTTCATTCTGTTG
The DNA here is from genome assembly GCA_001517045.1 of Pseudotsuga menziesii. NCBI lineage: Eukaryota > Viridiplantae > Streptophyta > Pinopsida > Pinales > Pinaceae > Pseudotsuga > Pseudotsuga menziesii. The sequence goes on along the minus strand of LPNX010125922.1, from coordinate 180,958 downwards.
ACTTTAGTTCTATTCCTTTTCTCGCTGTTGCATACTTCTTCCTTTACATGGATGATGGAACTGGTGTCTTAACCATTAAGGATCTCTATAAAATTTCCATTTGTTTTTTCTAATCAGGTGGTAAGTCGTTAGAGGCCTAAAGTTGTCTGATTTTTTTTTAAACTTTTGAGATACTGTGTCTGGTTTCTTAAAGTTGTCTGATGTTTTTTTTTAGCATTTGAGATACTGGGCTGATATCTTTTCTATTTCATCAGAAGGAGTTACATCATTTAGCGTCTCTGCAAAAAGAGAACACCTTTACAAGGTAGCTCTTTCAACCATGTTGTGAAACAGTTATCTGTTTGGATATTTATTTATAGATTAGCTAGGTGTAGAAAAACATGAGCGAGTGTTTGGGAGTTCAGATATTGTTCTGCATATATGTTGCATATCTGTAGTTTGTCTATATTCATGAACATAATACTTGTTAAATTTAAGCACGCAAGTATGGAATGATGAAGGAAATGAAAGAACTTACTTTTCCAAAATTAAATGGAAGGACACTGCACTTCATTCTCCGGAATTAGCATTTTTGAAATACCATTAGTATGTAAAATCATACATGCCATACTAGGGCTTCAATCTTTTCTTATCATCCAGAAAAGGGCTAAAATGTGGCAGCTACTATCAGGATGGATCCCTAGAATGGTAAATCAAACACACACATATCATGTAATAAATAGATATTCCAATGACGTGTACATACCTTAGAATCTTCATGGTGGCCTTGCTGTGCGAGTTCTCTAGGGTATGGAGATGATAATGTATACATAATGGAGCTTTTCTTAAGTTGGATTCTTTCTGAAACCTTTGATAATTTCAGTCTAGAAAATCATTTGAGGGTTAATTTTTAAAATAGATCGACATTTTTGCAGTGCTGCACATTATTAGAACAGGCAACTGGCAGAAAAGAAAATGAAATGTCACATCCTAATGAAGGGACATGACGTATTATCCATGGTGACCAGTCAATGTGTATACAAGTATACTGTCCCATGTCATTATAATCATCCTATTCTATCGTTTATCTTATTCATTTATTTATTTATTCTATGTCCTAAATGGATTTCTGTTGTCTATCCTTCTTATGTTGGATACTTGTTAGTTAATGAACCATCGTTCATTCCATTGGTATCAGACTTTCGTTTTTTGATTCTGGCCTTTGGTCACTCCTTTTATTAGACTATCAGACCTTGTCTGGTCCAGCAATTTGCCACACATAACCTTTCAGAGTTTCTTTGAATACCAGGTCTTTAAGCACCACCATTAACTTTTGGCCAAAATTTTCCAAAATCATTTCGCTGCAAAGTTGAAGAACAATTCGTGGGTGACTCGTAAAGCTACACACAGTTGAATTCCTTCCGTAGATAATACAGGAAGTGGATGTACAATCCAGACGATCAAGCAGAGAAAACAAATATTTGTGAAAATATCGTACATCGACTACCAACGAATTCGGCTTGGTTGAACATTAATCACAATTATTATTAGTCTGGATAATATACAGAGTGTTTCACTGGTGGCATTGTCAATTGACTAGCCACTAGGATTCGATAAACAGGGGAATTGGGTAGCCCAAAAATCTTGGAGCTGCTATCACAGTATCACTTCTTGCGGTCTCCCATAAGCAACCATTAAAAGCATAGCATAATTTATTCCTTCTTAAATTTCAAATCCCTAGGCATCGTGTGGCTATCCAAGGTCCAATGCGACTCTCCATATGGGTGGATATCCGTGTTAAAAAGAAGATAAAAATACCCTCCACTTGAAACAAAGGGATTTTTACAAAAAGAGGGGCACTTAATAAGTAGTGAAAGATATCTTTTTTATACGAGTAAGGAGGGGCACTTAATAAGGATCTTTATTGGGATTCGTGAAGATATTTATTAGTTAAGGAGAAAAGTTTCAACCAATTACTCCTCATATTGAAAAGTTATATACTTGAAATATATTAAACTTTTTACATTAAGTGAGATAAAGTTTCAAGTTCAATTAAAAATGTTTCCGAAGTTCTAAATCAAAAGTATAAAAGGGTTATTACTCTATACAAGAGTAAAATAAAGAGAAATACTGCTATCAAAGGAATTCTTAGAAGGAAGATATAAGTCTCAGTATCGAGGGTATATTTATTGATGAAAACAAAATGGAATCTAGCAATGAAAAAAAGAAAGATTCCCTTAGACTTATACAAGATGCACTATTAGTCTGTTGAAATTTAAGGGAATCATTCAAGGAAATGATATTAACATTTCCATTGTCTGACTAGTGAGGAAAATCACAAAAATCACATTGACGTTGATTTGGAAAATCAATTAATAGCATAGTAGAAAAAGTCGACATCGGCAAAAAATCGGCGAGGGTCTAGAAAACATCTTCTCGACAATATCGGCAAAAAATCGGCAAAAATCTACAAACCACAACAAGCATTAAAAATGCAAAATTTGTACTTTAATAGGGTCAAAATTTGCTCACCAATTTTTTCCCCTTTTTTTCTGATTTTTTTCGTCTTTCTCGATTTTTTCCCAATTTTTTTCGATCTTTCTCGATTTTTTCCCGATTTTTGCCGATTTTTGCCGATGTCCGATTTTTTCAGGCCGAAAAATCGGTAGCAAAAAAAAATTGCAATTTTCCGGAACATCGTCGATTTTTCGGCAATTTTTTCCACTATGATTAATAGTTTCAGAATCAAGAATAATTGAAAATGAAACAAATTTTGACAATGAGAAATATGAAATTAAGGACCTACAACTAACACTTGATGATTATAAATTCATAAATCAATTCAATGTTACACCTATATATCAAAATGAAGTTTACATAATTCTAGGTTCAAATTTGATAGGATCATTGAGTACCTTCTTCTTAAACATGGAGAATTTTTTTTGACATCCCCTTATAGGAAGAAAAGCATAGTTCATTACAAGACATTATAGTGAAGTCAGTTTCAAAAGCCCCATCATCAGAGACCTTAAAGATATCTCAAAGATGATCCTTCAAGATAATTAGAAGTCAGTACAAAAGACGTAGAAAGAAGTTGAAAGGTTAATCATTAATACAGATAAATAAATTTCTCACCTTAAGAATCATTGTGAAAACTTAATCGCACAATTAAAAGAAGTTCAAAAATGAAAAAAGTCACAACAGGGAAAGCTAGAGGAACTTACTAGCAAACAATTAGTAACTGATAAAGAAGTAACGTCCGATCCTATTGAAATACAAAAGTTATCAAATGTAAAATTCTAGACCATAGACAAAGGAACCAATTCATATCTGATTGACATAAAAAGTAAACAAGATGCATACATTGAAAGCATGACAATCATGACACAATATACAAGGACGCCTTATCGTCATTCTAATTATAAAGGTCATTAGAAAACTAATCACAGAAAAAATCAATATCCAAAGCTAAGTGAAGATCCTACTATTTGAAGAGAAGTTCAGGTGTAGATTTAGATTGTTCAAGTGTAGAATCTTAATGTTGCCAATATGGTGGTTTGACCCATTCGCAATAAGACAATTTTGCTCAACGCTTCATAATTCATATCATCTTGTATCATTAAATATCACAACTACAAGAACACAGGATCATGAGAAGGTGTCATGAGCCAAAACAAGAGATGTGAAACCACGAAGTTTACATGCCTTCATTGTAATAAAACTTACACAGGTTCATATACCCGTGTCAGAAAGCATTTGTGTGGGCTTATACTATGTGATCAAGGTAAGGCTACTGGAGTCAAAACCTGTGACAAAGTGTCAGCTAAAGAAAGAAACAAATACAGGATGGAAGAAGAGGCCGTTCAAAAGAATTCCAAAAGATTAAGGGTTGAATCTGAATCCCCGCAGAGAATGTTTAGTAGTGGATTTGGATCATCATCCACCCATGGTAGTGGATTCTTTTCTTGCCTATGCGAAAAAAATTATCAGATTTCCTTGACCTTGGTTGCAGAGATGATGTGGATTCAAAAATTTACAGGTTTCTCTATGCATGTGGTGTGCCATTCAATGTTCTTCGCTCACCCTATTGGCATGAAATGGAACAAGCCATCAATGGTGCCCCTAAAGGATATAGAAGCCCTGGGTATGATAAAGCTAGAACCGTGGGACTTGACAAGGAAAGGGCCAAAATCAATAATGCTCTTGGAAAGCTTACAAATGATTGGTCCAACTATGGGGTATCCATTGTATCTGATGGGTGGACAAATGTTAAAGGAAAGCCATTGATAAATATTCTTGGTGTGTCTGTTAGTGGCGCGGTCTTCCTTTCAGCTCATGACTACTCAGATTGCTACAAGACTGGTGTTAATATTGCACAACCTTTACTTGAAACCATTCAAACGATTGGGCCATACAATGTCATTCAAGTCATCACAGATAATGCTGCTAATTGTAAGGCAACATGAGCAATCATTGAGGATAAGTATACCAACATATTTTGGTCAGGGTGTTTGGTTCACACATTGAACCTTTTGATGCATGATATTGTTAAGATGAAGGACCTTAGTTACCGATGGATTGGTGCCTTGTACAAGAGAGGTAAGAAAATGATAAAATTTAACACCAATCATAGCATGGCCCACCACATTTTTTGCAATCACTCTAGGTTGGAGATATTGAAGATTATGAAGACTAGATTTGCTAGCTACTACCTCACCTTCAGGAGGCTTTTGAAGGTAAGATAGGCATTGGCTAGTATGGTCTCAAGTGATTCATGGCAGGGATTGAAAGACAGAGTTGCAAGCACATCTGATAGACTGACTTTCAGGAGGTGGAGGACACCATTCTTGATGGTCAGTTCTGGGCATAGGTTAAAGTTCTACAGTTCATCAAGCCTGTTTATAGTATGATTCGTTTTGCAGATATAGATCAACCGGTGATTGGGGAGGTGTATGAGCAAATGGATAGCATGCTTAGTCATATCAAAGACATTGTTGAGCAAAGAGATGCAATCTTGTATGACCATATTGATAAACATGTGGTCAAAAGGTGGGATAATTTAGATGTTCCACTCCATGCCCTTGCATATGTCCTTACCCCAAAATATTATTCTCCATCTTGGTTGGCCCAATTTGCACCTAGTGGTGGAGTTAGGAAAAGACCACACACAGATCCAGAGGTGCAAAATGGGTATATGCTTGCATTAGAAAATATGGTCCATGATGAGGAGGAGTGTGGTCAAGTACGGAGTGAATTGAACCAATACATCAGCGAACATGGAGTCTTTGGTACCTTGCATGTAACCAAAGATCAAGAGAGGTTGGATCCTATCCATTGGTGGAAGTTGGAACATGTATGGCAGTGGTGCCACATATTTTCATAAATTGGCGGTGAGGGTGCTTTCATAGGTTGTCAATAGTTCTTTTGCAGAGAGGTGTTGGAGCACCTACAACTTCATCTACAGTGTCAAGAGGAATAGTTTGAATATAGAACGAGACGAAAATGTGCACTACAACTTGAGGCTGTTGTCCCATTATTGTGAAGCGATCAAGAATGATAGAACATTTTTGACTTGGGACAACAATCCAAAGGAGGCTAATGTGGAGGATGGAGCCATTGCATTAGAGCGCTTGGAGGATGAACTATTGGGTGATCATGAGGGTGATCCAATTCATACATTAGAGATGCCACCCTCAACCACCAACAAATTTCTAGATGCAGGAGTCTTGCCTTTAGCTTCACAACGTCTGACAATCCGTGGGGGCCATTCATCTTCTTCTCGTGTTCCACAATCACTTCCAACAACTCCCATTCCACCTAGAACACGAGAAAAAAAATTGGAAGTTTCTTGTGGAAAGAGGAAAATGTAGTAGATTACTAGATAGTATCGTAGTATTTTGTATTTCATGTATATTATGGCCTATTTTGTAAACATTATGGCCTACTTTGAAGTTTGAACTTTAAATTGTTGATTGCATCTTATCATCTTATGATCTAACAACTCTTTGGTATTGAATATGATATTATGATGCTTTGTTTCATTTCATGGTTGATGTTATCTGTTAGACTGCTAGAGTTTGTTGATGGCAAATATTATATGTTGAAATTTGAAGGTTGATGTTGTTGATGATTGATCATTTGATGACAATGTTACAAGTCATAGCTCCTAGATGATTGATGTTATATGTGTATTAAATGGTTATATCTATGTTTTCTATAGCTAGTTTGGCATAATACATGTTTTTTATATGCATCAAAATATATTAAAATATGTATTATATAAACAACGCTCCCAAAACGAAATCTTTTGAAAATTTCGCTTTTCGCTTCGGCTCCCCGCTCCCAACAACGTAGGTCTTGAGAAAGTATATCCACATCTTTCGTGAGTGGTCATAGATAAATGTTACATAGTAGTTGTAACCACCCAATGAAGTAATAGTCACGGGTCTGCACAAGTTAGAGTGGACTAGATCCAACATTCCCTTGGATCTGCTTTCACTTTTCGAAAAGGAACCCTTGGTATTCTTACCAAGTGCACATCCTCTACATATACCATCATGGTCTACATGAAGCATTGGTAGACCTGTCATATGCTTAAAAGCACCACTATCAATAACCCACGTATCACTAGTGGTGAGAACAGTACCTGATAATGCTGAGATGAAGAAGAACTATGTACGATCTTCATTTCTTTGTTTCTTGTGATGATGACCTTCTTCAACATCAGCTCTTGAAGCTTCATTCTTCCTATTGTTTGCACTAAAGCACTTGTTTGCATAGTGACCATATTTCTGGCACTTATGGCATTGTATGTGTGATAAATCCTTCTTCTTTTCCCTCCGATCTGGAGAAGAGCTTGGCCTCCTAGCTTGGTGCTTATGTTTGTGAAAATTCCTCTTTTTTCCCTTTCTTTTCTTGGCATGAGTAATGAAGGCTTGATTCTCCTCAACTTGAGGACCATGGAGTCTTTGTCTTGCTGCAATCCCGGTCTCTTCTTGAGTGCAATCTGCCCATAACCTATCAAATTTGGGCAGCTTGGTTCGACCACTTATGGTTTGGATAAAGGACTCCCAAGATGGTGGAAGACCATTTAGAGTGGTTATGACAAGCTCATTTTCTTCAATGTTATCTTTCACTGGACCTTAGCTTGTCCTGGAGTTCGGTGATCCTCATGAAATACGAGGCAATTGATTCAGAGTTAATCATCTTCATATTTGACAGTTGGTTCCTCAATGTGAGAGTCACATTGATGCTATTGTGTTCAAATAACTTCTTCAAGGTCTTGAACATCTTTCTAGCTGTCTTCTTTTCTGAGATTTGCAGAACCAGGTTATCTTTGATTGAGTCCATCAGAATCCTTCTTTCTTTTGCATCACACTTCCTCCACTGGGACTTGTCTTCTTCCGCTTCTGGTTCTGGAACTTTTTCATTGACAAACTTCAAGAGATCATTTTCTTCTAGGATGAGAAGAACCCTAGGGTTCCAGGATATGAAGTTTGCAGCCCCATCAAGACGGTCTTCAACCTTCATTCCAATCATCTTGTCTGTAGATCTGAACCAAAAACCCTAGCAGGAGTTAGGTAAAAAATAAACTTCTGAATTTAAAGAAACTAACCTCACAGATAGATGTGCCCTTTTAAGGCGAGTTGAGGGAAGATAACCTTGAGCCAAAACAGTGGCCTGAACAGTGCAAAACTTGAAACACTAATTTTTGTAGCAACAAAATTAGTTAAAAAATTAAACTTCTCGGAATTAGATTTTTCCTTCACCAAAAGCTGCGCCTCCCCTAGAGCGAAGTTTTCACAGCTCTTTTCCTTCTTGAAGATATGAGGGAAGGCCTTGAAAGGTCTAACCCTAGCTTTTGACAATGGCTTCTTCTAGAACTGCTCTGATACCATGTTAGTTCTTACAAGATTATAGCAGTATAACTTAATTGCAAATAAGCAATAGGATCTCTAGAAGAAAGACAAAGCACATAAACAAAGAACACAAAAATTTACCCTGGGAAACTCAATTGGGAAAAACCCATCAAACCTTCGTATAGAGATGATAGCTTCTAAGAGCAAAGAGAAGAATAAAGAGAGCGAAAACATCTTTTTAAGATACAACCCCATAAAACACTCCTAATTGCAGTAGATTACCTTCTCAGATAGAGCAAATTTGCTGTGAGTGACTGAGAAATGAGGAGGGGCAGCTGCTATTTATACTGATTCTCCAAGTGACTTTTTACAGGGGCTGACTGACTTGACAGTTTGACTGGGGCCGACGTACCTTGGGGAAATACAAAATAATTTTATTTTTATTCTCTTCTTGTGTATTCTTTTCCCAGGGTTTACATTGATTCTTTCTAGGTTTTACATGAGTAATTACATCAGTATAATCTCCCGTAGGAGGTTCAAGGAAATACAATACAAGTACAATAAGAATAACTTTTGAAGTTGCACAAATTCCAATAGTAGCATCACCCAAGGGCTATGGGACTAGAGTTTTTGAATCATTACTTTTAGGGTTTCCTAGTGTTGAAACCCTCCTTCAAGGGCTCACTTCAACAGTTGATCCGAAGATTTTTTTCTAGTGGCATTGTTTAAGGATGATTTGTGATTGCAAAACAAAGGTTTTTGTATCATCTCTCTTTCTAGGGCTTAAACCTTTCTTAAAGGTTAACACATTTTTCTAGGGCTTAAACCTTTCTTAAATGTCTAACACATTTTTTCTAGGGATTCATATGGATTTTCCTTGGTTTAAACACTCCTTCAAGGATAGGGCATATTTTGTAGGGTTTTTTCTCGGGGTTTAAACTTTAAACCCTCCCTCAAGGCCATTGCTCTCTTCCTTTGTTTTGTAGCAAGAGGTAGTGCATTGGTTAAAGGAAAAAAATGTTGGGACTTCTCTGTCTTTTGGGTCATAAAGGGAAATGTTTGAAGACTTTGTTTTCTCATAAGGAGGCTTCTTCTTTGTGTTGTTGTTGAACCTAATGGCCTCATAGTGGATGTTTGTTGGATTAAACTGGGCTACTTATAATATTTGGACAAATCAAATAACTACCTTTCTTCATAGCAAGGGATTGTAGTTGCACATGGAGAAACACCTTTCTCCTAATATTCGACATATGACTGCATCAGTTTTGCATTTTGGATCAATTAAATGGGCCCATATGTTGACATTGTCTATATGACCCTTTCACTCACATACAAGGTGACTAATATTCCTCTTCATGGTCCATAGGGATCGCTTCTTCTTAAAGATGATTTTCCCAAAGATGATTCTCAACGTGTTTCAATTGATCTCTCTTTATGATGTTGGTCCATTCTGAATGCACTACATTTTGCAGCTCCATTCTCAGGGATAACTTGGGCCAATCTTTGCACCTTCAATAGAGCAGTATATTTTAGTGGATTATTCTTTTCTAGATTGTGATGTTGCTTTGTCTACAGTGATTGAGCAGGAAAATGTTGATGACTAGGACCTTATTTATGATTTGTCTGGATCTCAACCCACAGAAGTCTATTTGGGTTAGCTCTAGTACATTCAGTAACATCATTTTCAAGGACAACATGTGCCTATTTTTGGACCCTCAACAGACCAGCCTGTTCACATCTTCACAAAACCTCTGCCAGAGGCCAGCTACACCAACTTGTGGAATCATATTGGTGTTCAGGGGGCATTATAAGCAATAACTTTTCTATTTGGCTCCTGTTAAACATTAAGAAGGGATGTGAATCTTGTTATGTAATGTCTTTTATCTATGGCCTCCTATTTATATTAAGGAGGGATGTTGACAATTGGTGTGTCATCTTGATTTATGGCCATGGCCAGCCTTATATTGAGTTGGGTATTTTTAAACCCACTTTCATAAGTATCTCAGCCACATCCGATCCTATATTGATGGCTATTTAATATTTATACATCTACTGTCGTTTGTGGACATGACTGACCACTCTTGAAATTCTAATAATCCATACTAGATCATGGGATCTCCTCTTGCCTGTGGTTATTTCCTATTCATTTCCACTTTATCTAACAACTAATCATATTGGCCATTGTATGCTTTTTGTTGCTGCCTTACACACACCTAGGGAGGAAGACAACATAAATCTTCAAGTTGCTTGGTGTGTCCTTGGGGGCAAGTCTCGAGTCGGGGGTTGTCACTTGATCCCGACTCCTCCATTTAGGCCACTCCTAAAGGAGCAAAGGGGGGTAGTCCCTAAGAAAGAGTCTCTAAGGCTCTTGAAGTTTATTAGTTATGGATGAGGTGATTGTTAGGAGTTGTTTAGAATTGAATTACTGAATCAAGATTATTTGCAAAGATAAGAATTATTTCAACAACATATAAGAGACAACATCAACATATAAAAATTAAGCAACCTTAATGAACTGATATTAAGAAAATTGTAGAGTATTGTTGCAAATGGAGATCGGTGCCAATGGAGTCAAATAAAATGGTGCGATGTTGCTGAAAATGTAAAGTGTTTTGCAAATGTCTCTTGGTTCGTTTTAAGTTAAACGTGGATATGATGAGTGAGTTAAGGGGAAAAGGGGATTCCCAATATACCGTGAGGTACTGGGAATATGTTTGGATTTTGAGAAGAGTGGCTCCGCACGGGAAAATGTGGGCTAGATGGAGTCGTGGGGGGGTGTTCAACACTACACCAACAAGGATGTAGCCTAACGAGACCCCACGGTCTCTTTCTAGTTGTTCTCACTTGCCCTGAAGAATTTTCCCACTATTTCTTAGGTTCGTTACGACGGATTTTCGTAATTTTTTGAGGGTTGTAAAGTCTATTAATGTGAGTTGATTAATTAGATGTGAGGGCTTAATGAATGCACAATATTGCTTTTGATATCCCCAAGTCTCAGACTAAGCCGCAAGGGGTAGACTATACATGGTATAGGCAAATGTTTGTTCCGATTTTGTGAAAGCAAACAACAAATCTATACAACCCTTTAAGGATGGATTGTGTGCTTGTGATTTATTCTAAGGAGTACATCATTTTTGCATATAAGGAAACTGCAGTTAGGGATCTCTTTCGGGACAAAGCCTTACTCGGGAGGTTAAGAGTGGGTTAGATCTACAAAGAAAGCAAGTACATAAATACCAGAAATTAAATTTAACTATATGTAAAACCTTGAACTAATCTAGAACTTTAAAGAAAGCAGTAAATCAAATATCAATCACACACTCGGCAATACAGGCTTCCTCCAAATGGGGGCAAGAGGGTGTGGGAGCTATAATCCCACTTGCTTTTTTTATTTATTATGATAATTACAAATCTGATTTTAGAGAAAGAACCGCCTTGTGACCCCCACAAACATGTCAAAAAAGGCTTGCAAATTAACCAGAAAAGAAGGGGAATGAAGAAGGAGGGAGTGGGTTGGATCTTGGGTGCTTCGGAAGGCTTAAAGCACAAAAATACAACAACAACTCTCTCTCTTTTTGTTCAACCTGCTAAAAACCAGCAAGTTAAAAGTTTGCAAATTAGTAGATAAGTACGATAATACAGTAAAAAAAATACACTACTTAGTACTTGCAAAGATTGTGGAATTTATGCTACTTAAAGTACTAAGTAAAAGATGTTAGATATAGGCTTATACCTATGATTTAGATGCGCTTTAGATCTAGTAAAATAACAAGCTAATCTTTATGATGAAACTTTCTTTTTAAAATGAAATAGCCTGCTTCAACAGGTAACCAAGATAAAGTTTTGATTTAAGAGGAAGAAAAAAGGCCTCAAGCCCCAGCTTGAATATTGTGAAGTGTAAGGAGTCCCTGTGGCATACGAGAAGTTAGATCCAAAGATGTTGTGAAGGGAAAGAGGATGCAACCAAGCTCCTGGTTCTCTTTCACATTTGATGATTTGCGAAGCTACAAAACACTTTAAAGAAAGCAAGATCAAATCTAGTGTGATAACTGATAAGTTATCTAAATTCAAAAGAACATTAGTATAACCGACTACAACTTGTTACTTTCGCATCTTAGAAATCCTAGCACAAGTAAGCAAATTGAAAACCTCAAATGCCTACTCTATGGATTAGAATATAATCTTCTAAGCTAGATGACTCAACTTAAATAAGAAAGAATGTAACTAAGCTAATATCACCTCGATTTCAAGCATTCACCATGAAAGTTCTTGCGCATATAGACCTCCAAAGTCCAAATTTTATTCACCAAAGATAATAGCAATAACATATTACAAGAGCAGAGGTTCTTTGCTTCCGTATGGAATGAGGTAAAAGAACTTGCTTTAATAGACTTTACAAACCTCCAGGGGTGCACCAACCAACTGAAGTAGACATGGGTGGAGTGTTGATTGGGTTGAAGTGGAGTATTTGGTGTTGATTGAAGTGAGATAGTGCCACCTCTCATAAGAGAGATGCGCTCCCACCAACCAATTTCTCGTGCTAAATCAACAATTCGCCCAAGCTCGTGAAGAGGGGTCGCATGAGTAATGGAAACATGGTGATTTGATCCCCAATGTGGAGGCACCACATCTCCATAAGGAGATGCGGCCGCACTAAACCATAACCATCCACTTCTTAGTTGCCACATCACCCTTTCTTTACTTGCATGTGCTATTGGAGAGGGGCACATAACCAAAGTTTTGGTATATTGTGTGGCTTATAAAATACATTAAACCATGATACTTTATCCTAAGTTTCACTCGCCTACCACATGAGATCATTCGCCACCCTTTCCAAGTCACCTTTTTTGACTCTTGACTTGATTTTTGATTTTTGACTTTAATGCAATTCGTCAAAATTTAGCTTTTTTTTGCCACTTCATGGCATTGTTAGAGAAATAATGTCATACGGGACAAAATATTCACTCAGAGCATGGTAAAAGTGGGTCCCGGGGTAAAGGAGGTGCTCTGAGCTTGAAAAGGAGCCCATCCATGCCAAAAACATACTTCGGATCATAACTTTATTACATTTTGAATTTTTCCATTTAAACCATTAAAAAATGGCCTAAAATTGCGGAAAATTTTATTTTTCCGAAAAATTAAAAAAAACCAAAGGGGGACCTAGTACATGTCCATAATGACTCAAAACCATGTCTAACACGCTTATATACATCGACACATGAACTTTAATAAACAACCAAGATAACCATTCCAACTTTGGAGGAGCGGTGAAAAACTCAAAAATTATACATTGCTTATTCAACATTGCATAATTGACAAGGGAAGAAACACCTTGGAATGATCAGATTGATGGCCAAGTCCTTCACAAAATTTTTGTTGTGTTAGAACATTTATTACAACATCCCCAAGGGGTATGGACATGCATTTTATTAAAAAAAAGGGACCACAATTGGTCCTGATGTAACCACGAAACTTCTGAGCATTGACAATGAACAATTGCCTTGTTCAATAATCTGGAGGATCACTGGAAATCCCCTAAGTGCAACTTAGTGGATAGCATCTGGCTCTAACTGCAGGGTGTGCACTCATTTTATCTTTATTCAAAAAGAGTGTGCGAGAGGCCCAGATTCTCTGGTTCTTGCACGAAATTAAAGTGCATCAGTACCACATATATGTATAATTCAATGCCAAAATGAAATTCATAAGTTGCAACAATGTTAGTATACAGAAGATAATGTAAAAACTATGGTACACACATAATTTACAGAAAATTAAATATGATACAAAAGATAAAGTACAAAACTATGGTACAAAAGGAAAAACTGAAAGGAAAGAGATAAGGGTTTAGGAAAGCCCTTAGAATGCCCTAATGGGAATTAAATGTCATTGTTGAAGAACAATTTCAATTGTTGTCCATTCACTTGCAAGAGTAACTTTTCCCCTTCCATAGTATTAAGGAGAAATGAATTCGTGCTGACCACGGCATATATGATGTATGGACCCATCCATAGGTTGTCAAACTTTCCGTGCTTTCCCGACTTCTCTTTTCTTTTATCCCAAAGAAGAACCCTATCCCCAATTTGAAACAGTCTTGGCCTAGCTGACTTGTCAAAGGTTCTTTTGATCTTATCTTGATTTTTGATACTATGTTTTTCTTCGGTTCTATTCTAGTGCAATGATCTATTGATCCTATTGGGCATGGAATCTTCCTCCATTTCATATTCCTGGAGCATCTTCGTGGCAAGTAACTAAAGGTAAATGGGCAATGAAGCAATCAAACCATTCACAAGTTCGAAAGGTGTTTTCTCGGTTGCACTTTTCTTAGTTATCCTGTCAGCCCAAAGTGCATACTTAATCTTACTATCCCATGACTTCTTATTATTTTCAACTGTTTTCTTAAGGATAGTCATTAAGTTCTTATTGTTGGATTCAACAAGAACATTACCTTGCGGGTAATAATTGGAAGAATGGGATAGGATAATACCATATTTGAAGCAAAAGCTAGTGAACAAAACTAAAATATTTGGCAATATCAGTTGTTATTTTGGTTGGAGCACAAAATCTAGTGATGATGTTATTCTCTAGAAAATCCATTACAACTTTGTTAGTAGCTTTTTTAGTGGGGATAACCTCCACCCACTTAGTGAAATAATCGGTAGTTGTTAAGATCCAACAATAACCATTGCTAAATTTGTCTTTGAATTTATTGATGAAGTCAAGTCCCCACTGCTGGAAAGGGGCTAGAACCACCACTGGTTGCAAAGGTAAGGATTTCAACCTAGGCTTCCCAGTGAATAACTAGCATTGCTGACAACTCCTGACAAATTTGTGAACATCTGCAAATAGGGAGGGCCAATAGTAACTTGCTCTAAGGATTTTGTGGGCTATCGTATTTGCTGCATAATGCCCACCACAAAATACTGAATGGAACTCAGTCAAGAGTTGCTTAGACTCTTGCTCATATACAAATCTAAGGATCACTCCATCTGGACTTCTCCAACCTAGTCCCTCTTGAGTGATGCAATATCTGACGACTTTTAACCTTAAAGCCCTTCTTTTATGACCTTTTAGATGTTCAGGGCACATAAGGTTTTGAAGAAAGAATATAATATCAGAGTACCAATGCTGATCTAAACGCTGCAATTCTGGAGGCATGCTCGGTGTAGGTTCTTTATTTTGACAAATTATTCCTAAGGCTTCTTCATTACCTTGAGTTAACATCTTTGCTAGGCCCTATCCTTTGATTAATTTTGTGGGTTTAATCTCTAGATCATACTCTTGTATTTTAGACACCCACTTACCCCTTTTTCCTAAGCAATCCTGTTGACACAAGATATCCTTAACTGCCGTGTGAGGTACAAAACATACTATCTTTGAGTAACCAACATATGTTCTGAAGTGCTTCAAAGATCTTACTAAGGCAAAAGCTTGTTTTTCCATGGTAGTATATTTAAGCTCAAAGTGTTGCAAGGCTTGGTGCATGAAAGCGATGGGCTGCTCAAATCCTTCATTGTTTTTCTGGAGCAAAACCCCTGCGATAGTATCCTCAGATACAAAGGAAAAGATCATGAAATCTTTGGAATAATCTGGGATGACTAAAACAAGAGATCTAGTGATGGCTTCTTTAATGCATCTGAAAGCTTCTCTACCTTCATTAGTCCACTCAAACTTAGCATCCTTTTTCAATAACCTTTGTAAAGGTTTCATGTACTCAGCTAAGTTTGGGATAAATCTTCTAATGAAATTGATGTGCCCATTAAAAGATTGGAGAGCTTTGACATTTTTAGGAAAGGGAATATTTTTAATGGCATCAATTCTCTCGAGGTCAATTTTTACACCATCTTTGGAAATTCAAATTATATGTCCTAAGATTTTTCCTTCATCAATTCCAAAAACAGACTTTGCCGGATTAAGAAAAATATCATATTTCCTACATCTTTCAAAGACTTGCTTAAGATGGCTTATGTGACTTGATCTTTCCTTTGAGAAAACAATTAAGTCATCTTGGTAAATCTCTATGATTTTTCCAATCAACTCCTTGAATGCATAGTCCATGGCCCTTTGAAAGGTGGCCCCAACATTCAACAAACCGTTCAAAAGTACCCCAAGGGGAGGTAAAGGTAGTTTTATGTCTATCTTCTTTCTGAATCACTACCTGGTTGCACCCTGAAAATCCATCCAACATGGACACCATGCTCGCCCCTGTTACTCTCTAGAGGAGGGTCTCCATATTGGGCAATGGCTAATTGTCCTTCTGACATGCTATGTTTAGATTCTTGAAATCTATACATATCCTTATACTACCATTCTTCTTCCTTACCACCTCCAAGTTAGAGCACCAAGATGGATGTCTTGTTGGTGCAATAATTTCGCAACTAACATCTTTTCAAGTTCTTTTTTAACTATAGGGGCTAACTTAGGGTTTATTTGTCTGAGTTTTTGCCGAAAGGGTTTGACTTCTCTAATATCTTGTTTTAAGGGATGGTATATTGGTATACATCTTCTTGATATGCCTTAAGCTCATCATATGTGAAGGCAAATACATCCCTATAGTCTTTAACCAAGTTTATTAAGTGATTCCTTTCCTTTTTAGATTTCCCTTTTCCAATTTTTATCAATTTTGGGTTTTTATTTGATCCAATATTGATTTCTATGTAATCTCCAGGTTTCATTGAATCAATATTATTCTTTCTACCATCACGTCTGTCAAAAATGTGTTCAAGTGTTGCAAGCCCACGTGAAACCAGATTCCTAAGCTGATCACCCTCGTCCTGATACTCTTTACCCTGTTCCTGATAATTGACGTTGAAATTTGAGAACTCTTTAACATTGTGGATAAACCTAAGAATTTGTTCATTATCCTGACAAAACCTGCGAATGCTCCATATTGTTTGGGACTGATGGTCTAAAGCAATGTTACAAAAACCAGACCGAAACCGGTAAAACTGGTCGGTTTGACCGGTTTTGGGGCCTAACTAGGTCAAACCGGTGTCTCAAACCGGTTTTGACCAGTTCCGCACAGAACCGTCCGGTTTTGACCGGTTCCTTACATAACTGTACAACAACACTGAACAGGGTATTTTTTAAATTTAAAAAAAAAATTAAAGTAGGTTGAGTGGGGAAGGTTCTAGTGAAATATGCTCAGTATGGCACATACCAAGAGCACTTTTTGCAAATTTGTGTATAATGGTTTGGATTCACATGGTTGCACATGAATATATATATAATTTTTCAAAATTTAAGAAGTTTTTGTATTTTGGTGGACCGGTTTGGTGATCCAGTTTTTTTCCCGGTTTTGGTCTGGTTCCGGTCCGGGTCCGGTTTTCAGGGTCGACCAGTTCGACCACCAGTTCGGTTTTTGTAACCTTGGTCTAAAGTTTATCTCATGTTTACCATCACCATCTAACGGTTCCTATGAGAGTTGGAGGGTTGAGGCTGCTATTGCTAACTGATCTGCCATGCTATTTTTCTCTCTAGGAATTGCAACTATGTTCAAAGCATCACAAAAATCCATACTATCCCATACTGCATTCCTATTCCTCTTTAGTCTTTGACACTTGCATGCAAATTGACCTTTCACTTGGAGGATGATTAGATCAGAGTCACCTTTATTGTTTAATATCTTAATCCCCATGTCTCTAGCCATTTCTAACCCAAGTGAAAGAGCTTCATACTCAGCTACATTATTAGTTGCCTCAAACTCCAATCTATAGGCAAAGTTGAAGGTTTACCCTTTAGGTGATGTGATGACAATACTTGCCCCCTTCCCAGCTCTGGAATGAGCATCGTTAAAGTTCATCCTCCATATCTCATTTACCTTCTCATCTATGTTGCACAAGTTTTTGCAACGTGGGAACGTGGGTATGAGTATTAGATATGTCTAGAATTTTCCTCCAAATTTGCAGGAAACGCTAGGTTGGGAATGTCAATACTAATATTAAAAAAATATAAAAATAAAATAATTAAAAAAACATGGGAAGAGAAGAAAAATAGAGGAGAAAATAAACATTAACACAAACCAGATGACTTAACTTATCCCTTGTATTACGGTTGTAACTAGAACCTCTTAGCTGATGGAAATGGCAATAAAATCAAGATTACCATCCATGCCATTGATTATATAATGTAGACTCTTTCTAAAGTGGGGGCTTTTAGAAGTTATAGTCCCTATATTTGTGGCTATATGTATAGAGTAAGTTTTCAGTTTTGTGTCAACAATAATTAAAATGTATTAGAATATTATATGTTTACAAGACCTTCTATGCTAGGGTATTTGCAAAGGTGTATAAATATTCAAAATTAAATTATTATAAAATAAAAATCAGTGTTGCAAACATTGGCGCGGCGAAAAAATCGCCAGGGTCCAGGAAACACCATTTCGGGATATCTCGACAAAACATCGGCAAACATCGGGAAAAAATCGACAAACTTAAAAAATACAAAAATATTCATTTTTTTTCAAATTTTTAAACATCTAAAGCAACAATAACATCAAATAAACAAATTGCCACATGAATATGGAAAGAAAACCGATATATAAGATATATAAGATGTCTAGAGATACATCACACATCAAGAATGGATCATGTCCCTGAATCCTGAGTCATAAAAAATATAACAAATGAATCTCATGATCATCATCATGACTCATGAGTCATCTACAATGAAATAAAGTAAATAAACTGTCGATTCCCTCTACCCCTTTTACGGCCAAAGGTAATCGCTATGCAAATGGCCTTTCCTCTAGAACTAGAAGTAGGTGCCCTTGAGGCTTGTGGGCCTCGTACTGGACTTTGACGTCCGCTAGAAGAAGACCCTGCAAAATGATGTCCTCTAGAAAGTGGAGAAGGTGGCCGAAACTAATGTCCTGAAGAATGAGAAGGTTGAGGAGGTAGTCCTGCTCCTCTACCAGTACTAGTGCCTATGCTACCACCGGGTCTATCTCCCTCTAGCTCTGACTGTGGCACACTCCCAGAATCGGTGTGAAATTCCTCTGGAACTGGAACATGCTCATCCAAAGCCTCTGTATGAGTATCACCATGATCACTATCAGTATCATGATCATCCTCTAGCCAATCAGGGGCTACCTCCATAACAGGCTCCTCACACGTTGCCCTCCATGCAGTAGTGGTGTCAATCTGATCCAATGAAATGGTCGTCACATCAACTTTTCTCTCATACTGCTTCACCCACAACCTTATATTGTAGTGGACGTAGACAAAATCATTAAGGCGTTGAGTATCCAACCTGGAGGAGGATCATAAATATTAAATATTAAATTCAAAATTTATAAATTATAATGCATAAATTAGAAGCTAAAGTGGCATAAATCTATAAATTAGAATTTAATAATTTATATTATATAATGAATTTGAAGTTCTCTAACCTGTTGCGCTTTTTGGAGTGTACTTTTTCAAATACACTCCAGTTGTGCTCGCAACCAGAAGAGCTACATGTTTGGCTGAGCAATCGAATGGCAAACCTCTGTAGAATAGGTACACAGCCACCATTGTTCCCCCACCAGGTATCTACAATGAAATTATGAATAAAATAAACACGAGAAACAAAAATAAAATTTAAAACAAAGAATTAGAAAGAGAAAATGAAACTTTCAACTTGAAAGTTGAAAGTTTGAAACTAGGTGAAGCTTACTTGGCATCAGGTTGTTCCTGTCATTTATTGCTATATCAAACCAAATAACCTTATGGCTCTCTTATACATTTCCAATTCTTGGGAAAGCTGTGTACGCTCAACTGCACTAGGTAACATCCTCTGGACATACTCATAGAATCCAGACATAACCTCTCCATCAAATCTAAAGCCATAGGAGTAAGCAAAGGCAGGGCTGAGGTATAGCCCTGCAGCATGAATGGGGCAATGGAGTGTGTGGTTCCATCGCACATCAATCACCGCCCATATCATATGTTGTCTCTCCTGCCCTTGATCTCCCTTGTCCTCATAATAAGCGCACATGGATTCTTTTGCCCTATCCATCGCCTCATATAGGTAGCCCATTGCGGACTTCTCCCATCAATCAAGTGGAGAATCCTTACCAAAGGTTTGGTGATGGTGCACACCTCCTTCACCGCACCCGAAAAACTCTCATCATATGCAACTAGCCTAAATGTGGCTTGCCCCTTTGGTCTAGTGCTAAATGATAAAGCACGCCACTCTCATGAAAAGAACATCGCCTGCAAGTCCCACATAGAATTCAAGAGTGACTGAAGAGAAATAAAGCTAGTGGCAAAGCGTGTGATGGCAGGATGCACCAACTCTTTGTCACCTGTGAACTTTCTCATCAAGCTAAGAACTACTGCATGGTTGTATATGAATTTTGTGATGCTCCGTGCTGAATCAATAGTATCCTTGATCCAATCAATCTTGCCTAAATTCTCTAAGATCAAATCAAGGCAATGGGTGGCACAAGGAGTCTAGAATAGTGTAGGATACCTGGCCATGAGCATCCTACCAGTAGCCACATAGTTCGCAATGTTGTCTGTTATCACTTAAACAACATGCTGTGGCCCAATCTCTTGGATGAACTCATCCAACAAGCCACATAGTAAAGCTGCATCTTTGACATGTGCAGATGCATCCACAGATCTCATGAACATAGTCCACTTGGGGCAATGAACCAAAAAGTTGAGAAGTGTCTGATAACTCATATCGGTCCAACCATCCGACATCACACTGCATCTTGTTAAGTCCCATGATCTTTGAAACTCCTCCAATCTGTGAGTGCAATCAGCCTTTTCATCCTGAAGGATGTGCCCTCTCAACTCCTCATAACTACGGGGCTTAAACCCCTGTCCAACTATAGCAGCCGCCTTAAACATGGACACATAAAATGGGTTCTTTGCAAAGTTAAATGGAATGGCACTCCATTGCAAGCATCGACCAATAAGTTTGTGTGTGTCTGCTTTTTCCTTTACTTTCACCATAGACCTTATTAGAAGGTTGTCCACTAGGATTGCATCTTGAAGATACAATAAAAGGCATTGTGGACTGCTGTGTGGAGTGGGTATCGGTATCTGGACTAGTCCCACTAGCCCCCGTTTTAGCTGCAGACCCGGATCTTGAAGCAATTTGTTTCCTCACAGCCTCCTTGTACTGTTTCCTTGGCTCAGTGCCTTGAATTGCTTCTGTGGCCTTAGCAATGAGTTCTGGGGTTGTTTGGTTGCAAGGACCCACATCATGCCTTGCTATTTGTGCAAGGTGGTATTTCAACCTACTTATCCCACCTGTCATTCTCTTCCCACATAGATTGCAAGTGACAATTTGTCGATTGAGTTGGTCAATAGGTGTGCCCCACTCCCAAAATGGATCCAAAGCCTTCGACATCTTGTATATGGAGAAAATGAAGCTTGATATTTTGAACTTTGAACTTTGAACCCAAGGCAAAAAAAAAACGTTTTTAAGCATATGTGATGGATGAAAATGTAAAGCACAAGAAGAAAGCCAAGATATATTGAGCATCAAAACACTGTTTTGATGAGGGAAAATAAATAAACATTTTTATAAGGATTTAGAAGGATCTAGGGCAAGAAAAAAATGAAAAAATGTTTTTTGGCATGCAAAATACATAACAGATGCAAAAAACTTGCTTAAAACCCTATAAAAATTGATTTAAAAGATGGAGAATTAATTGGCAATGTAAATCAACAAGAATCCCTCTTGGAAAAATGAGAAATGATGGGCAAATTATTTACTAACCTTCAACTGTGTTAAATGTGGAAAAAAACTCCAAATAACAAGATCCAATCTTCAATTTTGATTGTTGATGGCGAAGGAAATGTGGCCCAAATCCGTCCTTAAGCCCAAAGAAAGTGTTCTTAGTCTCCTTAGCTCTCCTCTCTATCTCTGCAGTGAGCAAATGACCAAAAAAAATAAAAAAAATGACTTAAAAAACCCTTTTTTCCTCCACAGTCCACGACGACCGATTTTTTCAGCGATTTTTCAGCAAAAAATGGCAATTTTTCGGCAAAAAATCGGGCTGATTTTTTCGGTGATTTTTTGCCAAAAAATCGGCGTCCTCGAAATCTTGCGATTTCTCGGACATTGCCTATTTCTCGGCTGATGCTGGTAACACTAATAAAAATCAAGATAATTTTTATTTAAATGTAATATATGAATTTAGAAAAGTAAGATTTAAAACCATTTCCAATTAGTTAAAAGTTTACTATTTACTCATAAAGTAAATAGTAAAATAAATAAATTTATTTTCTTTTATTTAATATATAAAAAGTCAAATTATATTTACATTTATTATTGATTAGCGGTAACTGCAATTTAGCAATTCAATGTAAAATTCTAAGTTAACCATGTATATGTACGGTTGCGAGGAAATAAGAATGTTGTTAACAACCAACATGGCGATCATGAATGCATGAAAGTTCCTAGTGAAGGAAACACGCAAAAGAAAGTCCCCAAGTTCCCGATTTTACAGGGTAAAAGTTCCCAATAAATTCCCAACAATCCAGAATTGTTTCCACTGGATTGGGAAAGTTCCCTACGAGTTCCCAAGTTCCCTGGAATGTCGAAACTTCCGGAATGAGTTTCCTAAAAGCCAAAAGCAGTTCCCGTGCTAAATAGCTTCTCATCTTTCATTTTTTCTTTAAGGAGAGCCAAAAAGGTAGAATAGCAAGTGTAGGTTCCAATATCATCAGTGTTGTAAACATACTCATTTAAGGGTTTCTTAGGCTTTTCGACATGATATTTCTTTTCTTTTTCATTACGCAACTTTACCCATGAATCTTCTGATGCAGGTATCGTAGTTTAAGTCCAATCCATTTGGATCCATCCTCCCATGGTAGCAACCCACTTTCTGGACAACAACATCCCCCATTTATTTGGCACATCAATCACGAGAATGCCCATGGCTATGTGAATATCTGGGTACTTAGCCAGTCTCACCAGTTGATTTAGGATAATTCCTACCACATCCACCTCTCTGGAATCCATAGCACATACATTTCGATAAGGCCTAGTTGTTCTTAACTTCAACTGTTCCATAACTTTCCTAGTCATTATATTGGAAGAGGATCCTGAATCAAGCATACAATTATGTAGGAGAAGATCTCCCATTATCAATGATACATAAAAAGGGGGATGATCTTCTTTTCTTGAATCCATAGTATGCAAAATTACAACAGGATCATCTAGGACATTATTTTGAGTTGGAGGAGGTTCTACTAAAGGTTCTTTAAAAATTACCTTTTTGGGAGATGGAGCATTTAAAACTTTCAACAACTTTTCTCTTTGCTCTGGAATTTTAACTATTTCACTTGCAAGGACTAACATTTTAGCTTTTGAAAACCAAGTTCCCAAATCAAGACCTACATTATCTGAATCAGGAGGAGTGGTTACCTTAAGAGGATACTGTTTACTCTTTGAAATTCCTGGACTGTCCCTTCTCTAATAGGTGAGGCCTTTGAACTTAGGAATTTCTTTAATTTATTTAGTTGTAGGCTTAGTACCAAAGTTCTTAGTAAGATTATCCAATTGTTGACAGTACTCTCTTGCTTGACTCCAGGTTTCTGTGGTAACGGGATGGAGCTGTCCTACTGCGTTGACATACTCGGGCTCTCTTGAATTCTCTTCACTATCACTTGATTCTGGAAGACCATGCTCTAAGATTTGACAGACCATGTAACAGGTGGACTCTTCATGAAGGGCCTCATAGGGTCTGCAGTAGGGAATGACTTCTTCAACCATGTTGGTGGAATCTAGCTGATTAGGGGGGCTTTTCTCTTGTGGGGCTTTCTTTTGAACCCAATTTCCCTTGCGAGGAAAATTTTCTAATTGGTTTGAGCTCTTTCCATGTTTATTACCCGGTTTTGCATATTCTTTAGTTGATTTGCATAATTGACTTGTAAGGCTTCCATCCTATCATTCGTATCTTTCATTTTCTTATCATACGCCTCTTGCATGTGATTCATGGGATCTTTAGCCTTAATCTCTTGTTGCTTAGAAGGGATAAGGGCTCTTGTGTATCGATGAATGCTTGATTTTCTTGAGCTCGCATATTCTAGTCAATCTCAATGACCAGTTCTTGAGCTTTTTCAAGATCCACTGGTTCTTTATCTCTAAGTTGGTATCTCGGTTCTCTGCTTAAGGCTTCCATGTAGTACACAATGATGGATTTGTCGGGTGGCTTGAAATCGGAATGGATGCTTTTCACAACCTCCTGAAACTTTTTGTTGAACTCCTCCATAGTTTTGTTTTCATTTCTTTTTATGGTATGGAGGGAAGCTAGTTGATGGCGAGGTTCTTTTTGATCTCCCCATCTTTTCTTAAATCCTTTAAAAAAATCAGCATAATTAGCATAGGAATTGTCGCTAGGCCTGTGTACCAATCATAAGCATCTCCTTCTAAAGATAAGGCAAAAAGTTTCATATACACATCATCGTGTTGTTGAGCAACGTCTCTGACCCAACTGAAGAAACATTTGGAGATAGCTTGTAAGTGAGTTGTAGTAGTGATGGCATTGTTTCCTTGGAAGGTTGGAAGTTTCTCGATAGCTTTGTCTGGTATAGCATGAGCCTGACTTGCTATCTGAGTAACGCCAAGGGGTTTGAAATAATTAGTCATTTCTTCAGGCAAGTTGCTACTACTGTTTTGATTTTCAAAAAGAAAATGGATGTCCAAAATTGACTTAGATCCTAAATTCTTAAGGATTCTATGAGAAGATTGTCGATTTAGCCTCCTCATATAAGCCCTTTCAAGATCAGGGATGAGATCAAATAAGCCTTTAGAGTTTCTTCTAGTAGAATACCTTGGTGGGATTAAGGGCAGTGGAGTCGCCAGATTGACCGAGTTCAATTCAGAGGTTGAATAGATCAATCAAATTTTATTTTAAAGGTAAAAAACTACTAAAACAAAAAGGTAAGTTAAATCCGGGAATAAAAATATTTATCCTTGACAATGGTGCCAAAAAATGTTACCGCCTTACACACACCTAAGGGGAACACAACAAAAATATTCAAGCTGCTTGGTGTGTCCTTGGGGGAAAATCTCGAGTCAGGTGTTGTCACCTGATCCTGACTCCTCTGTTTAGGCCACTCTTAACGGACCCAAGGGGGGTAGTCCCTATGAAAGAGTTTCTAAGTCTCTTGAAGTTTATTATTTATGGATGAAGTGGTTGTTAGGAGTTGTTTAGAATTGGATTACTGAATCAAGATTATTTGCAAAGATAAGAATTATTTCAACAACATATAAGAGACAACATCAGCATATAAAAATTAAGCAACCTTAATGAATTGATATTAAACAAATTGTAGAGTATTGTTGCAAATGGAGATCAGTGCCAATGGAGCCAAATAAAATGGTGCGATGTTGTTGAAAACATTGTTGTCGCCTTATTCGCACCTCGGGTAACGTGGCAGAAATATTCAAGCCACTCGGTGCGACCTTGGTGGCAAGTGAGCCAAGTGTTGTCACCTGATACACGACTCCTTTGTCTAGGCCAACTCCTAGCGAAGCCAAGGGGGGTGGTCCCTATGATAAGTAAAATCTAAGGTTTTTACTCTACGAAAGAAATGACTGATTCTAGGAGTAAATGCGAAATGAATTAAAACCTTAGCAATGAGTTACCGCAAATGACTTATACTAACAACAACACTGATAATTCAAACACCATTCATGACAATATGTGGAAATTGATTTAACCATAAAAATGCGAAAGACCAGTGTTAATTGAATATGGAGTGCTTGTGTATAAGGGTTGTGTTACCAGCTTTTTTGTACCATATTTGGGTTACCTAGGGAGCCGCCGGTTGATAGACTTGTTCAAAGTCTGATTCCAGTGTATCAGTTGATCCGTCTATTTGTCTAGCCAATCACTTTTTTTATTTTTTGAATAATTTTGACCATGGCCCCGCGGGGTTTGTAATAAAATGTGCTAGTAGGATATTTTTGAGTGGTTCGATCTCCTGAGACGTAGAATCTCAAATAGGGTATTCCAGGAAGTTTTTTGTCCTTGACAATTATGCTTTTCCTTCAGCCGAGTATAATTGACGAGGTTTTCTCTCGCTTCCTCTAAAGCTGGAATGCCCGATGTTGAATTCTGGGCCTTGGGTGGTTATTAGAGCCCAACTGAGTGTTATAAGCCTACTAGACATTATTTAGATAGATCATGGTCATGTCCTAAGTCATCTGGACACATAAATTTTTTTCGAAAAAATCGTTTTCGAACAGTGAAAAATTATTTTTTAATTTTTTAGTTTTTAATTACTTTTCTTAAGTTTTTTGGGTTAATTTTTCCATAAATTAAATGGAAAAAACCAGTTTGTGGTAAGTCGGTCATCCGGACTCCGAATTCAGTGATTGATGGCTCTAACCTTAGCCAAAAATCATTCTTGATCAGCCAGCCAGTCAGAACCAACTTTCACATGAATAATCAGACACATAATGCATTTTTTCTCAAAAAAGTCAGTTTTGAGTAAAGAAATGAATTTTTATTAAAAAATGATTTTTTTGGAGAAAAATAAAACTCTCCAAATTAATCCAAATTCAGTAAAATAAAAGGCTAAATGACATCTCATGGAGCACTTATGATGATTGGAGTTATCATAACTCAGCTTCAGTCATCATTAAGAGAGCAATTAATTTATTATCAGTTATCAGACATGTCATCTCCAGCTAAAGATGAGATGGAGAGCTCTCATTGGTCCGGTGATTTGATCAAGGTGAAGACTAAAGCTTACACCATCAGTAGGCTTCCCAGACCTAACAAAGTAGGTTTCTAGACCTAGCAGGTAGCTTTCCCATGCAGCAGGGTGCCTCCTTCAGCAGCTCATGCCCCTCTCTCTCTTGAGGGCGCCTTCCACACGTGTGGGCTCATCTGTGGGTGGATTTCAGTGTTTAGGGTTGGAGTGGGGGCGCCTTGCCTGGGTGGAGGCCTCCCCTCACTCCCGGTTTTCCGATTTAGGTTTGGACCTCTGTTTGGTGGCCAGGCTGGTTAGGGTTTGAGGTTTGGTTTTAGGGTTTTAGCACTCTCTCATTGTATAAATAGAGGTTCTTTCAGCTCTATTAGGGTGGATGGTTGATGCAAAGAACCTCTGGTAAAATATTGTAATGCTTGTTTCTCTTATGCAACCTATTTTGTAATAAAGAAAGGCTTTGGAGGCTCCTGCTGTGTGGATCCTGGGTGCATATGTTCCTGCTAATGAGGTGAAATTGTTCTAGTTTCTTTACTTGATAATGTGTGGGTATTAATACATGCTTTAGAGGGCTTCTATAAGCACGTATGAATAGGTATTTGTAGCTTCAAGTTACCTATTTATTTCATTTACTTTCAAAAGTCTCAAAGAGCATTGTTTTATTCAGTTGTATTTCATGCTTTTGAGATTTGATTAGTAAATAATACATGTTTTAACCCCCATGTTGCCAAGTGAATAAGATTGTTTTGTAGATCACTTCATTGTACCAAGTAAGAGGCTGAGCTAAGTTGCATCTACTCTTCTTGTAGCAAAAGCATATGTACCTAGCAGCTGCATGCCATTGGGATCCAAAGTGATTTCAGGGATTCAAAATCCAAGTGGTTCATCTTCTCCATTCACCCTAAAGTCAAATTTTCTCATTATTTTACTTTATGTTGCAAGTAGTATCTTGATCTATAAAGTAAATCTTTTGCATCTACTTGCTTCCATTTCTAGATCTAGGAAGTGTTCTTTCTCTTAGATCTAGTTGGTATTTGAAGCAACACAAAGTTCATATATTTTGCTCAAATGCTAGGTGTATTTTTGTAGTATATTCTATTGTTTAACCCATCATTTTGCAGGTAAATAGTTGGCTGGTTTTTTCTCTCTCCATGACAGGTTAAGCGGGAAAACTTGCAAAAAACTAAGGAATTAAACTGCAAAAACTTCCCATTGTTCCTCTTCTTAATCCCTTTTCTACCGGTCGCTTTGCTTTGTTTATTTTACCTCCTCTTCATCGTTGCCCTGTTAGTACCTTTTTTTACCATCCCTTTTTCTCATTTTTTTTGGACAGCTCTAGTGTGCCCTAGCTTTCTTCCTTTTTTTGCCTCTTTTTTCCCTAGTTTTTGGGCTTCCTTTAACCTTGTTTTTGGCCATTTCTTTTACTTTTTGTTCGTTGTCCTGTTTTGCTTTTTTTATGACAGCGACTTATTTCTTCTTTCGCTATCCCGTTTTGCATTTTTTATGACAGCCACTTATTTCCTCTTTCGCTGCCCCGTTTTCTTCAATTTTGTTCATCTCTTAGCTTCTTAGTTGGCTGCCCTATTCTCCCCTTTCTTTGGTTTTGATTCTTGCTTAGTTTGTTTGCCTTCCTTCTCTCATCTTCTATTGTTTCAGCCCTCTTTCCTTTTGTTCCTTTTTACTCTCTTCAAACTTCTTCCCTTTTCCCTTTTCAAAGTTTAATAAAAGATCTTTGTTTGAGTGGGGTTTTTAAGTCCCCACTCTCTTCCTCCCCCATTTGGGGAGGCTTGTGTTGTGTGCATGCTTTGATTAGTGCTAGTTTTCATCATTCATTACATCTCATGCTTAGATCATTAATTGTTAATTCATCATTGCTAAGTTGATTATTCAGTTTAATTGTTTATCTTTCTAAGTTAATCATCTACTTAAATCTCTTGAATCTCACCATAAGGTGGATCAAGAGTGCTCTCTATTGGAGAGTCCAAGCAACTAATATCATCTTGTGCTTGTTTAATCAATTAATAATCCATAAGTAAGACTCTTGAACTTGCAGAAACACAAGTCAAGAGCATTCTCTACCGGAGAACATTTTAGATTTGCATAATTCCTGCATTAGCTTCATAGAGATTAGCTAAGTCTCTTGAACCACGGTCATAAGACGAGGTCAAGAGCGCTCTCTGTCGGAGAGTTTTTAATTTAATAAAATTCGGAACTCACACCCCTTTAATTAATTAACCCCCTTCCCTCCTTGCCGGAGTATGCTTTGACCGATCTTAGATCGGAATACCCAGAAACAACATTGGATCTCTAAACCCCACAAGAGGAACTTAACTAAAACTTTTCCCCATAACCAACGCATCGGCGTTGTTCGATAAATACCGAGGCATGTGGGCAAATTCCAAGTGTGGGCGCCGGGCTGCCTAATCTGGGCATTGGTAGTTAAGTTATTGAACACTTACCTTTGACCCCAGACAGGTTCGTCATGTCTTCGAACGTAGCCACTGAAGGTATTACTGGTTAGGACATCCAGCTACCATAAGTGAAGATCACAAGTAAAAACTCTTAAAACTTACCAAGAGCACTTGCAAAACCTAACATTCACTGGCATCTTTTGGGATTCACATATTTACACTCGAAGCATCTCTGATAAGTTGACTCCATAGGCACTGGTTCTATCTTTTACGCATTGTTGATAATTTGGGCCATTTGTCCATCGAATGTTTGATTATAAATCATATCTGTGAATGCTTTATCTATTTTGAAGTTCTCAAATATTTGTCTATCTTTCAATTCCGGTGATAGCAATGTGGATTGCTTTGTCTTGTGCTCAATTCATCACATTAATCATCTTAAATCACAATAACTCCCAAACAACATTTATCCGCATCTGAAACATCTAAAAATTAACTTAAACATTGAGCCATAGAAAACTCTTTGTTAGGGACTACCCCCCTTGGCTTCGTTAGGAGTTAGCCTAAATGGAGGAGCTAGGAGTAGGTGACAGTACCTAGCTTTGTGCTTGCCCCCAAGGTCACACCTCTCCCACTTTCTCAAGTGAGGAGACAACTTTCGGAAGATTTTTGCTGCTGGTGTGCAATCGGCGGACAACAGGTTGCTGCAGTGGTTTTAGTGAAAGTATTGCAGTGTCTCATTGGTAAATTTTAAGATTTATTAGATGAGTTGATCGAAGGAATGGGTAAATTCTTGGTTAGTTTTATCAATGTGGTAATGATCTGAATTAACTTAGTGGATGGAAACTCCCAATATACCCGAAGGTACGATGAGTATGTCCAAAACCTTTATCCGATGCGGCTCCCTGCAAGGAATATGTGGGCTGGTTGGAGTCTTTGAGACGTTTTCAACACTACACCAACAAAGGTGTAACCTAACGGTGTCTCGAGGTCACTGCCCAGTTGTTCCCGCTTCCTTTGTGGATTTTGCCACCGCAATAGATCAATTCGAGGCGTTGGATTTTCGCTTGGGGAGATTAATTTGGAAGTGGAAACTAATTAAGCTAGTCACCTGAATCCCTTTTTGATACTACCAACTGATCAGACGAAGTTGCAGTGGAAGTAGAGCATACGGGGATGAAGGCCTTGTAAGTTTTAAATGTTTTTGACCAAAGTTTTCTGATTAAAAAAAAAGTAAATCCCGGGAGTCTCTTTCCAGATTCAGTACTCGGGCAAGCCCTTATCCATGAACCTGTACTAGGGAAAGCGAGGGGGCTTATTTTAAACTCAACAATGCATAAAAATTAAAGTTTTTTTATTACTACACTGCTCAAATCTTTTCCTTTATGGTACTTTGGTATAACGCAGTGGGTAAGTATTCAGATTACTTTTGCAAACTTGAATAAAACAATGAAATAGTGAAAGAGAGAAGGAAAGCAACAAACTACACTAACAACATAAAAACCACCAAAAGGACACCAACGCAAATCCCCCCAGGGGGGATGGGGAATGGGCTCTGATGATCCTACTCAAACCTTATTACAATCTTACAAACATGAAATAAAAGTGCACTTTGGTCCTTATGCTTTGAATCCAAAGGCTTACAAACTTGTGAAAGAATAAATTTTTATGCAAAGGTAAGCTTCGTTTGCCTTCTTTTTCTCGTTGTTTTGTGAAAATTCGCCAACGTTTCCTCCTTTTTTATTGTAAACTTGCAACAAACAACCATGAAAGATTGTGAAAGACACCCAAAGACACTTTTAAGAGTGTCTTGGGAAAATCTACAAAAAAGTCTAAAAAATTTGAAGTAAAACTAGCTGAAAATGACTAAGTAAGGCAAGCTAGGAAGCTTGTCTTCTTAAGAACTTTGCTTGCCTTCTTGAAAAGATTTGGCAAGCAAATATCAAGCACTATATGCCAAATATGAATCTTTAAACTCTTGAATCAAACTACCCTTACTTAACTTTAGATTTTACTTGAAAAAAGACGGTAAAAATGGTAGATCAACTCTAACAAGATATAGACTTTGAAATTTTAATTGTAAACTACTTAGATCTAGCCAGCTACTCATATCTACTTATATTATTGCATGAAATTATAGATCTGAAATAAAAATCGAACCAGTAACCAAGAATATCAAACTTTAGAAGATGAGAAGGGTGAAGACAAACAACTGTTGAAATTGGGCAATGGGGTCCTCAAAGTGGGGATCAGAGGGACTAGTCCTTCTTAGAAATATGTTTGAAGATGTGAGGATGTCGACATGCTCAACACACTCTCCAAACTAGATATCCTGCAATCTCACAACACTTGCACAACAAAGGATTAAAAAGCACCTAGTTTAAACTACCAATAGAAACTTCAGAAAACATGCATTTCTCATCAAATAAACATGTCCGTCTAATGTCTCTAATGCAACTTAACAGAAGAATAATGTATGAAACAATCACACTACTCTACCTTACTAAGAAATACTTCTCCTTCAAAATCCAGATAAATAACCAAAGATTTTATAGTGCAAGCATGTAAACAATACAATTATACCTCATTAGATCATAAAGACATTATCATCCACACACGAGAGATCCACACACCGATTTTCCTCCAAAGCCTTTATTCATTCAATGAAAAATACTTCACAATAGTTACAAAACAATTTAGCAGAGATTCCACCTTCCCATCCTTACAATGGAGAAGTGACCCGCTTAAATAGGAAATGAGAGACCCAGGGGGCATCACCAACACTGAAGATAAACCTGGAGTGTATTTGAGTCGAACAGAGCTTGGACTGAGTTGAATTGAAGAGGTGATTGATACCTCTCTCACCAAATTCTACCAACTATTTGTTAGCTACCAACACATCAACCCATTCACCAAACTCTACCAATCGCCATCACTCGCATGCTTCACCCACCTCACGCGATCATACGGCCTCAATATGACGTGAGAAAAAACCTCACCAATAAAATACATGTTTTGATCAACATCTGACTTATGGTAAACTATATTGGATTATCTCCAAAGTCTACAAATGAAAAGAAACGAAAGAGGGGTGGGCCACTCCCTCATGCCGACGCAACCCATGTACCATGCTCATGATTCCATTAAACTTGACGTCATCCACCAATTCGTACGGACAACATGACGTGAGATCCAACAATGTTAAATATCATATGGTATAAAATTATATATGATTGCATCACACGAAATGATTAGTCATATCACCACTCGCTAGTAAAAAACGTGGGCCATACTCCACCCTTAGATCACTCGCATGGACAAAGCATGACTTTATACCATATATAAAATATGGTAATTAAACTTGTTTCAAGGTGACATTTCCTTCCAAAGAAGAAATCGCCTACATGGGACCTGTTGTCCGCCGATTGCACACCAGCAGCAGAAATCTTCCGAAAGCTGTCTCCTCACTTGAGAAAGTGGGAGAGGTGTGACCTTGGGGGCAAGCACAGAGCTAGGTACTGTCACCTACTCCTAGCTCCTCCTTTTAGGCTAACTCCTAACGAAGCCAAGGGGGCTAGTCCCTAACAAAGAGTTTTCTATGGCTCAATGTTTAAGTTAAGTTTTGGATGTTTTGGATGCGGATGGGTGTTGTTTAGGAGTTATTGTGATTTAAAATGATTAATATTAAGGGG
Organism: Pseudotsuga menziesii; assembly: GCA_001517045.1. Classification (NCBI taxonomy): domain Eukaryota; kingdom Viridiplantae; phylum Streptophyta; class Pinopsida; order Pinales; family Pinaceae; genus Pseudotsuga; species Pseudotsuga menziesii. Next base: position 148,358 of record LPNX010125922.1, on the reverse strand, counting down.
ATGGTGATTAATTAAAGCAATCCACGTTTCTAACAAGAGATCACACATATAAGCAAAGATTCCAGACTTATAACTTAAGCATTCAAATATAATCAATTGAAATGGACCATAGACAGTTGATCAAGAAGAAAATTAATCAACTATAACAAAGGACCAGTGCCTTATGGAGTCAAATAAGCACGTGAAATAAAGTCTAGGAATTTAAGCTAGCGAGTATTAGGTTTTGCAAGTGCTCTTGGTAGATTTTAAGAGTTTTTTGTTTGTGATCTTCACTTATGGTGGCTGGATGTCCTAACCGGTAATACCTTCAGTGGCTCTGTTCGAAGACATGACGGACCTGTCTGGGGTCAAAGGTAAGTGTTCAATAACTTAACTACCAGTGCCCAGATTAGGTAGCCCGGCGCCCACACTTGGAATTTTCTCACATGCCTCGGTATTTATCGAACAACGCCGGTGCGTTGATTATGGGGAAAAGTTTTAGTTAAGTTCCTCTTGTGGGGTTTAGAGATCCAATGCCGTTTCTGGGTATTCCGATCGAAGATCGGTCAGAGCATATTCGGGCAAGGAGGGAAGGGGGTTAATTGGTTAAAGGGGTGTGAGTTGCGAATTTTATTAAGTTAATTAATTAAAACTCTCCGATAGAGAGCGCTCTTGACCTTGTCTTATGACAGTGGTTCAAGAGACTTAGCTAATCTAGATGAAACTAATGTAGGGGTTATGCAAACCTAAGATGCTCTCCGATAGAGAGTGCTCTTGACTTGTACTTCTGCAAGTTCAAGAGTCTTACTTATGAGGATTAATTGATTAAACAAGCACAAGATGAAATTAGTTGATTGGACTCTCCGACAGAGAGCACTCTTGATCCACCTTATGGTGTGATTTAAGAGATTTGCACAGTTGATTTACTTAGAAAGATAAACAATTAAAAGAACTGAGTAATCAACTTAATAAAAAAGTGATGAATTGACAATTAGTATTCTAAGATTAATAAGCAAATCTAATTTAAGCATGAACAAGTAAACATAACACAATCCTCCCCAAATGGGGAAGGATGAGAGTGGAGACTTATAAACCCCACTCAAGCACAAGATCTTTATTAAACTTTATTGCAATATGCCTTAAGGATTTTAATCCTTGAAAGGACTTTTCCAATGAAAACAAAGTAACTCTACAATTATTAAAACTTGTAAAAAGGAGAGTGCTTATTTTTTGGCTTTGGATCCTTGTCTTTGGATCTAGCTCTGCTTGCTCTTTCTTGTTTGGTTTCGCTTTTGGTTCACCTGTGGATAAGAGCTCTAAACAAGGACTAGTGAGAGTGTTAGGCCACCAAATTTAACTTGTGACTCGAAAAAATTAAGTGGATGAGAAGATAAGTGCCTTATGAGATGAAACATGAGATCAAAACAATAGAATGAGACCCCAAAATTAAAACTTGGAAAGGATCAGGCAAGCTCACCGTTTTTTATGTAAAATGCACGATTTTTGGCGAAACGACTTGGGATTTTTTGCAAATTTAAAATTAAAGATTTTTTAACATTTTAGGCTAATTTCCAGAATCTGGAAAATAACAGAAAATTGCAGAAAATCAGTAAAAAAAACAGCAAGTACAAAATGCACGCTTTTCGAGAAAAAGTCGAAAAATTAAAAAAAATTAAAAATTTGAAAATTTTTGGAAAATTTCTGATTTTTAATGAATTTCCAGAATTTAGAATTAACAGAAAAAAGTCAAAAAATCAGCCCAAAAAACAGCGATCTTGAAATGGCACGCTTTTCGAGAAAAAGTAAAAAAATTAAAAAAAATTAATTTTTTTTTGATTTTTTTGATTTTTTAATGAATTTCTAGAATTTAGAATTAATGCAAAATACAGAAAACCAGCAAGCCCAAAAAATGGAAAATTTGCACGTTTTTCGAGAAAACTCGTGCACGTTTTCCAAGGCAAAAAGAAAGCTGGATTTAAAAAGGAAATGAAACTAGATCTTTAAAAATGGAGCTTTAGAAAGATGGATCTAGCTTTGAAAAAGTAGATTTAA
>LPNX010125922.1:96338-146096 GCA_001517045.1 Pseudotsuga menziesii | reverse complement strand
ACCAAAAAACCAACCCTAACTAGCTTAGCCACCTAACAAAGAGCCCAGACCTAAACTGGAGAACCGGGAGTGAGGGGAGGCCTCCACCCAGGCAAGGCGCCCCCCACTCCAAACCTTTGCACTGAAAACAAGCCAAGGATGAGGCCACACATGTGAGTCTGGGTGTAGGTAAGCTCATTCTTTAGGTCTGGCAGGAGCCTGAGCTAGGTTTGGGAAGCCCACTGATGGTGTAAGCTTCAGTCTTCACCTCGATCAAATCACCGGACCAATGAGAGCTCTCCATCTCATATTTAGCTGGAGATGACATGTCTGATAACTGATAATAAATTAATTGCTCTCTTAATGATGACTGAAGCTGAGTTATGATAACTCCAATCATCATAAGTGTTCCATGAAATGTCATTTAGTCTTTTATTTTACTAAATTTGGATTAATTTGGAGAGTTTTAGTTTTCTCCAAAATAATCATTTTTTTTTAATAAAAATCATTTTTTACTCAAAACTGACTTTTTTGAGTAAAAAGGCATTATGTGTCCGATTGCTGATCTGAAAGTTGGTTCTGACTGGCTGGCTGATCAAGAATGATTTTTGGCTTAAGGTTAGAGCCTTCAATCACTGAATTCTGAGTCCGGATCACGAACGGGTTTTTTCCATTTAATTTATGGAAAAATTAACCCAAAAAACTTAGGAAAAGTAATTAAAAGTTAAAAATAATTTTTCACTGTTCGAAAAAAGATTTTTTCGAAATTTTTTTTTGTGTCCAGATGACTTAGGACATGACCATGATCTATCTAAATAATGTCTAGTAGGCTTATAACACTCAGTTGGGCTTTAATAACCCCCCAAGGCCCAGAATTCAACATCGGGCATTTCAGCTTTGGAGGAAGCGGGAGAAAACCTCGTCAATTATACTCGGCTGAAGGCAAAGCATAATTGTCAGGGGCAAAAAACTCCCTGGAATACCCTATTTGCAATTCTACGTCTTAGGAGACCGAACCACTCAAAAATATCCTACTAGCACATTTTATTACAAACCCCGTGGGGCCATGGTCAAAATTATTCAAATCAAAAAGTGACTAGCCAATATTGGCTAGACAAGCAGACGGATCAACTGATACACTGGAATCAGACTTTGAACAAGTCTGTCAACTGGCGGCTCCTCAGGTAACCCAACTTATGGTACAAAAAGTTGGATAACAGGACCACCATGCCAACTCATCACTCAACCATTAAAATAAATAATTCTTTACTTTTCCACTATTTTGACCATTTAAGTGTCATTTTGATGCTCTGATAGTGAAATAATGCCTCACGGGATGCTTACGCTGTCGAAAACTCATGAAAAGTGGCCCCGAGGTAAAGAGTATGCTCTGAGTGTCAAAATGAGCATCCCCACATCAAATTTTTCCTCCAGATCAAGCTTTTATTACATTTTGAAGTTTTTTAATTAAACCATTAAAAAATGGCTTAAAAAACAGAAAAAATTATTTTTCTCGGAATCCGACGAAACTTTAGGGGGACCTAGTACATGTCCATACAACTCAATATGAATGCCTAGCATGTTTAAAAAAAACTGACACAAAGGCTCTAATAACCTCCTAAGGTCTAACCATCGAGACGACTACCCCAACTTTGGAGGTGTGAGTGAAAAAATCAGAAATTATTAGTCATTTGTTTAGCAACCAATAATTACTGAGGGAAAAAACACTCTGGGCTAGTAAGCTTGATGCCTAAGTCTAGGAAGCCGATATTTTTATAAAAATTTACTATGCTAGCACTTTTGTTACAATTTCCCCAAGGGGGTATGAACATGTGTTCCGAAAACTTTTGAATAGAACTTAGAAAAAGCCCTACGAACTTCTGAACTTTGAAAAATGAACAAGTATACTTGTTCCACTTCGTTGGCTCGCTTGAAAAAACCACCAAGTACAACTTTGGTGGTAACAAACGTAAAGTGTTTTGCAAATGTCTTTTGGTTCGTTTTAAGTTAAATGTGGATATGATGAGTGAGTTAAGGGGAAAAGGGGATTCCCAATATACCGTGAGGTACTGGGAAGATGTCCGGATTCTGAGAAGAGTGGATATGCACGGGAAAATGTGGGCTAGATGGAGTCATGGGGGTGTTTTCAACACTACACCCGCAAAGATGTATCCTAATGGGACCCCACGATCGCTTTCTAGTTGTTCCCGCTTTCCCTGAAGAATTTTCCCACTATTTCTTAGGCTCGTTACGCCAGATTTCCGTAATCTTTTAATGGCTGTAAATTTTATTAATGTGAGTTGATTAATTAGATGTGAGGGATTAATGAATGCACAATATTGCTTTTGATATCCCCAAGTCTCAGACTAAGCCGCAAGGGGTAGAGCATACACGGTATAGGAAAATGTTTGTTCCGATTTAGTGAAAGCAAGCAACAAATGTACTAATCTATACATCCCTTTAAGGATAGATTGCATGCTTGTGATTTATTCTAAGCAGTACATTAGTTTTTCATATAAGGAAACTACAGGCAGGGATCTCTTTCAGGACAAAGCCTACTCGAGAGGTCAAGACTGGGTTAGAGTCTACAAAGAAAGCAAGCACATAAATACTAGAAATTAAATTTAACTAGATGCAAGGCCTTGAACTAATCTAGAACTTAAAAGAAAGCAGTAAATCAAAGATCAATCACACATTGGGCCATACAGGCTTCCCCCAAATGGGGGAAGGAGGGTGTGGGAGCCATAATCCCACTTGCTTTTTTAATTTTATTTTGATAATTACAAATTTGATTTTAGAGAAAGAACTGCTTTTAGACCCTCAAAAACTGGTCAAAAAGGCTTACAAATTGATTGCGAAAGAAGGGGAATGAAGAAGGGGGAAGTGGGTTGGATCTTGGGTGCTCCAGAAGGCTTAAAACACAAAAATTTGGCAGCAACTCCCTCTTGTTTTGTTCAACCTGCTAAAAACGAGCAAGTTAAAGGTTTGCAAATTAGTAGATAAGTACGATAATACAATAAAAAAAATACACTACTTAGAAAGATTGAGGAATTTATGCTACTTAAAGTACTAAGTAAAAGATGCTAGATCTAGGTTTATAACTATGATTTAGATGCGCTTTAGATCTAGTAAAATAACAAGCTAATCTTTATGATGAAACTTTCTTTTTAAAATGAAATAGCTTGTTTCAACAGGTAACCAAGATAAAGTTTTGATTTAAGAGGAAGGAAAAAGGCCTCAAGTCCCAACTTGAATATTGTGAAGAGTAAGGAGTTCCTGTGGCACAAGAGAAGTTAGATCCAAAGGTGTTTTGAAGGGAAAGAGGATGCAACCGAGCTCATGGTTCTCTTTCACGTTTGATGATTTGCGAAGCTACAAAACACTTCAAAGCAAGCAAGATCAAATCTAGTGTGATAAGTTATCTAAAACCAAAAGAACATTAGTATAACCAACTACAACTTGTTACTTTCGAATCTTCGAAAACCTAGCACAAGTAAGCAAATTGAAAACCTCAAATGCCTACTCTATGTATTAGAATATAATCTTCTAAGCTAGATGACTCAACTTGCATAAGAAAGAATGTAACTAAGTTAATATCACATCGATTTCAAGCATTCACCATGAAAGTTTTTGCTCCATATGGACCTCCAAAGTCTAAATTTTATTCACCAAAGGTAATAGCAATAACATATTACAACAGCAGAGGTTCTTTTCTTCCATCTGGAATGAGGCAAAAGAACTTGCTTAAATAGACTTAACAAACCCTAGGGGTGCACCAACCAACTGAAGTAGACATGTGTTAACTGGAGATGAAGTGGAGTGTTGATTGGGTTGAAATGGAGCGTTTGGTGTTGATTGATGTGAGATAGCGCCACCTCTCATAAGAGAGATGTGCTCCTACCAACCAATTTCTCACGTGCTAAATCAACAACTTGCCCAAGCTAGTGAAGAGGGGCCGCATGAGTAATGGAAAAATGGGGATTTGATCCCTAATGTGGAGGCGCCACATATCCATAAGGAGATGCGCCCCCATTAAACCATAACCATCCACTCCTAAGTTGCCACATCACCCTTCCTTTACTCGCACGTGATATTGGAGAGGGGCACATAACCAAAGTTTTGGTATATTGTGTGGCTTATAAAATACATTAAACCATGATACTTTATCCTAAGTTTCACTCGCCTACCACATGAGATCATTCACCACCTTTTCCAAGTCACCTTTTTGACTTTTGACTCTAGTGCAATTCGTCAAAATTTAGCATTTTTTTGCCACTTCGTAGCACCGTTAGAGAAATAATGCCATACAGGACAAAATAGTCGCTCGGAGTATGGAAAAATTAGGTCTCAAGGTAAAGGAGGTGCCCTGAGCTTGAAAACGAGCCCATCCACACCAAAAACGGACTCCGGATCATACCTTTATTACATTTCGAATTTTTCTATTTAAAGCATTAAAAATGGCCTAAATATGGGGAAAAAATTATTTTTTTCGGAAATTAAAAAAAACCTAAGGGGGACCTAGTACATGTCCATAATGACTCAAAACCATAGTTTTAAAAATCGGAATCGGACTCAGAAACGGTCGAGGGTCAACTCGGAATCGGAATCGGTAATGAATCGGTCATAAATCGACCGATTTGAATGTAATAAATCGGTTTGCTAAAAAATACATCAAATATTTAAATTTTAAAGAAAAACAACATTTTCAAGATTATAATCCATGATTCCAAGGCATTGGAGACAAAATAACCAAAATTTGCTCATGTATATACCATATAAGAGTATACATGTTAGTCACCAATCCTCATTTGATATAAGTTCAAAAGCTTCTCATCTAGGTTTCATGTGTGCATTTCAATAGCTTGTGTACTCTACTATGTGATGTGGATCCAATATCTGGACACTTAAAATTCCTACCAAAAGTTGCATCTTCAATTTTTTATTCATATATATAAGCATAAAACAAAAGCACGCTTAGATCCAAGCCATCTCTCTTTGTACTAATAATGACCAAATGTGTGGTTCCATACTATCCAACTCTACTATGCCAATTCAAGTCAAAGTTTAGAAGGTGCAGAGGAAACTATCTCATCTCATGGACAACCACATGCCCACAACAAAAGTTCACGAGAAGGATTTTTTATCAATAATAGTAGGAATATAAGTATATGCACTAGTCAAGCAGAAAATCGGAAATCCCCTAAACCTCCTCTTCCTGGGATCCAAAGAAACATAAACAGACAGTTAAATCCCCCACATTAGGCAGGGAAGATGCAAGTAGGAATGGGTGAATCCCTTTCCTGCCCCAGACTTTTTCTTATTGTTATGACAGAAAACCGAAAAGTCCTATTCTTGTCTTGCATGTTTTGTGAACCATTTTTTCCTTAAGATAGTCAAGATAAAGAGAGATAAAATTTATCCACTTGTGTCTCTGGACTATGCAACATGGTGCAAGGGACACCTTATGCCACCCAATTTTTTATATAATGATACTCTTCATATCTGAGTAAGAAAACTCCCTTGAGAATGTAATTTGATTTCACCTATAATGGTTAAAGCACGGCAAGAAACTTAACGTGCAACATTAAACTTCAACAATACAAGAAACAGTTTTGATTCTTGAACTGTATGATTTCACAAAACAATAACTAGACCAAAAAACGTTTAGGTTAGTAAACATTTATAAAATTAAAAAAAAAAAAAAAACTAAAAAATAAAAAAAAAATGACTTTTTCCGAACCGGACCGGTCAGGCTCGAACTCGGCCGGTTGGACCGGTTAGTTACCGAACCGGATTGGTTTGGTACCAAATCGGTCGGTTCGGTAACTAACCAGTCCCCGATCCGGTTAACCTGCCGGTTTGACCCGGTTTGGTTCCGAACCGGTGAACCGGCCGGTTCCGGTTCCGGTTTAGCCGATTTTTAAAACTATGCTCAAAACCATGTCTAACACACTTATATACATCAACACATGAACTTTAATAACCTCCTAAGGCCTAACCACCAAGACGACTGTTCCAACTTTGGAGGAGCGGTGAAATACTCGAAAATTATACGTCGCTTATTTATCATTGCATAATTGACAAGGGAAAAAACACATTGGAATGATCGGATTGATGGCCAAGTCCTTTACAAAAAGTTTGTCGTGCTAGAACACTTATTACAACGTCCCCAAGGCGTATGGACATGTATTTTATTAAAAGAAAATGAACCACAACTGGTCCTGATGTAACCACCGAACTTCTGAGCACTGGGTTCATTTGACTTGTTCAATACTCTGGCGGCTCACTGGAAATCCCCCAAGTGCAACTTAATGGATAACACTTTCAATACTATGGTTGTCATGGATACAAAAACCATATTAACAAGAGTTCAATATCATGGGCATACAATGGCCACAGGCTCAGATAACTGTTGCCTTTATTGGATTCCAGTAGCAACAGATAATTATAATTTTATTCTAATAATCTGTACTATATCACAGGTTCTCATCTTGCCTTTGGTTATTCCTTGTTCATTTCCACTTATCTAACAGCTAACCATATTCACCATCATATCCTTTCAGTACTTTGGTTGTCATCGATACAAAGCCATATTAACTAGAGTTCAAGCTCATGTGCATCTGAATAGCGAAAATGTAAGTATACCAAAACTATATTTGAAACTATGTAGATTGCCCTTTTATTCTGTGTGCTTCTATATATAATTTATCTCTACCTTTACTCTTTGATTAAATAATATTTATATTTTCAATTGGCGAATCTAAATCAATCAACATTTACAGTTTATTTCACACCTTAAGTGAGTTGTAATTTAGTTTTCTTCTGACAGTTTTGGAGAACATACATTCAAAGGCCCATGGTTTTGGTTGGGGCAAGCCTTGGTGCTGCTGCTGCGATAGACTTTGCGATTTTCTACCCTGATTCTGTAAGTGATACTAATGTTCTAATAAGTACAAAATGCTCTACTATATTCGTTCAAATGCTAGCACAACAAGTTTTATAGCTTTAATCTAATAATTAACACTTGAACAATACTTTTAGAAATGTAATGGAGTCATGTCCTTTTTGCTTGTTTACAGTTTCAGACATAAATGTTAAAAGTTAACTCTCCAGATTCTTCGTTATCTGATCTATTTTATTTTCCATATTTAGCTCTTTATGTTTTCAATACAAGAAAGGCTCTTATGTTCTACCTTGAGTTCCTTTATAACATCGGCTGTAGTATATAAATTATTAAATTATGATATATCCCTCAAATTCAGTTTAGTGTGTAGCAATTTAATATTCATATAGTTTCTTTTGCAAGTGGTAGCTAAACATAATTTTGTTAATTATTGGTATAATTTTAAGTTGCATGAATTGGGGAAACAAGGATGAAACGAGGAAACGCAACCCCCCCAAATTTTGGAAATGGGGAAACGTGATATACATATGTGTGTGTGTGTGAGAGCAAAAACAAAATTATTATAAAACATAAATGATTAATTATTAATTATAAATAATTAATTAAATTATTATAAATTATAAACCATTAACCATATATAAGCAACATTGCCAATGATAAATAATAAATAATACATAGAAAATTTAAATCATACATAAAACATCACATTTTACTCATGAACCCAAGTCTATATCATTTCATTCATGCAAGTAGTAATATCCAAAAAACAACCTTTGTGAACAAGGCTATATAGCATATATCCAAAATTAGCCTTCATGTATAAGGCTACAAGTACAATGTATCAAGCTATGAACAATTAACATACTAACATAGAATTAAATGTAAAATATGAGCCCAGACTAATAGTCATCCTTATCTTCATAGTCTTCCTCAAAAATAGAAAAAGAAGCACGCTCAACAACATAATGTAAAGTGGAAGAAGTATTTCCAATTCCACTTCTAGGTTCCTCAATATTTAGTGCAGCAAGAGAGAGGCCCAAGTCAGTAAATTCTGGCTCAATAACCCAATTTGCACAAGGCCCACTGCTATGTTATGGGCCTTGAGTGCTCACGTCACTTGTGTGAGGAAAGAATAAATTGATTCTCTCTAATAACTTTCTTCAACCTAATTAGAAGCATCTAGAATTAAATTTTATTTTTAAAATTTAATGTATTAACCCTTAATTACTGAAATATGTGGGCAGAAAGAGACTTTATGGGTTGGTTTTTTAAGTGACGGGCTTTTATTTGATGGGAAACGTGTTTGTACAGGAGAGGAAACGTGACGGAAACGCGTTTCTGTTTGTACGAATGCATTTTCCATACATGAAACGCGCCTCGTACAGACGAAAACAAGTTTACGTCAAGTACCATACACATTTCCGAGTTTCAGCGAGTGTCCGGGAGTGAAACGGGTGCCAAACCTCGAGTTTCCTGCAACTTAGGTATAATTTTCTTAATTATTGGTCTTCCATGCAAGAACATTCCACTACCTTGCTACCAAGATTACGATTTGAATTATTTGAATTATTTCTATAACACTATTACATTTGGAAGGAGAAATGTAATGGAGCCACGTAAAGGATCCAAAAGGGACGCTTGACAAAAATACAATGCGACTCTTTAAATGACAGTTCTGGAATTGCTAACTTCCTCATTATTTATCAGATTTTCTATGATAACCACTTTTTGGAAGTCCCACGACCACTCTGCATCTAATGGCATTGAGATGGCACAATTCTGGGCACTCTGTCAAAATATAACTGCTCTAGAAACTAGGACGTCCCTCCAAAAACATCCCATAAAAAATGGCCTAGATGAGTGTGTAAACAAGCCTCCAAAGGGTGGGTGCTCATCAAGGGAAAACCAATGAATGCAGAACAAGTCAATAAGTGCAAGATGTTGCTTCCATATATCAAGGGGTCAAACCCTCAACCAACGAATAGATCAATGTGCAATTCTCCAAGTGCAGAACAACCTCAACATATGTGCAATGAATGCCCACATAACGACCAAACCCTAACTTCTATGCCAACTCATTAATCCATGAACCAAGGAGCCCATTAATAAAAAATAGGAGCATCCAATTCAAGAACAAGTGTACACAATAGGTAACCAACCCATGAGGAGGGGATGATCCCTTCTACAAGCCACTAGAATGCCACCACACATACCACAAGAGAGAAATAGGGAGTGCGCTCAACAAAAGATGATACCCAAAAGTGATATGATGCCATCTATGTCCAAAGGATCAAGAATGCTCCATAAGAAAAATCCTCCACAAGCATCACTACTAGGCCGTCCAAATCTCCATCAACATGTAACCTCCTGCTGAAAATGTGATAAAACTCACATGTGGACACCCATGCAAAATGGGGGGTAACAAGTCCATACATGTTATTTAAGGGAGTTGGTTGTGTTACCACCTAAGTTGTACTTGGTGGATTTTTCAAGCGAGTCGACGAAGAGGAACAAGTATACTTGTTCATTCTTCAGAGTTCAGAAGTCTGCCAGGCTTTTTCTGGGTGTTTGTTCAGAAGTTTTTGTAACACATGTTCATACCCCCTTGGGGAAAATGTAAAAATGTTCTAGCATGATAAATTTTTATAAAAGGCTCAGCTTCCGAGACTTGAGCATCAAGCCGACTAGCCCAGAGTGTTTTTTCCCTTGGTTATTATTGGTTGTTGAACAAACGACTAATAATTTTTGAGTTTTTCACTCACACCTCCAAAGTTGGGGTGGTCGTCTTGGTGGCTAGGCCTTAGGAGGTTATTAGAGCCTTTGTGTCAGTGTTTTTAAACATGTTAGGAATTCATATTGAGTCGTATGGACATGTACTAGGCCCCCCTAGAGTTTTTCCGAATTCCGAGAAAAATAAAAATTTTCCCGTTTTTAAGCCATTTTTTAAATGGTTTAATTAAAAAACTTTCAAATGGCATAAAAACTTGATTTAGAGGAAGAATTCGGCGCGGGGATGCTCGTTTTGACACTCAGAGCACACTCTTTACCTCGGGGCCACTTTTCATGAGTTTCAAGCAGCTTAAACATTCCAGAAGGCATTATTTGGCTAAAAGTGCATCAAGATGGCATTTTAATGCTAAATTATGATAAATTGGCATAAAGGACAAAGTTGGAAAAAGTCAAAAAAACATATTAAAACATATTGGGGTGACATGGCATTGTTTGTCCCCATGTTGGTGACATCATACTAAGAAGGAAGCGTCACTTAACGGAATGATATCTTACCATATAAGTTACCCAAAGTCTTTCTTCACTTCACCTCTCACGTGATTTCTTCATGGTTTAAGGTGTGGCCCACGCTTGTGTCTTGTCACTTGTGAACTTTGGATAAAATCTAAGGTGAGTATCACATGTTATTTGGTATAAGGTAAGTGAATGGTTATTAAAAAGATGGTGACATCAAGTTTATGAGGAAATCGTAAGCATGGTTTGGAGGAGTGCGCTAGCTATGGAGTGGACCCTCACATCCATATTATTTCAAAACCTTGGATATGTGTTAAATACTATAACATACCATCAAACTTGGGTACGAGTTTATTGTAGCAAGAGTTTAATTAAGGGATGACGTCAAGGCTCAAAAGGAATCGTGAGCATGGTTTGCGCTAGTTTAAAGGTGGGACCTCCCTTCATCCATGTCATTTTAAAACTTTGGCTTGGTTTAATAAATTTGCCATAAGTTCAAGGCTTTGAATCCAAAACGAGTATTTTGTTGGTGGAGCTCACGTCACTTGGGATCCGTACATGTTTGCGTGAGGTATTGGAGCACATGCTATTTGTTGAGGTGGCTTTGTTGGTGGAGCGAGGTCAAGGTGGCACCTCCTCCATACCAACATTTCAGTTAAACTAATAATCACCCCACTGATTCTTCAGAATGATTCAATTTAACTCAGCTTCACTCAACTAAACTCCTACTCTATCTTTAGTGTTGGTGGTGCCCCCCTGGGCTTGTATTTGCTATAAATAAAGCTTTTCTTTCCTCTTTCAGACTAGTTAGAGTTTGCCGAGCAAAGGCTTGAGAATTGTAATTGTTGTACTATCTTTTGATATTGAGAAATAAAGAGGCTTTGGAGGTCCACATTGTGTGATGCTATCAATTGAGTGGATGTATTATGTCGGTTTTATGTGGTAACCTGTATTTGGTTTTTGTGCACTTGCTTTATGAAAATCTAGCCTATTGGTAGGATTGGTATCAATTTTGTAGGAAGGATTGCTAGAACTTGTTTGATCTAGTTAATCTTTTATTTGCAGTAAGTTTGAGATTCAAGATTTATATGTATCATTTGTTTATGCTCATATTGTCTTGATTTCTATCTTGTTCCATTTCTAGGTTTAATGGGTTGTGTGCAAGTATGTTGCTAGCTACAGGTTATCTGATTTGAAAAGCAAAGAGCTTGCTTGCTCTTGTTCTTTCAGATCTCTTACGAAAGATCAAACCCTTGGTGTCCCACACGTCTAAACTTTCGAAGTCTTTTTTGCTCAAAGATCCAAGCTGCTCTTCTCTTTCTCCTTGTACCTTCTCTACTTTGGTTACTACTTTTAAATTTGCAATTCGAATTAGATCTATCATTTTACAGGTTTAAAATCATCTTAGATCTAGCTCCTTTGGCAAATGCAAATAGATGCTAGCTCTTCCATAAAAGAAGTTTCATATTGCAAGCTAGATCTAGTATATAGATTCTTTTGTTTCTTCGCTGCTTTCTTGATTAAGATCTAAAGGCTAAGATAAAAGTTTCATTTCTTTTTGGTAATTGAAACTTGGAAAAGTAAAATCTCGCAAGATAAGAGTGCTTTCCATTGGCTGCCCTAAAACAGAGCCAAGATCCACAAAAGGACTTGTTCTTTTGTGTTATTTTGTTATTTCCTAAAACTAGTTTGATATAGATTTTTTTTAATTTTTTTTTTAAAGATTGTTCGAAGACACTCTTAAAGTGTGTTTGAGCATCTTTTGTATTTGATTGCTTGCTGATTTTTTGTAGGTATAACAAAAAGGAGAAGGAAACTCTGGCCGTTTTGCTGGAAAATGAACCATTAAGAGCTCAACTGAGTTCCCCTTTCACCAAAAGTCTTTTCTTTTATATTGTTGTAAGCCTTTGGTTCCAAAGTATAAGGACCAAAGCACACTTTAATTTCATTTTTGCAAGATTGTAATAAGGCTTGAGTAGGCTCATCATAGCCCGGTTCCCATCCCCCCTGGGGGGATTTGCGTCGGCGTCCTTTTTTGTGGTTTTCATGTCTAGTGTAGTTTGCTGCTTTCTTTCACTATTTCAGTGCTTCTTTAAGTTTTTTTTTGCAAAGTAATTTGAATACTTACCCATTGCACTATACCGAAGCACCACAAGGGAAAAGATTTGAGCGGTGTAGTATTTAAAAAAACTTCAATTTTTTATGCCCTATTGAGTTTAAAATAAACCCCCTCGCTTTCCTGATCACAGGTTCATGGACAATGGCTTTCCCGAGTACTGAATCTGGAAAGAGACTCTTGGGATTTACCTTTTCTAAATCAGAAAACTTTGCTCAGAAAACACTTAAAACTTACAAAGGTCTTCATCCCCGTATGCTCTACTTCCACTGTAGCTTCGTCTGATCTGTTGGTAGTATTAGAAAGGGATTCAGGTGACTAGCTTAATTAGTTTCCACTCCCAAAATTAATCTCCCCAGGCGAAAATACAACGCCTCAAATTAAGTCGTTGCGGTGGAAAAATCAATAGAGGAAGCAGAAACAACTGGGCAATGAACTCGAGACATCGTTAGGATACACCCTTGTTGAACAAGTCTCAGAGACTTCAACCGACCCACATATTCCTTGCGGGGAGCCGCATCGGTTAATGGTTTTGGACATACTCCTTGTACCTCCGGGTATATTGGAGTTCCCATGCCCTAAGCTAATCACGATCATTACCACATAAACAAAATCAACCAACAATTTACCCATTCCTTATCCACTCATCTAATAAATTTTAACATTTACCAACGAGACACTGCAATACTTATCCGAGACTACAACAACCACCCTCATACACAAGCACTTCATTTTTACTGGCATTGGTCTTGTTGTCGCTCGAAACTGGCACGCGGGTGTTGAAAGCCCAAACCGTGAGCGCGCCGGTCCAGGAGTACTTCTCGAGAGAGAGGCCAATGTTACCACACCTTCTCTCTCCTCGCTTCAGGCTGGCTCTTCTCCAGCTCTAGGGGGGTTTCCCTAAGTTAGGATCACTAAGGCAGGTGCAACTGAGGGCAGGGTGATCTGAAGAGGCTGCCTTAGAGAAACACGGGTAGCAAAAAGGTAAAATGAGTCGGGTTGATGGGCAGGAAGGGAAGGGAGGATCAGTCCTTGAGAGAAAGGCTAGTGCCAGTATCAGAAGGGTGAATGGAGTCAGAAGGGGGCTCATAAAGGCTTTGCATTTTGTAGAAGGGAGGCTAGGTTGGTCTGTTCCATAATCAGAGGCTAGGAGAACGGAAGTATAACTGACTACTTTCCATTACTCTCAGACCTCCAAGAACATAACGGCGACAAGCAACTTGGCAGTCGCAAATGCTTGCCCAACGTGCCAAATTGTTAGCCCTCTATGTCGGCTTAGTCTGCAACTCATGAAAACACAAGACTACCACAGAGAAACCCAACATGGTTTTTGTTATTAACTCTGGGAAAAATCCTCCCAGCCCAAAAACATTCCATCCTTTACAAAGAGAGAGCTATGCTCTTTATAAGCCAAAAGACTCCTATTATTTTTCAAAAAGAAAAAAATAAAAGGTTAAAGTGAATCCTGGATCCACTTTTTCCTCCCATCTAATCAATTATCAAACTCCCTTTATTTAATATAAATGCTACTTGGTTTAGTCGTTACCATCCAAAGGTGGATAATCAAAGGAATGCTTGAAAAGCCATGCAATGAAACTGACTCGGCCTGAGATAAAACTCCGAGTAAGCAAATGCCAACACGGGGTAACACACGGCAACGCTGGCTGCTTCAAATCCCCACCAAATGAAGATGCCCCCAATCGGGAATTGAATCACTCTCTTGTAACTTTGCTCAGTTGCCAAAGGAAACCGTGGATCTAGGCCACGTGAAAAAGTGCTACCTTCAGTTTTACTGCTGCAAGTGATAAGTTGATCACGAGTCTTGTTTAAAATCTGCCACCGATGAAAAATAGTCACTAAGGAGATGGTTGTCAATGGGACGCTACTCCAAAATTCAACATTCTGGCTGCGGAAGGTAATGCGAGCCAAGTGTATGGTTTAAACAAAATTAGAGCTCACGCTTGGTTGTCATCGTTACTAAGTGGTCACCCTCTGTTGCCACGTTATCAAATAGAATTCGATTGTCTCAAGTTGACCTCTATCAATCCGCCAAGCATTTGGATTTCTTGAACTGGGCTGCCAAATGATACGCAGAATCCAAATCACAAATGACCACTATCTGTGGATGACTGAAATCAATCAGTATTTCGGAGCCCAAAATTCACGATTCCATCTTGTAATCGGCTGCCAAACTGAAATCCACCACTCGGCTATCATGAAAAATGTCTTCAGCTGTCAATAAAAAGTGTGTGTTGCTTCATGTGAAGATACCCTAAGCAACTGGCAATATGAAATTGCAGAGCTTTTTTCTTCTTAATCTGCTGCCCAACAAAGGTGGCTTGATCACTGAAATAGTAATGCGTCTTTGACGAGCCGTCAGGAGAGCTGTTTGGACATCATTTTTAACGCTGAAGGATGCTCTCAAGATGTCCCATATCATACCCATTTGTCCAAAATCTCCTGGGATTATCACCAGTTGTAGAACTTGCATATTTCCTACTATTAGGTTTTGAACCTGCAGGCTTTTCTTGCACATGGGCCCTGGAAATATGACCCCCAGCATTCACATTTCTTACAGAAATTAAAACCATTGATTATTGGCAATGTTTCTGGGAATTAGAATGTTTTCTTTGAAAAATATCGATGGATGTCGTAGTTTTCTCCACTGCGAGTTGCTTAAGGAATCCATGCTATCAGAGATCCACCTTAAGCGGATGCCAACAATAGATGGCATGATAATTTCTGACGGCTTTGGCAGATCACGGCACCTTCCCCAGTCGGCATTTTAACCATTACTTATTTCACGGCTTTCTGGTGAATTGGATCCTCAGCTTCAATATTATTAAGGTCTTGAAGGAGTTGTTTATAACATGTTGCATCACCCTTGTATTCCGTGGGCGAGATTTATTGCCAAAATTGTCACAGAGCACTGATGCAAAATTTGCACCACACGTCTTTGGAGCCAGAGAGCATATATAGAAAACAAGAAACTATGACAGAGGACCCTCATCAGCACATAATTTTAGATGCTCTAAAGTAATTTCCATTAATACGTCCATCTTATCTGCAACACCCCCTAGACTCTGCATAGAAGAAGATTTTGGCAATTCAACATTTGCCTCACTACCAGGGTTCCCAGGTTCTTCATTTTCTTCATCATGTATCACTTTATGTATCTGATCTTTGGCATGTCCTTTGTTGTACGGTTCAATGAAGACATTAAGGAGCTTATAAGGTCTTCTTAATTCAAACGCAAGTTGAATTGCTTTTACATAGTCAGTATCTGCAAGAGCATTTACTAGTTCTTGGTCTTTCAATGCTGCTTCCTTCTCTTTGAGAAGAGCCTCCTCCTTGTCTGTAGCAGTGCAATCATGCCACAAATTGACAAGAGAATCACCGCCACCAGTTGCTAGCATTTCTGTATTCTTACCAACAGCCATTGCCCATATCTTATCCTCATGCTGATCAAATGTTGCAATACATTCATTTGACTTGATTGTCCACAATTTCAACAAACCATTTGCGCCAAAAGAAACGAACTGTGTTCCACGAGTGAGGAAGGAAGCTCGTAGTACACTTGCAGTATGACCTTCAAAAGGCTTCAGGCAAGAACCATCTGATAAAGCCCATATTTTGATTGTCTTGTCACCAGATGCTGTCATCACACATTGATCTACGGGTGAAAATGCTACACACCAAACCCCTCTTTTGTGGCCTCTTAGCACTAGTACTGGTACCAAATCTGGTAATCTCCATACACAAGCTGTTTGATCCTGAGAACCAATACAAATAAGGCTGTCATTTGGAGCAACGGCCACAGAATTGATGTCCTTATCATGAGCTGCAACCGCAGCTTGTGATGATAGCTTGTTTGACTTACGAATACTACCAAAACCTAGTACACCAGCAAAACTCCATACTTTGATCGTGCGATCACATCTCATCTTTGGCCGGCTCACTAATTAATTTTTGCACTGGTTCTTGACCAAGAATGTCCTTGACATACAATGTTGCTGCAGTTACCTCCTGCGCAGACATGCAGTTCTTCTTACTACTTCTGAATACATGTTTCCTTACACTGTTCATTTTCACAATATTTTGATCCTTTACTCATCTTGTGAACAATCTTTTGTGTCTTCTTTGTCCAAGAAATCCCTGCTCTAAAACATTGGATTGCATCCTGATCTTAACAAACAAGTGACTGCCGGTGGTCTTAGACAACCTTGAAAGACAAGCTACCAATTAGGTGGTAACAGGTCTTCTTCATTTTATATTGGTTAAATCAATTTCCGCATATGGTCATGAATGGTGTTTGAATGATAAATGCTGTTGTTGTTATAATTCATTTTTGCAGTAAATCATTGTTAAGGTCTTGACTCTTTTCACACTTAACTCCTAGATTCAATCATTTCTTTCATAACGTAAAAGCCTTAGATTTTACTTTTCATAGGGACCACCCCCCTTGGCTTCCCTAGGAGTTGGCCTAGACGAAGGAGTTGAGTATCAGGTGACAACACTTGGCTCGTGTTTGCCCCCAAGGTTGCACCTAGTGGCTTGAAGATTTATTCCACATTACCCGAGGTGCGAATTAGGCGGCAACAGGTTGCACATTATTTGATGGGGTCTAAAATATTCAAAACCCTAATTGCCCCCTTCGAGGATCATTTAAAAAAAATAGAGGTTAACTATCATTGCACTCTTCATTAGGGCATGTTGCCGCCTAATTCACGCCTGGGGTCACGTGGCAGAAATATTCAAGCCACTGGGTGCGATCTTGGGGGCAAGCAAGAGTCAAGTGTTGTCACTTGATCTTGACTCCTCTATCTAGGCTCTCTCCTAGCGGAGCCAAGGGGGGTGGTCCCTAGTAAAATAAGCTAAGGTGTTTAATCTATAAAAATAGAACAATTAGTCTAGGAGATGATAACAATAAATTTTGAAACTGAGATGAACTGCAAATAATAACTAGCATTTAAAATACCATTCCAAATAACATATTGATTAACTCAAGCATAAAGCATAAAATGGAAATACCAGATAGATCAGTGCTAATAGAGTGCTTGTAAGGGGGTTGTTAGTGAAGTCTTGAGAAGTATTGCAGTTGTCTTGGTTGGTCAGTTTTATAATTATTAAATGAGTAGTTAGGGAGTAGGTAAATTCTTGGTCAATTTTATTAAGAATATGGTAATGATCTTGTTATTACAGGGGAAAAGGTATTCCAGATATTCTCAAGGGGTATGAGGAATATGTCCAAATTTACCAAGGAGTGGCTCTCATTGTTCACAGTGATGTGTGGGCTAGATGGAGTCGTGGGGTTGTGTTCAACACTACACCAAACGAGGGTGTAGCCTAACGGTGCCCCATAGTCACTTTCTAGTGGTTCCCGCTTCACTTGCAGAATTTCCCCACAAGTTGGTAAGATCAAAAGTACTGCCGGATTTTCACTTGTAGGATTAACTTCAAGTGTTCAACTAATTACTAGTCACTTCAATCGCTTTCTGATTGTCCCACCGATCTAGCCAAAGGCCTGCAGTGGTTACAAGAGCATACGGGGAATGAAGCCTTGTAAATTTTAAGTGTTTTAAGAACTACATGTGAATTTTTAAATCACAGTGCCGATACTCTCATTACCGAGAACACAACCGGATTGGGTAAATTTTTACTTAAGAAATTGAAAGAAATTACAAAAAAATAGAAAAAAACTAAAAAAAATGAAAAAAGTGCAAATCCCCCTTGGGGGGAGATGGGGTGTGAGCACTTGGCTGCCCACTTGCTTCTCTTTTTTACAATGATTTAGAATAAAAGAAATAGTGAATGGAGTTTTCCAAAGGAAGGAAGAGGGATATAGATCTTCCAATGATGACACAAAGATGTGGGAGAGTCAAACAAGATCCACCACCTCTTTGAAAGAGCTACTTGCACAGCTTGAACTAAACCTTGAAATATTTTGTTAATAACCTGTATTGCTTGCACAAAAGATTAGAAAAATATGCATACAAACAAGTGAAACATATAATTTCTTGATCTTTGCATATAAGAAGACACAGAGTTAAACAATTAAACAAACTTCGATTAGTTCTTTAACATTTATCCTACCAAGCATGGTTATAATAATATACTAACAAAGCATGAAATTGATAGAAGTATACCTCACATAAGAGAATAGATCATCCACACATTGATACCCTACACAGGTATGCCTCGAAAGCCTTCACTTTATTCCACAATGATAACAAATTACAAAATGCAGGAGCAGAGGTTCAATGCCCAAATCATCTGTCCAAAATGAGGAATGAGAGCTCGCTTATATAAAAAACCGGTCAAGAGAAGGGGGATGCATCTCTTCAAGGATGCGCTAGGTCTCCATGAGTTGGCTGTGAGTTGGATCTGGGTTGGAAAAGGGTGTAAACTATGGCAACATCCACTGATGGACATGCCACTTGCCAAAACCCAGATCTTTTTCCAAGTAAGAAGCTTTTCCATCCAAGCTAGTGCCCCCACTCGGAGATTTGCGCACCTCTCTTGGAGAGGAAACTTCCAACTCATGAAATTTGCTGAAACGACAACATCTGTCTTGCCCCACTTGCCTGGGTACTTGCCAAAATAAATTGCCAAGTCATAAAATTCATTTTTGGCAGTTATCTTTTATTTTTTTCATTGCCGAATTTTTCAAATATTTCATTTTTTTGGTCTTTTTTGGGTTTTTCGAGCAATTATTAATTTTGGGGTTAAATAATTACTCGAAAACTTAGGAAAGTGGGTCTAGGGGTTAAGTGGGTGCTCTGAGTTAGAAAATGAGCATACCCATGGAAAAAACAACTTCCTAGCGACACTTTTATGACTCTTTACATTTTTACAATTAACTTATTAAAAATAAGCCTGTAAAAACGGAAAAAATAATTTTTTCCGGAAATTAAAAAAAAACCTATGGGGGACTTAGGACATGTTCATAATGACTCAAAATAATGATTAGCATGGTAATATACATCGACACATAGGTTTTAATAACATTCTAAGGCTTAATTATTAAGGCAATTATTCCAGCTTTGGAGGTTTGGGTGAAAAACTCGAAAATGATTTATTTATCGCTTAAAAACAATAAATAATTAACAAGAAAAAAACACCCTGGAATAATAAATCAATAAATAAGTCCTAAGAAACCAAACCTTTTACATAAAGTCATCATGCTAACTCATTTTATTATAATTCCCCATAAGTCCTAAGAAACCAAACCTTTTACATAAAGTCATCATGCTAACTCATTTTATTACAATTCCCCATGGGGTATGAACATGTTAAAAAATTAAAAAAAAGGGCCTAGGAAGGCATGCAAAGACTTCTGAACTTAAAAATTGAACAAGGGATTGTTCATCTTTGGCAGCCCATTTAGAAATCCAACTTAGTGCAACTTAGTTGGTAACAGGGCACACTTGTAAAAAAATGTTGATTTTGTTTGTTGACTATTCAAATTGGATACCATGCATATTCATCAAGGGAACGCCTTAAAAGGAATGATATTTTATTGTACTTATTAACCAAGGTCGTTGAATAGCACACTCTCCAAGTAAAATAATATAAATGTCAAGTCAATAAGGTGAGCGTTCCCTCCAATAATGTCAAGTGAAGTAGGAATAATGAGGGATTTATATTATTTTACTTGGAGGTTCTCATCAAGAAGACTTCTTGAAGTGCACCTTGCCCTTGAAGAAAAGTGGCACTTTGCATGAATCTTGCACGAACTTGGAGCTTTAGGAAGATAACATTTGGTGTTGTTGTCGCCTAATTTGCACCTTGGGTCACGTGGCAGAAATCTTCAAGCCACTGGGTGCGACTTTGGGGGAAAGCAAGAGTCAAATGCCGTCACTTGATCTTGACTCCTCTGTCTAGGATTTCTCCTAGTGAATCCAAGGGGGGTGGTCCCTATTAAAACAATCTAAGGTTGTTAATCTATGAAAGGAAAACAACTATTCTAGGAGATATGATGATAGAAAGACTGAAAATAAGATATCTGCAAATAACTTATGCCAACACCATGTAAAATAACATTCCATTCAACACATCAATTAACCAATGCTAATGGAGTGCTTGTGTGTAAGGGGGGTTGCTGGTGATGTCTCGAGAATGTATTGTAGTTGTCTCGGTTGATCAATTTTAAATTATTAAATGAGTGAGTTACGGAGTGGGTTACTTCTTGATTTGGCCTACTAAGACTCAACTCCTTAAACTGAGCGTCGAAGCAACTTTACCAATTATCCAACGTGGCAAGGCATAACCTGCTTGGAGTAACCCCTTGAATCTATGGAATTCGTTCTTCGCGACCTCCCGAGTTCTTAGAGATTAGTTTTAGGTGGATTGTCCTATTAAACTAGTCGTTTCAATCCCTTCTGGCTGTCCCATTGTTCTAGCCAAAGGCTTGCAGCGTTCATAAGAGCATACAGGGCTTGAAATCTTGTTGATTTTAAAAGTTTTAAACTAGATGTGAACAAGGTCGAACCTACTCAAGAGTCAAAACACTCCTAGGGGTATTCAACGAATGAAAGAGGAGAGATAATGAGTGAGGTAGACTAGATCTAGGAAATAGATGTGGTATAGGAGTTAAGGTGAAGTTGGGGGGATTTAGAGAATAGGGAAAAGAGTAGATCGGGGCAAGGAGTGACTAGATCGGGACACTTGAAGAATGGATCTATGAAAATCAAGTGGGTTCTAGCATACCCAACTAGTAGATCTGAAGATTTGGCCACCCATCCAAAGGGGGCGCCCCCACCTAGAGAGACTAGTGCTAGATACTGAGGCAAATGGAGCCCAATTTACGTGAAATTCGAGATCTAGGGTTTATTCAACAATCTCCAAGTGGGTTTTGATGGTCTTCATAGAAAACTCACCAGATCTATCGGATTTACAAAACTAGGGTTTGAAGAAAGAGGGTTTTACGGTGACAATTGGATTAAGCCCAAGAAAAATAAAACAAATGCAAACGTACCTAGAAATACTTTCTATTAACCTTGTATGATGATGATCTTGCCTCTCCTATCAATTATGAGCATTTTCTATGCCTCTCCAAGTGAAATCACTAGTCCCTCCAAGATGCCAAGTGCTCTCTCCTCTTGCAAAAGAGATCTACAATGAGAATCAATTTGCAAAAAGATGGAGGAAATGGCGAAGAAAGATGAATCAAAGAACATCAAGATGGTTGTAAGACACAATAAAGATACTCCCTGAACCAATGCCGATTTGAGAGAATGCTATGGAGCTCTGCCACAATAGTGCGCCTACCCAAATCGCTTCCTTCACCAAGTGGATGATGACCTGCAAAAAATATTAGAAATTCATAGATACGCAAGAATGCTAGAGAGAATACTTTCCAATCTTCATACAAGACATTCGACAAAGCTTCCGAGGGTTTTGCAAAATATTTTAGTATTCCAAGAGCTCAAGAGCCAAAAGTCCCATTACAAATGAGAGAGCATCTCAATATATAGATTTCACAAGTACATAAAACCTAGATCCAAAAAGATCAAGGGTTAAGATCATAAGATAACATCATCCTAATCTACGGCTAAGATTAGCAGTATACATCTCACATGGATCAACTCACTAAAAATAGGAGGCGCATCACTAGAAATGCCCAATGAGGGGGTGCACCACATAAATTATGACTAATGACCACAACATAGCACATGGTGGGGCTAGGATGTCGTGTTATCCTTCACTAGCATGGCCCCATGGCACAATAACAAGGTGTGGTGACAAATAATATAAAGGAGTGATAAAAATCACTAGGGTATTTCCCTCAAACTACATCAAAACACCCTTAAACTGCACAAATCAAGGATGTGTGGACCCCAATGAAGTGAAGCTGATGTCGGATGATGAATGTGACCCAAACACTGTGCCTCATACCATTTCCATGCCATTCCTTTGCCTTAATTTCCCAAATCGATTTCCTCATTTGCCCTTTTTTATTATTAAAATGCTGTCTTGGGAACATAAAACATCCAATATCTCATAGGGGACCAAAAACTAAAGCCAAATGACTGCATAGATGGATCTGGAACCATGGTAGTATGGTACAATCGATTGGCTACACCCTAAGATTCCCTTTGGCGCCCTAGGAGATCTCATTGTTCTCCAAATTGTGTTTTATTTTCATTTTCTCATGGCAAATCTATTGCAAAAAGCCCAAGAGATCCATATCTTCCCAATAACTGCTCGAAATGGAAAACCAGCTGTACCAATAGACTCAGTATGTCCAAATCAACTAGGAATGAGTACTCATACACAATATGACCATCACAAAGGTACATCAGAGGCCCCATCCATGTCAAAACCATAATAATAAAGCCTGCAAATGATGATAATCATAGAAACAATACAAGTTGTTGTCCGTCGAATGCACACTAGCAGCAGAAATCTTCTGGAAGCTATCTCCTCACTTGAGAAAGTGGGAGAGGTGTGGCCTTGGGGGCAAGCATAGAGCTAGGTACTGTCACCTACTCCCAGCTCCTCCGTTTAGGCTAATTCTTAACGAAGCCAAGGGGGGTAGTCCCTAACAAAGAGTTTCTATGGCTTAATGTATTTTAAATGTTTTTGGTGTTGAGTGATGCGGATGGGTGTTTGTTTAGGAGTTTTTGATGGGATCACAGTTTTAGATGAAATAAACACAAGATAAAGGGCAATCCACGTTGCGATACAAGATATAAGATTAACAGTATAATAAAGACTTGAAAAATAAAAGCATCCACAGATAGATAATAAATTCAAGTAGAAACTTCAAAAGGACAAATGGCCCAGATTAATTAAAACATGTAAGTGTAAATAGACCAGTGCCTTATGGAGTCAAAAAATTGTATAGTGCTTGGGGATGCTGGAGATACAAGTCTTGAAAATAACTGTTTGTGAGAACGTTTTGCAATTGTTCTTGGTTTATAACTTTATTTTATTGTAAATTTTAAAGATGATCTTACTTAAGGTGTCTAGGAAACCTAACCGGAAATACTTTCAGTGGCTTCGTTCGAAGACATGGCGGACTTATCTGGAATCACAAGCTAGGTGTTCGAAGAATTTAACCAGCGAGTGTCCAGATTGGGTTACCTGGCGCCCACACTTGGAATTTGCCCACTACCTGAGTATTTATCGAAAACGCCGGTGCGTTGGTTGTGGGGTGAAAGTTTTATTATGTTATCACTTGCTATCACTTGAGTGTTCTTGCCTAAAATCTCCATGAAGAAAAGAGTGCAAAGAACCTCTATACATACAAAAAGGAAAGAAAATAGGGCTCAAATCCCTAAATCCGAACTAAGAGTAACATCAGAGTAATTGAATGAGGTTGGCATGATGATTTGGAGTTGAACTGAGTTGCAACTAGTTGTAACTGAGTGCTGGAGTAATGAGGGGGTGTGAGGTGGCTCATCCTCTCTTTTAATGATCACCCAGCCAATAGATAACCCACGCTTCAACCAAAAAACGAATTTGACCAAAGAGGGCAAATTTCTGATTGATAGTTCAACTGCTACACTTCGATACTTGATTTGAAACTGACCGATGTTGACTGGAATCATCATAAATGTTCCGTGCCGAGCTAATTATATCTTTATTTTATTCAATTTGGTATTTTGATTTTCTCCAATTTATTATTTATTATTATTTTAATTAATATTTCTCATTTTTTGAGTTTTTTGAGAAAATATTAATTATAAGGCCAAATAATAGTCCGAAACTTAGGATAAGTGTGTCTAGGGGATAAATGAATGTTTTGGCTTAGAAAATAAGTGTTTATTTGCCAAAAACACCCCTCCAACCACTTAATTATTATAAATTGAAAATTTTCAATTAAACCATGGTCAAAATGGTTTAATTAATTGAAAATTTTAATTAATTCCCTATAGTCAAAAAAAAAAAAAATCACCACGCGTCCGGGAATTTTTTTTCGGACATTGTTTTAATGTATCCCGAGGCTTAGGAAATGCCCATAGAACATACCAATAGTGCCTAGTAGGTTCATATTTACTAGTTGGACTCTAATAATCCCCCAAGGCCCAAAATTCAAAATCAGGCATTCCAGCTTTGGAGGAAGCGGGAGAAAAACTCATCGATTATACTCGGCTATAGGTAAAGCATAATTGAGAATGGAAAAAACTCCTTGAAATACCTTAGTTGAAATTTTACGTCTTAGGGGACCGAGCCACTGAAAACCCCTGCTAGCACACTTTGTTACAAAAACCCCATGGGGCATGGTCATTTTAACATAAAAATAAAAATGACTAGCCAAAATCGGCTAGGGAACACATTCTGAACTTTTGCTGCACTGAATACGAACATTGACCATGTTCATCAGATGGCGGCTCAACAGGAGGTTCAACTATGGTACAAAAAAGTTGATAACATCTGGCTCCAACTGCGAGACGTGTGCTCGATCTAATCTCTTATGCAAGGAGAGCATACGAGAACACCAGAATCTTTGGTTTCTATATCCTGTAAAAACATCTCAACTTGACAAGAAAACATCAGTAGCACAAGTTTTATTAAAAAGAGCCATTGATCCAAAAGTTGTTTTATTAAAAAAAATGACAAAACTTAACTAAAATTTTATTTATTCCCAAGTACAAAAAGAAAATGCTAAAAGTAAATGTTCTCTTTGAGAGCCTATTTTCCTACTCTAAGCATGATATAAAAAGGTTGGCTGTGATCATAAATCCAACGTAGCCACCTAAGCATTTTATTAATGTAAAAAGGTGTTTCATTTTCTTTGGTTACCAGCCAAAACAAGAATATTTTATTCAAAAAATGCAAACCTGCGTGATGATCCAGAATGGGCAGGCTGGATGGGGAATCATAGGCATGAATAATGTCGTCGAACTTCTTCCCAAACTGGTTGGTGCTCTTGCAGGATTCTTCCATCCAAGATTGGATAGGACTGATGTAAAAATCTGTATGATGAGGAAGATCATCATACTGATCAAAATGGCTTATCCGTTGATAACTCTGTGTGTAAGCCCAAAACTGCCAATCATAAGGAACATCTATATGTGAAGACGATGGCTGAAAGAAATCTTTAGCTAGTTGCATCCCATCTGATTCTTCACTGCATTGCTTCTCCAAGTCCTCATTATAGATACTCAAATACAACTTTGACTGATCATAGGAAAACTCTGATTGCTCTTCTTTACAACTTTCATAAGTTTCAGAATAAAAACTCCCCTGACTGGACACATCATAGATGAGATTTTCAAAAATATTTTCAAAAGTATCATAGGTTGGATTTTCAATAAAAGTCCAATAGTCATCATTGCCATCTATGTTAGATATGAGAGATGCCTCATCACTGGTATCAAGTCCCTGGCTACACTCCTCATTTTGCTCAAAACAATCTTCTTCAAAAAGCTGGGTTTCAAAGATATCACAGGGGACCCAACTTTCCAAATTTTTGTCATCAGGTGGAGAGCATGGAGGATTCTCATCACACAAAACTTCTAAGATTGGATTTTTAATTAAAGTCTAGTAGTCATCATCCATGTTAGGTGTAAGGGACTCTTCATCACTTGTATCATGCTCTTGACTGTACTCTCTTGTTTGGCTCCAGAGTTCTGTGGTGACTGATAGAGCTGCCCAACTGTGTTAATGTAATCGGGCTCTCTTGAATATTGTTTTGCCTCTCTCCAACTTTCTCTAGAAATATTATGCATGTCACCTACATAGTTTATATACTCAGGCTCGCTTGATGATGCTTTGGGAGCACAACCCTCTAGAAAACCATGCTCCTGAATATAGCATGCATGATAGCAAGAAGATTCCTCATGAAAGTCCTCACATGCCCTACAAAATGGTGTGTAAGGTTCAACCATGTTAGCAGCTTCTAATTGCTGAGGAGGCCTTAGTTCATGGTTGGGTGCTTTCCTTTGCCAGTTTACTTTTGGAGGGGATGTTCTTGGGACAGGTTGTGATTGTGCCCTCTCCATACTGATAACTTTGTTCTGTATTTCTTTCATCTGGGCCAGATGTTTATCTTCCATTCTTTCAAGTCTCTCCTTCATTTCCATCATTTGTTTTTTATAAGGATCCTCTTCCTTCAAAGGAGTTGAGGGCCTTGAATAACCAGGAAGGTTAGACTCTCCTGAAGACTGCATGTTTTTGTCAATTTTGATAGCCAAACCTTGAGCTTCAAGCAATGTGGTGGGCTCTTTGTCTCTTATCTGATACTGGATTTTGCCATTTAATGCTTCTATGTAATAATCCAAAGTGGAAGCTGCAGGAGGAGCATAAGTAGCAGGGATGGAATTTGATAACTTTGTGAACCTATTGTTGAATTCATCCATGGTTTACGTATCAAATTTCTTCATACTGGTTAAGGTTGCCACTAGATGTCTAGGTTCTTTTTTACTGCCAAATCTGTTGAGGAAAGCAGCCTTGAAGGCTACCATGGTAGTGAATGCATTGTTTGGTAGGTTGTCATACTAGTTTCCAGCTTTATCATCCAAAGATAAAGCAAACAAAGTCATGTATACATCTTCTTGTTTGTCAGCACCCTTGACATAGGCACCATAGTGTCTGGAAAAGTATCCGAGATGTTGCTCAACTGAGGTAGAGGCATCAGCGCCTGTGAAAGTAATGAGATTATCTATGGCCTTTTCAGGAACCTCATGGGGTCGACCTGCTATCTGAGAGAAGTTTAACTGAGTATAGTACTCGTTCATTGTGGTAAGGAAACAGTTATTATTTTCAGAGTTTTCAAAATTTTCTTGAAACAAAACATGGATGTCCGAAACAGACTCAAATCAAAGTTCTTCAAGGATCATATGAGAAGCAAGTTTGTTCAGTCTCTTCCTATAAACCTTTTCAGACTCGGGGAAGAAATTGAGCAAACCTTCAGAGTTTCTTCTAGTTGAATACCTTGAGGTGTTTACTGATAGTGGAGTCGTCAGGTGGATTTAAGTCTAATTTTAGGGAGTTGATTGGACAAAAAATCTACCAAAAAAAGAGAAAAAGGTAAGAAACTAAAAAAGAAACAAAGGTCATCCAGGAACAAAAAGATTTGTCCTCGGCAACGGCGCCAAAAGATGTCTGTTAAATGCACACCAGCAGCAGAAATCTTCTGAAAGTTGTCTCCTCACTTGAGAAAGTGGGAGAGGTGTGGCCTTGGGGGCAAGCACAGAGCTAGGTACTGTCACCAACTCCTAGCTCCTTCGTTTAGGCTAACTCCTAACGAAGCCAAGGGGGGTAGTCCCTAACAAAGAGTTTCTATGGCTCAATGTATTTTAAGTGTTTTTGGTGTTGAGTGATGCAGATGGGTGTTTGTTTAGGAGTTTTTGATGAGATCACAGTTTTAGATGAAATAAACACAAGATAAAGGGCAGTCCACGTTGCGATACAAGATATAAGATTAACAGTATAATAAATAATTGAAAAATAAAAGCATCCACAGATAGATAATAAATTCAAATAGAAACTTCAAAAGGAGAAATGGCCTAGATTAATTAAAACATGTAAGTGTAAATAGACCAGTGCCTTATGGAGTCAAAATATTGTATAGTGCTTGGGGATGCTGGAGATACAAGTCTTGAAAATAACTGTTTGTGAGAACGTTTTGCAATTGTTCTTGGTTTATTTTATTGTAAATTTTAAAGATGATCTTACTTAAGGTGTCTAGGAAACCTAACTGGAAATACTTTCAGTGGCTCCGTTCGAAGACATGACAGACCTGTCTGGAATCACAACCTAGGTGTTCGGAGAATTTAACTAGCGAGTGTCCAGATTGGGTTGCTTGGCGCCCACACTTGGAATTTGCCCACTACTTGAGTATTTATCGAAAACGCTGGTGCGTTGGTTGTGGGGTGAAAGTTTTATTATGTTATCACTTGCAAGATTAACAAATCCGATCACCGTTCTGAGTACGAGTCCAACTTTTTAGGGTCGGCAGAGCATACTAGGTGAGGGATAGCAACGAAGTAAATTTTAATGGGAAAGTGAGTTGAAATGTTTTTAAATTAGGAGCACATAGTTCAACTCTTCGACAGAGAGCGCTCTTGACTTCGTCTTATGACGGAAGTTCAAGAGACTTTAACTAAACTATATGCTTGATGCAAGGAAATGCAGTGGGAATGCTCTCCGACAGAGAGTGCTCTTGACTTGGGTTATGGCAAGTTCAAGAGAATTAGGTTTATTTTAAGAGACAAACAGCTTGAAATAAGAACATAAAGATGATGTAGTTCAAAATTCAAATAAACAAAAGATGAGATGACTAAACTAACAATTAGTATCTACTTTACAAAAAATGAAACTACTCTAAGTACCTGAAATAAATCTAAAGCTAAGAACAAAGACACTCTTCCCCAGAATGGGGAAGAAAAACGAAGTATGGGAGGCCTTATCCCACTTAGCCTTGTTTTATTAGTGAAGTACAAATGCCTTGGGAATTTAACCCTTGTAAGGGATTTTGAGAACTAACTTAAGTAAAAATGAAAAACTCTTATGAGTTTGTACAAAGGAGAATGACTTCTTTTTGGTTTTGGATCTTTGTATTTGGATCTAGTTCTGCTTGCTCTTTCTTGCTTGGTTTTGCTTTTAGCTCACTTGTGGATAAGAGCTCTAAACAAGGACTAGTAAGAGTGTTAGGAAACCAAATTTTAACTTGTGATTCGAAAAGATTAAGTAGATGAGAAGACAGGTGCCTTACGAGATGAAACAAAATACCAAAACAATGGAATGAGACCCAAAATCAAAACTTGGAAAGGACAAGGCAAGCTCACCGATTTTGATGTAAAATGCATGAATTTTGACAAAACGACTTGAGACTTTTTGAGAATTTAAAATTAAAGATTTTTTAACATTTTAGGCTAATTTCCAGAATCTGGAAAATAGCAAAAAATTGCAGAAAATCAATAAAAAATCAGCAAGTACAAAACTGCACGTTTTTCGAGAAAAAGTAAAATAAAAGCCAAAAAATAAATTTTTTTGAAATTTTTAAAAAAAAAATTTTCAGACTAATTTTCAGAATCGAAATTAAGCGGAAAATTGTAAAAATCAGTGGAAAAAAATAGCAAGCTTAAAATGGCACGTTTTTCAAGAAAAACACAAAAAAGAGAATGATTTTTTCAAAAATTTTCAAATTTTTTTAATATTTTTTCAAAAAATTTTAGAATTGAAAAAAGGCCTAAAAAAACACAAAAACCAGCAAACAAAAGTGGAAAATATGCACTTTTTTTGAGAAAAATATTGCATGTTTCCCAAGATAAAAAAGAAAGAAATAAAAAAAGATGAAGAATCAAACAATGAAGTGGGATCAACCTTGGAACAAGGTGACCACTAGAACACTAGTCTAAGAAAACCTTCTAGCTAGCTAGATGCACACAAGGATATAATGGGATAGAGAAGCAACCACAAAACAATGTGGCCCTTAGGATGAAATCCCAAGGTGCTATCTCAAGTCAAAACCTGGATGTAGAAAGAGATGGATTTACAAAAATGGAAATGAAACTAGATCTTTAAAAATGGGCCTTTAGAAAGATGGATCTAGCTTTGAGAAAGTATATCTAAGGCTAGAAAGCCTAGATCTAACTTAGTAGAAGCCAAACAAGCTTGAAATAAAGATTTAAATGACTTGATCACTTCTACAAAAAAAAAAAAAATGGAAAATAGGTAGGATAGAACCTTGAAAATAGAGATCCACTTGTAGCGACCAATTTAACCGAAAAAAAAAGATGAAATTTGTTGTTGATGGAGGAAAGGCTAGTCTCCTTGTGTTTCTTTCTTTGAGAAGAGAAGGACTTGGAGAACCTACAAGGGAAAAAAATAGAGAGGAAAAACCATTGCATGTGCAAAAACCAGCTTGATTTCCAAGCCACTCTCCACCTTGGATGATCCCTACACAACCCTTATATTCAAGCACAAATCCAAACAAGATATTTTTAAGCTACGTTAGAACATAAATTGAATAATGACTTGCTTAAGAAAAGATAAGGTGAGAGAGATATCACCAAGACAATGTGAACCAAGTCCAAGAACTCATGCATAGACCTCCAAAGTTACTTCTTAATAGCATAAACAAGTATTACAATATATATTTTGGCAGAGTGTTTTTGCTTAAAATCTCCATGAAGAAAAGAGTGCAAAGCACCTCTATATATTCAAAAAGGAAAGAAAATAGGGCTCAAATCCCTAAATCCGGATTAAGAGTAACACCGGAGTAATTGAATGAGCTCGACATGATGATTTGGAGTTGAACTGAGTTGCAACTAGTTGTAATTGAGTGCTGGAGTAATGAGGGGGTGTGAGGTGGCTCATCCTCCCTCGTAATGATCACCCAGCGAATAGATAACCCACACTTCAACCAAAATTGAATTTGACCAAAGAGGGAAAATTTCTGATTGATAGTTCAACTACTGTACTTCGATACTTGATCTGAAACTGACCGATGTTGACTGGAATCATCATAAATGGTGCCGAGCTAATTAGCTCTTTATTTTATTCAATTTGGCCTTTTTTGGAGATGTTTTGATTTTCTCCAATTTATTATTTATTATTATTTTAATTAATATTTCTCATTTTTTGGGTTTTCTGAGAAAATATTAATTATAAGGCCAAATAATAGTCCGAAACTTAGGATAAGTGTGTCTAGGGGCTAAATGAATGTTTTGGCTTAGAAAATAAGTGTTTATTTGCCAAAAACACTCCCCGAACCACTTAATTATTACAAATTGAAAATTTTCAATTAAACCATGGTCAAAATGGTTTAATTAATTCCCTACAAAAAATTAAAAATTAAAAATCACCACGCATTCGGGAATTTTTTTTCGGATATTGTTTTAATGTATCCCGAGGCTTAGGAAATGACCATAGAACATACCAATAGTGCCTAGTAGGTTCATATTTACTAGTTGGACTCTAATAACCCTCCAAGGCCCAAAATTCAAAATCAGGCATTCCAGCTTTGGAGGAAGCGGGAGAAAACCTCATCAATTATACTCGGCTATAGGCAAAGCATAATTGACAAGGGAAAAACTCCCTGGAATACCTTAGTTGAAATTTTACGTCTTAGGGGACCAAGCCACTCAAAAACCCTACTAGCACACTTTATTACAAAAACCCCATGGGGCATGGTCATTTCAACATAAAAATAAAAATGACTAGCCAAAATTGGCTAGGGAACACATTCTGAACTTCTGCTGCACTGAATACGAACATTGACCATGTTCATCAGATGGCGGCTCAACAGGAGGTTCAACTATGGTACAAAATAGTTGATAACACAAGCCATCATAACAAATCACCATCTGAAGCATGGATATGTCTAATGGACACCTATAAACCATAATAATAATCATCCATAAATATCTGTCTATAACTCATCTTGGATTCTGCTCATGGCTTGGTCAACACTGGGTTGACCAAGTCAAGACTGATCAGATGATGACCCAAGTGCTAAACTTTGATGCTATAAAGTACGAATGGACCTGCATGCTCCATTATCTATGCTAGCAGTGGCACTCAAGTATGATTAGATTCTGTTGGCAAGTATACGCACAATACACATATAATAATTTAAATCATAATGATTAGTTTCTTTAAAACAAGAACCTCTAGTGTATACTCATTTATATATTTAGCTCTTTTGCTAGTCAAGGGTGAAGGGAACATAAACCAGGTAAGGCCAAGGGATGACTTGATAACTCAACACTGTAAGCACCTAGGCTAAAGGACAAGGGGATCCACACAACACATAAGTTGGACTAGGTGAACAATAGGGCATGGCAATGTCTCACAAATGGGTGGAATGATGAGAACGATCCACTAGACTCTAGACACGCAACCTTTTTATTATTTATTTGCTCAACATTTATTATACTAGTTAACCTCTAAAGGTAGGCGCCTTGGTAAGCCTTTTGGGCTTCCAGATAATGACAAAGACATGACCTTCTTGGGCCAATCTCTCCCTGTTGCCCTGTGGGGGAAAACGAGTCGTACATTATACAAAGAATGAGTGCTCATCCTCTAGCCATCAACTTTATTTATTTTCGCTAACTTGCCAGCCTCCAAGAGCAGGTGCCTTGGAAAGCCTTCTGGGCTTCCAAAAAATGACTAAGACTCCACCTTGAGGGGCTTGCCTCACTTCGATACCCTGTGGGGATAAATGAGCCTTACACCATACAATGGATGAGTGCTCATCTCTTGGAAACTGGCTAGTTTTATGTTTATTTCCACTAGTGTCTAGAGACACTTTTATTTTGCTGGCAGAGCATCCATTTAGAATAACTTTAAGGTTCGATGCCTTAGTGTCTAAAAACACTTATTTTGTATGCCTACTTGTGTTCAAGACCTAGAGGTAAACATTCTCTGTGATAAACATCACATAAACGAACACCGAGACACAATTTATACATGAAGACCTATTCGAACGTAGAGGTGAAGGTGGGGAAAATCCCAGATGTCACTACTCAAGTTACAAGTCAAGGTTAATCAACAACAAGGGAAGGCAACAGATGGACAAAGTAGTGGAGATGGTGCCAAGACTAGCAAGCTATGTCCCTAAAGGGAAATGACCAAATCCATACTAGGAGTAGGGCAAGGTCAATGAGTATACAAAAGAATCTCTTGGTCAAAATAGCTAGATCATTTATACTTTAGATTCCAAGTAAAACCAAAATAAAGTATTTCCAACATATAATCAATATCAACTGAGTCTCACTGCTAAAATAGGTAATAGAGCAACATCAAAATCCATATGCAGAAACCATAATATCACCTGGGTCATATACCTGCATTGGATCTGAAACCAATCTGAAGATCACTGGAACAACTGCTACTGCTATGTACCATGGGGACTACAATAATCTCTTCTCTGGGTCATGAAAGAATGGCTAACTCAGTCATCGAATCTAGGGTCATGAGGCTCAGTCATGGCATAGAACTGGTCAATCTGGATACTATGGATCTGCTGAAAGTGGGAAATCATCAACTGGTGGCTCATCATCTGCTAACCTCATAGTAAAGGACTGGCTCAAAGAACTGCTCAGGAACAAAAGTAGCCCAGCTACTATATATGTGACAACAGGAGCCACTTCTGTCAAAATCCGAACACATTCCCTGTACCTCAGAGTATATCGGGAATTCCCTTTTCCTCCTAATCCACTCATCTCATTTATTAAATCTAAAACTGACCAAGAACACTTGCAACACGTTTCCAACATTACAACAACATTACAATCTTGTAACTCCATTTCAACACTGGTCTTTTACTTGTATCGTACATTTTATTGCTATAAGTTCATTTACTCATCTGGTGTTGTATAATTCATATGTTGTTGTGTTTAAATTATCTATTGCAATAATCTTGTTTCAGTCTTTAGTTCTAAAAAACTCCTAAGCAACTTACTCATCCATAAACCACCACTAAACCCTTAATCAGCCTTAGTAACTCTTAGTGTCAACCCCCCTTGGCTTCGTTAGGAGTTTTCCTAAACAGAGGAGTCAAGCTCAAGTGATAGTACTTGACTCGAGACTTGCCCCCAAGGTCGCACTTAGTGGCTTGAAGATTTTTGCCACGACAACCTAACCCCCCTAGGTGCGTGAAAGGCAGAAACATTTTTTGGCTCTGTTGTCGGGGATAAATCCTTTTATTCCCAGAGTATGACATTTGCTTCTCCATTTTTGTTTTTGCTTTGTTTGATGAATGTTTAGATGAAATCTTTAATTTTCATCTGGTGACTCTAGTAACCTGTTTCTTTTTTGCGCCAAGAGGCGCTCTACAGCCTAGTATGAGGGAGATCTTGTAACGTTTGTCAAATCTTGTATGAGGGAGATCTTGTAACGTTTGTCAATATTAAGTCGACCAAAAATAATATTGCCGAGTATGAGGGAGATGTTGTAACGTTTGTTGATATTAATTCGGCCAAAAATAATATTGCCGAGTATGAGGGAGATGTTGTAACGTTTGCTGATATTAAGTCGGCCAAAAATAATATTGATGAGTTTGAGGGAGATGTTGTAATGTTTGTTGATATTAAAATAATATTGCCGAGTATGAGGGAGATGTTGTAACGTTTGTTCCTAACAAAAGAATAATAAAAAATAATAAATACTATGTCGGCCATTAATAAAAAGGCGTGTATTTTCGTTTGAATGAAATGCAGTTGTTCTGAGTTTGATCTGGACGATTCCTTCAGTTCACCTTGTTTAGAGCTTTCGAAAGACACCAAGTATGGTAGTTTCTATTCACCGTATCGAAATAATGTACTATATAAAATCATAGTGTCAAAATGCAGATCTGAATGATAAATTGTTTCATAATTGTAATTGATTTTGAACAATACAAGTTATGCCGGTTTTCGGTTGCTAAATGTCGTTTTGTATTTGAATTTTTCTTTGCAAAGCTTTAGACTTCAAAATAAAAGTGTCAATCTCTGCATCTTCTTCAGAGCTTTCGACTGATGCTAGCTATGGTTGTTTTCCGCCACTATATCAGAAGGATTTTGCCTAAAGTTGTCTCGCCTTTAAGCGTTTCAAGTTCGGGGGTTCGAAGTTGTGCATGTGCTGCTATACTTCCGAAAGTGCACGCTTGCAGTCCACAACTCCAAACAAGAGAATGCTCAAGTTAATCCTAGCAGCAACTGGGCTAGGGTTTGGCTTAGTAGCATCCTCGTCCGTTGCGTTGGCCAATTCAGAGAATTTAAAGCAAAATGAACCACGAAAATCTACTTCAGAACATGTAATTACTCATTCTTCGGGCGAAACCATTGGTCCCATGGTGACAAAGAGCGAAAAAGCGTTAAACAAAATCAATATCTTCATAGGCTATGATCCACGGGAAGATCTGGCCTACGAAGTTTGCCGATACTCAATTCTCAAGCATACGACCATGCGCTTGAGATAATTCCTATTAAACAACCCGATTTACGCAAAGCTGGTTTGTATTGGCGAAACCGAGACGAAACGTAGAGCACAAAGTTTTTGTTCACCAGATTTTTTACTCAATTTAACAATTTACTCAACCGCGCTCAGTTTTGTGTTCTGCTGAGAGGATTATCATACATCTCTTCGTTGACCAATATCACGCTTGTTACCAACTTTTTTGTACCATAGTTGGGTTACCTGAGGAGCCGCCGGTTGACAAACATGTCCAATGTTTGATTCTAGTGTATCAGTTGATCCGTCTTTATGTCTAGCCAATTTTGGCTAGTCAGTTTTTTATTTGAATAATTTTGACCATGGCCTTGTGGGGTTTGTAATAAAATGTGCTAGTAGGGTGTTTTTGAGTGGTTCGGTCTCCTAAGACGTAGAATTTTAACTAAGGTATTCTAGGGAGTTTTTTGCCCTTGACAATTATGCTTTGCCTATAGCCGAGTATAATTGACAAGGTTTTCTCCCGCTTCCTCCAAAGCTGGAATGCTCGATTTTGAATTCTGGGCCTTGGGGGGTTATTAGAGCCCAACTAAGTGTATATAAACCTACTAGGCATTATTAGAATAGAGCATGGTCATGTCCTAAGTCACTAGGACCATCAAAATTTTTTCCGAAATTTTTTTATCGGATGCGTTAAAAAAATTATTTTTTAATTTTTTAATTTTTCCCTAAGTTTTTTAATTAATTTTTTCCATAAATTAAATAGAAAAATTCAAATTGTAATAAGTTAGTCATCCGAAACCCGAATTCAGTGATTGAAGGCTCTAACCTTAAGCCAAAAATCATTCTTGATCGGCCAGCCAGTCAGATCCAACTTTCAGATCATCAATCGGACACATAACGCATTTTTTCTCAAAAAAAGTCATTTTTGGGGAAAAAATTGATTATTTATTAAAAATGATTATTTTGGAGAAAATCCAAAACTCTCCAAATTAATCCAAATTCAGTGAAATGAAATGCAGAGTGACATGTCAATGGGCATTTATGATGATTGGAGTTATCATAACTCAGCTTCAGTCAGCATTCAGTGAGCATTAAAGATATATTCAGTTAGCGGTCTTCTCATCTCCAACTAAACTCCCGAATTGGATGAGATGGAGAGCACTCATTGGTTTGATGATTTGATCGAGGCAGGGACTGATGATTACATTATGATCTATTGGTAGTGGCTCCTCCAGACCTAGATATGGCTCCTCCTTACCTAGCTCACGCCTTCACCTACTAGCTCACGCCCCTCTCTCCTCATGAGGGCGTCATCACGCGTGTGGGCTCATTAATGGCTTGTTTTCAGTGCTTAGGGTTGGAGTGGGGGCGCCTTGCCTAGGTGGAGGCCTCCTCTCACTCTTAACTCTTCAGTTTCGGTTTGGAGCTCTCAGTTATGTGTCGATCCGGTTAGGTCTGGTTTTCTGGTTTTAGGGTTTGGGTTCTTCTCTCATTGTATAAATAGAGGCTTCTTTAGCTCTATGGGGATGGATCTTTGATTGTAAACTTACTATGTAAGAATTTGTAATTGCTTATGCTCATATTTGGAATAAAATCAAGACTTTGGAGGTCCATACAGCTCAGTACTTGTGGTGAATGAATTTTGTGAGGTGAATTCTGTCCATCTATTTAATTTCAAATACTTATACATGATCTAATCAATTAGTTTTAGAAGTCTACTGTTTAGAACGTAAAATCTTCCATTTACAGTTGATAAGTTGGTTGGTTATGCTATTTTTTTTAAGATTTCATGAGCAAGACATATTCAGTTATATATGTTGATGAATCTTCATATTTTTTAGCATGCTAGTTGATTGATCTCACTGGGTTTTTTGAAGTGTTTTAATCTTGGACAGGATCTACCATCTTGGAGAAGGGTGTGAGCTTGGTTGCAT
The DNA here is from genome assembly GCA_001517045.1 of Pseudotsuga menziesii. Taxonomy (NCBI): domain Eukaryota; kingdom Viridiplantae; phylum Streptophyta; class Pinopsida; order Pinales; family Pinaceae; genus Pseudotsuga; species Pseudotsuga menziesii. The sequence goes on along the minus strand of LPNX010125922.1, from coordinate 109,090 downwards.
CTAGCTCATCTTCAAGATCACAAGTTTTTCTTTGTTTAACACTGGTTTCTTTGCAGGATCTACAATAGCTTGGATTTTTCCAAGAAGGAGGCTTTAAGGGTTTTTTGTTTGCTTCAAGTTCCATTTCATAAAATATTCTTAAAGTTATTTTGGTTACCGGTTACTTAGGAATCTCTAGCTTACCTCTTTCCATCCTTTGGCTTCCCTTCCATTGCCCTACATGACTAGCTTTTCCTCCTTCCGCTTCGCTGCCCTCTTTTCCTTTGTCTTCATTCAGTTTGCTGCCCTCTTTCTTGCCTTAGGACAGCCCTCCTTTTCACCTTTTGGACAACCTTTTTTCTTGCATTTTGGACAGCCCTCTTTTTACTATTTGTTGCCCTCTTTTTTACTGTTTTACAGCCCTCTTTTTGCTTTGGACAGCCCTCTTGTTTACCTTTTAGGCAACCCTCTTTTTTAACTTTTCTCTCTCCCTCTTCTTGGTTTTTCTCCTCTCCCTTTCCTCCTCTTTCACCATTGGTTATTACCCCTTTTTGAGAGTTTAGTTTGTAGATTTATGTCTTTAATTTTTTATTAACACACAACGTTTGAATTGTTTAAAGCTCTTACTTGCAGGAAGAATCGAGAAAAGCCCAAAAGGCTAAAAGCAAGTAAGGAAGCAAGCAAAAAACAAAAAAGACAACTTTTCCTTCTTCTTTCCATCCTTTTCTCTCCCTGTTCTTTCAAGAAAAGGCAAAAGCAAGGTCAATCAAAAGATTGTAAAATTAATAAAAAGCTAGTGGGATTACGGCGCCTACACCCCTCTTTCCCCATTTGGGGGAAGCCTGTGTTGTCCCATTGTCATGCTTTTTCATTTTTGTTTAATAAACTGTTAATGGTAGAGTAGGATAGGATAATTGCATAATCATAAGTAAAGTAGTTCATGTTTTGATTAATTTATTATCCATAGAAAATGAAGTAAAAAACGATGATTTTATTGTTTACTTAGACATTGTATAATTTCTTACTGTTTACTTACTCCCTTGATTTCCCAATTAGGGCCCTAAAAAGCTTGAAAGAGACTCTTGGGTAGTTAGATCTTTATGTTTCTTTTGTCTCTGTCAAGTTTAATGAATTAATTAAGACTCTTGAACTTGCAGTAACACAAGTCAAGAGCACTGTCTATCGGAGAGCATTCTTAGAACTGCATACCCTTGCATTAGGCATGTTAGATTAGCTAAGTCTCTTGAACCACTGTCATAAGACGGGGTCAAGAACGCTCTCTGTTGGAGAGTCTTATCAATTACCTTAATAAAATTTGCAATACACACCCCCTAATTAATTAACTTCGTTCTCTCCATGTCGGAGTATGCTCTGGCCGACCTCAAAATCGGAGTACCCAGAAACGACACTGGATCTCTAATCTTGCAAGATTAACTTAATAAAATTTATAACCCCGTAGCCAATGCACTGACATTGTAGGGAATTTTTTAAAGTACTTCTTAGTAGAGGCGCTGGAAACCCCGCTGTCTAAGTTTCTCAGCTAGTTGGTCAATCTCTGCGATACCAACCTGGGATACTGGGCAGGCCCGACATGTCTTCAATGGAGTGAACTTGGAATATTCTCCCGACTTTTTGACAAAACTTTGTTGACACCCTAATCAAGAGCACATAAAATTCTTAAAACCTACCAAGAGCATTCGCACAACCTAATATTCACTAGTTTGATTTCTAGACTTGTTATTTAGTTCTCTTGCGCATTTCAGTATTTTGACTCCATAAGGCACTGGTCCTTTGTTAATCTGCATAATTGTCTTATTTTGATTAATTGTTTGTGGCCTGTTATAATTTCTATCTGTGAATGCATAATTAACGAAGTCTGGAATCATCCTTATCTTTTAATCTTCTGCTAGCAATGTGGATTGCTTTTGATTTATGTGTCAAACTCAGAATAAATAAACACTTCTAATCATAATAACTCCTAAATAATATCCATCCGCATCCGTAACCAATTAAAATATTTTAACCACATTGAGCCTTAGAAAACTCTTTGTTAGGGACCCCCCTTGGCTTTGTTAGGAGTTAGCCTAAACGGAGGAGCTAGGAGTAGGTGACAGTACCTAGCTGTGTGCTTGTCCCCAAGGTCACACCTCTCCCACTTTCCTAAGTGAGGAGACGGCTTTCGAAAAGTTTCTGCTGCTGGTGTGCAATTGGTGGACAACATCTTTTGGAGCCGTTGCCAAGGACAAATTTTTTGTTCCTGGACGACCTTAGTTTTTTCTAGTTTTTACTTTTTTTTTGATAGATTTTTCAGTTTAATCACCTTGATGATCTTAGACTTGAAATCCATCTGGTGACTCCACTGTCATTAATTTTACCAAAGGCATTCAACCAGAAGAAACTTTGAAGGTTTACTTAGGTTTATCCCTGAGCCTGAAAAGGTTTATAGGAGAAGACTAAATAAACTTACTTCTTGTAGGATCCTTGAAGATCTCGGATCTCGGTCTTTATCAGATATCCATAGTTTATTTTAAGAAACTAATACCTCTGTTTCCAACATAATGGGTGAGTATTTTACTCGGCTCGACTTTTCTTAGATAGTAGGTCAACCCCACCATCTTCCAGACAAAGCTATCGAGAAACTCCCGATGTATACCGGCACTGATGCCACTACCTCCGCCATGCACATCAGGAATGTTTCTAGGTGCATCAATGCTTATGTCAGTGATCCTGTTAGCCAACATGATGATGTATACATGAAGTTATTTGCTCTATCTTTGGATGGAAAGGCCGGAGACTGGTATAACAATTTACCAGATAATGCTTTTGATACTCTTGTTGCCTTCAAAACTGCTTTCACCAACAAGTTCGGTGAAAAGAAAGAACCTCGACATCAACTTGCGTCTCTGACCAACATAAAAAAGAAGGACACGGAAACAATGGACGAGTTCAATACTAGGTTCACTGAATTGTCAAAAGCTATCCCTACTACTTATGCCCCAACTTCACCAACCATTCTGGTCTATTACATTGAGGCACTTAGTGGCAAAATGCAATACCAGATCAGAGACAAGGAGCCTGCTAACTTGCTCCAAGCTCAAGAAATGGGAATTAAAATTGATTTGAACATGCAGTCATCTAGTGAATCTAACCTCTACGGTTATTCAAGGTCTTCAACTCCTTTGAAAATTAATGAACCTAAAGACAAGGATCCTTTATCAGCTATGGAGGATGCCTATGAAAAGCAGATGATTGAAATGAAGAGAGAGATGAAGAAAAATATGGAGGAAGCAGAACATAAACACTTAGCGCAGTTGAAGGAGATACAAAATAGGGTGATAACAGTGGAAAGAACTCCTAGAACCTTTCCTGCCAAGCCAACTTGGCAAAGAAAGCCTCCCAACCATGAGCAGAGGCCTCCTCATCAGCTAGAGGCCGCTAACATGGTTGAGCAGTATAAACCATTTTGCCGAGCATGCAGAGATTTCCATGAGGAATTTGGTTGCCACTATGCATGCTATGTTCAGGAGCATGGTCACCTTGAAGGTTGTGGTCCTAATACGTCGACAAGTGAGCCTAATTTTATCAACAACATAGATGACATCCCTAGCATCTCCATAGGAAATTGGCCACAGGCCAATCGTTATGAAAAGAAAGTTGACAACTTAACTCAATACTATGGTGAGATGTGTTGTCCGTCGAATGCACACCAACAACAGAAATCTAATGAAAGCTGTCTCCTCACTTGAGAAGGTGGGAGAGGTGTGGCCTTGGGGGCAAGCACAGAGCCAGGTACTGTCACTTACTCCTAGCTCCTCCGTTTAGGCTAACTCCTAACGAAGCCAAGGGGGGTCGTCCCTAACAAAGAGTTTTCTATGGCTCAAAGTGTTTAAGTGTTTTTGAAGTTATGATGCGGATGGGTGTTTTTTAGGAGTTTTTGAATGATTACAACTTTATAATAGAATAAGCAATCCACATTGCAATTACAAAACATAAGATTTGAGACGAACAATACAAAGATGACTTGGAAATTAAAGGCATCCACAGATAGATAATGATTTAAGCAAACATTAGGGACAAATGGTCCAGATCAAGGCGATGTGTGGAAGTTTAAGACCAGTGCCAATATGGAGTCAAAACGTGCTTATGAATGTTGGAATACAAGTCTCAATAGTAGTGTTTGTGAGATCTTTTTGCAATTGTTCTTGGTTTATTTTATTTTTAATTTTAAAGATGATCTTGCTTAAGGTGTCTAGGAAACCTAACCGAAAATACTTACAGTGGCTCCGTTCGAAGACATGATGGACCTGTCTAGAATCAAAAGCTAGGTGTTCAGAGAATTTAACCAGCGAGTGTCCAAATTGGGTTGCCTGGCGCCCACGCTTGGAATTTGCCCATTACCTGAGTATTTATCGAGATAACGTCGGTGCGTTGGTTATGGGGTGAAAGTTTTATTATGTTGTCACTTGCAAGATTGACGAATCCGATCACCGTTCTGAGTACGAGTCCAACTTTTCACGGTCGGCAGAGCATACTAGGTGAGGGATAGCAACGAGGTAAATTTTAAGTGGGGAAATGTGAGTTGGAAAGATTTTATTATCATGAGCACACAGTTCAACTCTCCGACAGAGAGTGCTCTTGACTTTGTCTTATGACAGAAGTTCAAGAGACTTTAATTAATCTATATGCTTGATGCAAGGATAATGCAGTGGGAATGCTCTTCAACAAAGAGTGCTCTTGACTTGGTTTTTTGCAAGTTCAAGAGACTTTGGTTCTTTTTATTAAACAATCAACTTGTAAATTGAAACCACATGATAGCTCAACAAATTGTAAAACAACGAAACAATGTCATAGCAAAAAAATGATAAACCACTTGCAAATGAAATAAATGAGAAACTAGTGTTCTAGAACAACAAGAAACTAATCTAGCAAAGAGAAGTAAAAAATGACTTCAAGACACACTGTCCTCGAAATTTCCAGCTAGCTGGTCATATGCAGGAAGACAATGGGGAAAGAGAGGTAGCACGCAATGTCAATGCGACACTTGGGATGAAATCCCAAGGTACTTCTCAGGTCAAGACTGAAACAAATAAAAAGTTCTAAGTACAGAATTAAACTACTCTAAGCATGCAAAGTAAATCTGAGCTAAGAGCACAAGACACTCTTCACCAAATGGGGAAGAAGAAACCAAAAGATGGGAGGCCTTATCCCACTTTTCCCTTTTTATTAAGAGAGTACAATATTTAGGATTTTTAACCTTTAGAGAAATAAAAAGAACTTGGAAAAACAAATGGAACAAGCCTCAATGGCTGTTTTACAAAAGGAGAGTAATTTGGAAAATTTTGTCTTCTTTAGTTCAAATCCCAAGTATTTGGATCTTCTTGGTTTTGGTACTTGTTATCCACTAATTTTGCACTTAGTTGGATTAGCTGAGAAGCTGCCAGTTGACAAACATGATAAATGTTTGATTCCAGTGTATCAGATGATCCACCTTTGTGTCTAGCCTGTTTTGGCTAGTCAGTTTTTTGTTTGAATAATTTTGACCATGGACCCACAGGGTTTGTAATAAAATGTGCTAGTAGGGTGTTTTGCGTGGTTCGGTCTCTTAAGACGTAGAATTTCAACTAAGGTATTCCAAGGAGTTTTTGCCCTTGACAATTATGCTTTGCCTATAGCCGAGTATAATTGACGAGGTTTTCTCCCGCTTCCTCCAAAGCTGGAATGCCCGATTTTGAATTCTGGGCCTTGGGGGGTTATTAGAGCCCAACTGAGTATATATAAACCTACTAGACATTGTTAGAATAAAGCATGGTCATGTCCTAAGTCACTAGGACCCTCGGAAAAAAATTTGAACATTTTTTACCGGACGCGTCAAAATTTTTATTTTTTAATTTTCCCTAAGTTTTTAATTAAAATTTTCCATTGTTTAAATGGAAAAATTCAATTTGTAATAAGTTAGTCATCCGAAACCTGAATTCAGTGATTGAAGGCTCTAACCTTAACCCAAAAATCATTCATGATCAGCCGGGCAGCTATCTCCGAGTTTCAGTAGTTCATTCGGTTTCATAATTAATAATTTCTCAAAAATGTCATTTACGGAGAAATTATTAATTAAAATATTAAAAATGAATATTTTGGAGAAAATAAAAAACTCTCCAAAATTAACCAAATTGAATAAAATAAAAGACTAAATGACATGGCACGGAGCATTTATGATGATTCCAATCAATATTGGTCAGTTTCAGATCAAGTATTAGAGTGTAGCAGTTGAACTATCAGTCAGAAATTTGCCCTCTTTGGTCAAATCCGTTTTTGGTTGAAGTGTGGGTTATCTATTGGTTGGGTGATTATTACCAGGGAGGATGAGCCACCTCACCCCCCCTCATTACTCCAACACTTAGTTACAACTCAGTTGCAGCTCAGTTCAACTCCAAATGATCATGCCGAGCTCATTCAATTACTCCGGTGTTACTCTTAGTTTGGTTTTAGGGTTTTAGCCTTTTCTCTTTGTATAAATAGAGGCTCTTTGAGCTCTATGAGGGTGGAACTTTTGTGGTAGAGTTACTCTGTAGAAATTGTATCAGGCTTTGCTTTGAATTTTAATAAAGAATTTCGACTTTGGAGGTCCATGGGCTCTTGCATGTGGTATACATTTCATGGTTGAGGTGACATTGCTTCTAACCCTTTGCTTTGAAATACTTTGAATGAGATCAATTTTGTTTTGTTAAAGCTCAAGAGGGCCACTGTTGGCATGGTAGGGTAATCATTTGAAGTTCCAATTTGATTATTTATGCAAAGTAAAGTAAAATCTTGATGAACATGAGTAGTCAGTAATACGTAGTGTTGATCCTGATTTATTTTTCTTAGCATACTTTCATATGATTTGATCTCACTTTGTGTTTGAGTTTTGGTGTTATTAGGTTTCACAGGTTGAAGAAGGGTGTGAGTTCAGCTACATCTAGCCCAAGCTTCAAGCAACCTCTTTGTTTTTAACACTTTGTGATTGCAAGACCTACACAGATCGCATTCTTCTCTTACAAAAGGAAACTGGAAACTTCTCTTCTGCTCTTTTGTTCCATCCACAAAAACCCCTTCTTTTTTACCCTTTCCTTTTTATTTTGCATTGCTTAAGAAGTAGATCCACTATTTCATTGCTTATATTTAGATTTGTCTTCTTTAAGCTTTGTTAGATCTAGTATTATTCATTAGATCTAGGAAGAGGTTTGTACTTTCTATATAAAATTTTCAAAAATTTTCGTAGTAATTTTTTTTTTGTTTGCATTGTTTTTCCTATCACTTTTTAGTATTGTTAGCTTGTTGATTTATTATTTTTGTGATAGGTATAGCGGAAGTGCTAGCAAAAATTTGAAGATTCAAGGCTTTAAAAAGACTCATTATCCCCCTTTCTTCATTTCCCTTTCTCAGCTCAATCCGGAAGCCTTCCAAGGATAGAAAAAGAGGAAAAAAGTATCAAAAGAAAGGCATTGTAAAGAATTAATAAAAGAGCAAGTGGGATTAAGGCTCCCACACCCCACTTCCCCCATTTGGGGGAAGCCTGTATCGCCATTGCCCATATTTCATTTTCTTTCAATTTGCTTTATACCTGCAAAATAAATAAATGGTGATTCGGTGAAAGTAGAATAGGGTAATCAGTTTCAATTTGATATAAAGATTAGTTAGATTTGATTTCATTAGTATATTCTTGCTAGTTTCCTCTTATGCAATCTGTTCTTATGCTAGATTAGGCTTGGTCGGTTTCATTTTTGCTTGCTTAAAAGTTATCGGAAAAGAAAAATCTGTTTGATTAATTGTTGATTAGATTATCATCCATGAAAAGTGAAGAAAAATGTCTCTCTGATTAATTTACTTGGTTAATGCATTGTTTCTTTACTTTCTTGATAGAGTTTTGCTTACCCCCTTGCTTTCCCGATTAGGGCCTTAAAAAACTTGAAAGAGACTCTTGGGTGGTTTAGATCTTTATGTTTCTGTATCCTTTAAGTTTAACGAATTAATTAAGTCTCTTGAACTTGCAGTAACACAAGTCAAGAGCACTCTCTATCGGAGAGCATACTTAGAATTGCACATCCTTGCATTAGGCATTCTAGATTAGCTAAGTCTCTTGAACCACTGTCATAAGACAGGGTCAAGAGCGCTCTCTGTCGGAGAGTTTTAATCAATTAATTTAATAAAATTTGCAACGCACACCCGCTAATTAATTAACTTTGTTTTCTCCTTGCTGGAGTATGCTCTGACCGACCTCAAAATCGGAGTACCCAGAAATGGCATTGGATTTCTAAACTTGAAAGAAAAACTTAATAAAATTTAAACCCTGTAACCGACGCACCGGCGTTGTAGGGAATTTTCTAAAGTACATCTTAGAAAAGGCTCTGGAACCCCCGCTGTCTAAGCTTCTTAGCTAGCTAGTCAATCTCTGCGATACTAGCCTAGGATACTGGGCGGGCCCATCATGTCTCCAACGGATTGAACTTGAAATATTCTCCCGACTTTTTGACAAACCTTCGTTGACACCCTAATCAAGAGCACTCAAAACTCTTAAAATCTACTAAGAGCACTCGCACAACCTAATATTCACTAGTTTGATTTCGAGACTTGTTATTGAATTCTTTACGCATTTCAGTACTTTGACTCCATAAGGCACTGGTCCTTTTTTAATTTGCATAATTAGTTTATTTTGATCAGTTGTCTGTGGGCTGTTTTAATTTCTATCTGTGAATGCATAATTAACTAAGTCTGGAATCATTCTTATCTTTTAATCTCTTGCTAGCAACGTGGATTGCTTTTGATTTATGTGTCATAATCATAATAAATAAACACCTCTAATCACAATAACTCCTACACAACACCCATCCGCATCCGTAACCAATTAAAACACTTTAACCACATTGAGCCTTAGAAAACTCTTTGTTAGGGACTACCCCTCTTGGCTTCATTAGGAGTTAGCCTAAACGGAGGAGCTAGGAGTAGGTGACAGTACCTGGCTCTGTGCTTGCCCCCAAGGTCACACCTCTCCCACTTTCTTAAGTGAGGAGACGGCTTTCGGAAGATTTCTGCTGCTGGTGTGCAATCGGGGGACAACAGTACTCAATATCTACTCTTCTCTTTGGGTTTTGTTCTTCTTTGGCTCAATCTTCAAGTCCTTCTCTTAGGATTGTTTCTTTTCGTACCTGCACACAACACAAATCAACTCAAAGCACCCATCAACTGTTAATTAAACCAAATCAAATGTAAACTACTTCTAAGAAAGAGATCTACAAAAATAAAACCAAGTGCAAGATCTAATCTATGATATGAAAACAGCAATATAGTTGGCTGCAAAAAAGTGAGAAATGGGGCAGCGAAAGAGAGCAAAGAGGGCAGTGAAACAGGCCTGAGAGGGCAGCAAAAAAGGAGGAAAATAGGACAAAAAGGGGGCAACGAAAGAGAGGAACGAATGCAAGAGACCAAGACAAGCTAGAAAAGCAAGATGGCAAGCTGGGTGGGAGAAAAAGATGAGGTAGGGCGAGAGCAAGGAGGAGAAGGTTAACAAGCAATAAATCGAGAAGATCAAAGAGCAAACAAGAGAGCTGGAAGAGGGAAGTTCGTAGATCCAGGTAACCAAATGTGTTTTTTGAAACTTTGTTGATGGAGGGAAGGAGAAGCTCTGACTGCTATGTCTCTTTCTTGGATTGGGAAGTGCTTAGAAAGACCTGCAAAATGAAGGAGTTAGATGGAAAAAGCCACTGGTTCATGAAGAAGAGCTTGATCTCAAGCTTGTTCTTCACCCCTAATGATCCCTGCAAAACCCTTACAAACAATATTAAATCCGAACAAGATACTCATAAACTAGATTGTTAGCTCTTCTAGAGTATATAATGAAGAATGATTTAATAATTGAAAATGCAAGGTGAGAGAGATATCACCAAAGACAATGTGAATCCACAACTTCAATAACTCGTGCATGGACCTCCAAAGTCACAACTTTATTCCAACTTCAAACAAATATTACAATAATTTTGGCAGAGTGTTCATGCCCAAAATATCCATCCTGAAGAGAGTGCCAAGCACCTCTATTTATACAAATTACAATAGCTAAAACCCTAAAACGAAACTAAGAGTAACACCGGAGTAATTGAATGAGCTCGGCATGATCATTTGGAGTTGAACTGAGCTGCAACTGAGTTGTAACTGAGTGCTGGAGTAATGAGGGGGTGTGAGGTGGCTCATCCTCCCTCGTAATGATCACCCAACGAATAGATAACCCACACTTAACCAAAAACGGATTTGACCAAAGAGGGCAAATTTTTGACTGATAGTTCAACTACTACACTCCGATAATTGATCTGAAACTGATCGGTATTGATTGGAATCATCATAAATGCTTCGTGCCATGTCATTTAGCCTTTTATTTCGCTGAATTTGGATTAATTTGGAGAGTTTTGAATTTTCTTCAAAATAATCATTTTTTTCCCCAAGATGGTGCTCTGGCTGCCCGACTAATGGTGAAAGTGGCCTTTCGGGTAAATATGCTGCTCCGGGCTTGAAAATGAGCCCAACCATGCAAAAAACGGACTCCAAATCAGTGTTATCGGAACCGGCCCGGAACCGGCAAAACCGGCCGGTCTGACCGGTTCACAGGGTCAACGGGTCCGGTCAAGTAAAACAATTTGCAAAACCGGCCTCTGGACCGGCCGGTTCCGTACGGAACCGGGTCAAACCGGCCGGTTTGACCGGTTTTGTACGGAACCAGCCGGTCCGTACTCAGCCGTACGACCGCGAGCTAGGGACACACGTTTTCTTAAATTTAAAAAACAAAAACAAAAAAACAACTAAACTACTACTGGTAACCTAACCCTAAGCCTATCCTAACACTATTTAAAGACCCCCTCACCCCCTACATTTCTCACACTATTCATTGCTATCAGTTTGGCAATCTTGAGAGCATGGTTCGTTGGGCAGTTGTGTAGTCTTTTGCAGCTGAGTTTTACCGGTGGTTTCCAAGAACTTGTTGGGCATAGTCAAGTGTGTATTGCAGCAAGGATTTGGAGGAGATTAGAAGCATCATTTTTTGCAGCACGTTTGGAGCTATTATGTGGACTGTTTTGGAGGTTATTGAAGGCTTTTGTGCAGAATTTGTGGACTGTTATCACGGATCAGCATCCTCTTTTTCTCTTGGCAGCTTTTCTTCATTTATTCTTCTCTCTGAAAGGTATGTCAAGTCACAGCTTTTCTCTTTAAATTTTTTTTCCTTAGTTAAGAAGTTATTAATAAATTATAGGGTTTTATTTCCAGCTTTTGTTTGAACTTTGCCATGGCTTCAAAAGACAAGAAGGATGCGGCATGGCTTCATTGCCAAGTGGATGATGGTGGGAAAAAAATATGCAATTATTGTGGGAAGAAAATAGCTGGGGGTGGTATCCATAGGTTAAAACAACACTTAGTTGGTGCTAGAGGCAATGTTGAACCTTGTAGGAAAGTCTCTGATGATCTTAGAGCAGAGATGCTAAGTAGTATTGAAGCCTACCAAGAAGAAAAAGCCAAGGCAAAGAAGATTCAAGAAGACATAGGGAGAAGTTCAATGCCATTTGAGGATGATATTGACTATGATCCTGAGGGTGGTGATTGTGAAACCCCTCAAGGTCATTTGACTAGTTTTGAAGAATCCTCCAGTTTTCCTGTTAGGGGGAGAGGTCGACATAGAGCATCCAATTTGAAGAGGCCACGTAGAACCCCGGGTACTACCCCCATCAGCAATAGAGGTCTTGAGTCTTTCTTTGTCCCTCGCACTACTCCTGGTGCTCAGTCCACTATTGATGCTAAATGGAAGAAGATGGAGAAGGAGGCTGCTTGGGAATGCATAGCTAGATGGTGGTATGATGCAGACATACCCTTCAATGCAACTAATTCTTCTTATTATCAACCTATGATAGATGCTATAGCTTCATGTGGTCCAGGCTTCAAAGGCCCTAGTTTTCATGATATCAGAGGACCCCTTTTACGAAATGAAGTTCAAAGAATAGATGAATATTTGAAGGAGTTCAAGCAGTCCTGGAGTAAAACAGGGTGCACAATAATGTCTGATGGATGGACTGATGGAAAATCCCGCACTATTATCAATTTCCTGATTGCTTGCCCAAAAGGAACCATGTTTCTTAAATCTGTGGATGCCTCTGATTAGGTGAAGGATGCACAATTATTATTTCATCTTTTGGATGGAGTAGTTATGGAAGTCGGGCCAGAGAATGTTGTACAGATCATCACTGACAATGCCTCAAACTATGTTGCAGTCGGAAGCATGTTAGAGGAAAAAAACCCCACCATTTGGTGGACACCATGTGCAGCCCATTGTTTGGACCTCATGTTGGAGGATATTGGCAAAATTGAGTGGGTGAAGAAGTGTGTGGAGCAGGCAAAATCAATAACCAGGTACATCTACAACCACTCATGGGTTTTGAGTCTTATGAGGAAGAACACTGGGGGTAAAGAGCTTGTTAGATCAGCCATTACACGATTTGCAACAAACTTTCTTTCGTTGCAATCCTTTGTTGATAAAAAAGCCAATTTGCGGAAGATGTTTTCCTGCGATGAGTGGAATGAATGTCAATGGAGTCAAAAAGATGAAGGGAAAGATATTGCTGACAAAGTGTTTGAGAAAACATTTTGGAAAAAGGCAGAAGAGATAGTTTTATTTAGTGAGCCTCTTGTGAGAGTGTTGCGGATGGTAGATGGTGATAAACCCGCTATGGGTTTTATTTATGAGGCCATGGATCAGGCCAAAA
>LPNX010125922.1:66978-94928 GCA_001517045.1 Pseudotsuga menziesii | reverse complement strand
GATCTAGTGGTGGAGATCTAATCTAGATCTAGATCTAATCTTGGCCGTTGATCTTCAAGGGGTTGGGGTCTTCCTCAACTATATAATGAGGGTCTCACTCCTTCATTTGAGAGGCTCTCTCATGCTATTGTTATGCTGCCGGAATATCTACTCACTCTTCTCTCATTTTCTTCTTGCCATTGTAATGTTCTTGCCCTAGTTGGGCCATAATACAAGCAATCTTTGGAGGAAGCTTTGGTGTCTTGTCTACATTCCATTTTTCTTTGTAAGGTAACCTGCTTTGTATTTGTTTTAGTTGCATTTGTATTAGCTTAGATAGCTCTCCACAAAGTATTTTGTGGAGAGATTTGCAAGTAGAAGTTTTTCTGCTTTCATTTGTGAGTAGCTTGATAGGATCCTACAAAGTATTTTGTAGGATCTATTTTTGTGCTCACCTCTTGGCTTACATTGTGCAGCTATTATAGGTTTATTTGCAGGGATCCAGAGCAAATGAGCCTTCTCCATTGGTTTTAAAAAACTCAGATTTCATTCTCGCACTTTTGGAAAAAAGGGTTTTAAAACTTAGTTTTTATCACTGTATAGTGATAAAAACCTTGGTTTTAAGGCCCTAACCCATAGTATATTAGTTTAGGCTTTAAGTTCTGCTATTTACATGTTGCTTTCACTTTAAAAAACAGTCATTTCCAGCCATTTATTCTCTGTTTTCATTTTCGCACTTTCTGTAAAAGGGGTTTTGAAACTCAGTTTTTATCACTGTATAGTGATAAAAACCTTGATTTCAAGGCCCCAACCCTTAGTACATCAGTATAGGCTTTTATTTCTGCTGTTCTAACATCATTTAGGTGGCTGAAAACTGAGTTTTCAGCCCTCTAAACTTTATAATTCTGTCACTTATTACATTCAGAATTTTTTTTTTGTAAATTTGTAATTGTATTAGTTTCAGCAAATATTTATCATAACACTTTGAGCTTAATCGTGGTATCCCACGTCTGACCTCAAAGGACCGAGGTCAGAACGCGAAGCGCTCAATGCTGTTATAGATATTTGTCTGTCACTCAGATCTTTTATGTAAAAAATTGTAAATTTTGTACTAATATTGTAACAACAAATTTTTTAGTATTTCATGTGATTTGCAGCGAAGAATAGCTCGCTGGTTTTTGACAGGTTGTGCACATTTAAAGGAGAGTTGCTGCCCAAAAGGACACAGAAATACCTCAACCCTCAACCGGTTCAAAGGGGGTTCAAACCCTCAACTCTTTCCTTTCTTTTTCTGATATTGTAAACCCCAAATGAGAAGTTCTCTTGGGGTATTCTAAAGTTTTGTAAAGCATTTGTAATCTATAAATAGATTAGGGAGTAAAGTAGATCAATAGTTCTATTTCCTTTTACCCACCTATCTTTGTGACAGACTACCATCTCTATCACAAAGATTGAAGTGAGGTTAGTTTACTGTTTATTTCAGTTACATTTAGTTTACTGTTTTATTTAGTTTACTGTTTTATTTAGTTTACTGTTTTATTTAGTTTACTGTTTTATTCATTCACCCACCTATCTCTGTTACAGACCACCATCTCTGTAACAGAGATTGTTGTGAGGTTAGGCTTTACTTTTACAAGTTTTCTTTCAAGTTCAGTAATCTGTAAATTTTCTGTTAAAGGAAGTAACCATACAACTCACCCATCCTGTGTATCTTCTATCCACTTGTCATCTCCCTTTAGGGACTTCAAGTTGGATATGAAAAACAGGAGAAGTGAGGGCTTAGGTAATTGAAGAAACATTTTATTTTCTTGCTACAATTTTCAACACATTTTATTTTCAGTCCAAGATCGAATACCAGCACCTCCCATAAGGGACATCGCTTGGTGATCTTGTTAATATCTTAAAATTTACATTGCATCTTAATCACCCAAGACTTAAAATTAACCCATAAAATTAACCAACAAAGCTTCTCTATTTCCTGCTCCTCTACTCGGTTATCACCCTCCGGGGTACTCCGAGATACGACCAGGGGAAAGGGAAGTCCTAGTTTAATAGGCATCCATTTAGTGATTTTCGAATTGATTAAAAACAGTGACTCGGAAGCTGCAAGGGGTAGTAGACCGAGGGGGTCTCTAGGCGCATCGACGTCCTCCTTGTGAGCACCGGGCCATTGGGGTTTGACCTGTGAGCTAGGGGTGGGCTTTGCTCCCACCTGTTGAGCGCAACAGCACTCCCTCTTCGATTTGAGAAGAACTAGATCAGGGTAGTCACACCACCGGATCTAAAACTTAACCAAAGACTTCAACTTTAATAAAATCTATTAAAATAAACCAAGAAGCATTGCAAAACCGGTTCTATAACACCTCTACTCCAGCATTGTACTCCCACACTTTACTTTCAGTTTCATTTACGTTCAATTCTGTAATGGTTTATGTGGTGAATGCTTAACATTTGTTTAACTGCTTCAAGTAATACAACTTAAAGTCTTTTCATTTTTCATTTACTAAGTTTCATTTAAGGTACTTTCCCTGTGCTATCTCTTGTAAATCTGAACTGCAACTATCTTACTTGTTTATTTGTTTATATTGATAAATTTAATTCATCTGTACATTGCTTAGATACCTTGATTTGTCATTTGTTTGTAACTTGTAATATTTTGACTCCATTTAATCTAGGCACTGGTATTGTAATTTTATAATCTTAGTAAAAGATCCCTTTAACTAATAGTTAATAAACCTGGAACTTATTTTCCTGTAGGGACTACCCTCCTTGGCTCTGTTGGGATCTAGCCTAAACGGAGGAGTTGTGGACTGTGGTGACAGTGGTCCCCAGCTCTAACTTGCCCCCAAGGACACACAAAGCGGGTTGGAGACTTTCCCGTGTCATAAAGTGTGTATAAGGCGGCAACAGGTGGGAGCTGCACTGATTTGAAAAATTTTGCAATTCGAATATTGAGCCAGCCATGCAGTGCTTCGGGATGTGAACGCAATTGGAGTGTATTTGAGCGTATACACACCAAGAAACGAAATCGTTTGGAACACAAACGGTTGAATGATATGGTCTATGTCCAGTACAATCTTAGGTTGAGGCGTAACCAGTTGTTGAACAGGACACCAGCATCAGGAAACATAACCTTGGATGACTTTGATCCATCATCAGAGTGGGTTGTGGAGACTCAAGCTCCAGTATTTGATAATGAAGACCTTTCTTGGTTGGATTTGGACCCACCTCCAGAGGTTCCATCTTCAGGGCCAAGGGAATCAAGTGGGGCTCAGAATCCCACTCCTGAAGAGGATGAAGAGGATGAGGATGACGATGAGGAGGACGATGATGAGTAGTAGACTACTAGATTCTAGTAGTAGTGGCTAGTAGGGTAGTGCCATATGATCACTTTATTGTTATTCATTAGTACTATGGTTTATTTTTGGATTGTAGGGGCCATTTAGAGCCTCTTTGTTGATGTACTTTGGTTCAGAACCTCAGAGATGTATTGCACTAGGTGCTATTTTGGATATTTGCACCCATATTTGCTATATATATGAGAAACTTTGCATATTTGTGTATTAATGGTTTGGATTCATATGTATGCACATGAATATATATGTTTTTTTACAAAATATGAATATTTTATGTATTTTTTAGTCAGCCGGTTTTTTACCCGGTTTTTTTTCGGTTCCGGTCCGGTTCACATTTTGGGCTTCGCCGGTTCGATGACCGGTCCGGTTCCGATAACATTGCTTCGAATGATTCATTTTACATTTTGAAATTTTCCATTTAAACCATTAAAAAATGGCTTAAAAAATGGAAAATATTATTTTTCTCGGAATCCAGCGAAACTCTAGGGGGACCTAGTACATGTTCATACGAGTTAATCGAAATGCCTAGCATGACAAAAAGCACTGACACGAAGGCTCTAATAACCTCCCAAGGCCGAAACATCAAGACAACTACCCCAGCTTTGGAGGAGAGAGTGAAAAACTCAGAAACAACCAATAATAACCAAGGGAAAAAACACTCTGGGCTAGTCAGCTTGATGCCCAAGTTCGGGAAGCCGAGCCTTTTATAAAAATTTAAATGCTAGAACATTTTTTACAATCTCCCCAAGGTGGTATGAACATGTATTTACAAAAAGTTCCGAACAAAGTCCCAGGAAAAGGCTGGCGGACTTCTGAATTCTGATGAAGAACAAATGTACTTGTTCAATGCTTTGGCGGCTCACCGAAAAATCTACTAAGTGCAAAATTAGTGGATAACAAGATGCCTTTAGCCGAGCAAATCAACAACACTCAAAACTTCAAGGGAATAACTTATCAAAGACAGGGGTCTTCTACATAGAATATTCCTAAGGTAACAGCTCCTAATCCTCCCAAAGAAGTAGAAACTAAAGAGATTGTTGATTTAAGTTTTGACTTAGGTAATTGGCTAGCAAATACAGAAGTCCCTGTTCTAATCCTTGAATTATGTAAAATCCCTAGCCAAAGAGAGAGACTTTTGAAAATCCTAGACCCTCCAAGTAATGTTGATCCTCAAACTGAAGAAAGTCCTTCAAATCCTGTAAAGCCCCTTACCCCTAAGAGGGTCACTTTTTCTGATACCATGAAGCGAACTTCAAATAATGTCTTTGTCGATCCACCTATAGTTCTACATGCTAGGGACCCAAGAAAAGAAGATCATCCCCCTTTTTACGTATCATTGATGATGGGTGATCTTCTTGTACACAATTGTATGTTAGATTCGGGATCTAGTTCCAGCATCATGACCAAAAAGGTCATGCAGCAGCTTGACTTAAGAACTATAAGGCCATACCAGAATGTATGTGCCATGGACTCTAGACCGGTTAAAGTTGAAGGGATGATTGAGAACCAGTTAGTTAAATTGGCTAAGTATCCGGATATCCAAATCACCATGGACATCCTTGTTATTGATGTTCCAGACAAATGGGGGATGTTGCTTTCTAGGAAATGGGGTGCCACTTTGGGAGGATCAATCCAGATGGATTGGACCTATGCCACCGTACCAGTATCGGAGTTTTCACTTGTTAAGTTGTATTCTGAAAAGGAAAAAAGACACCATGTTGAAAACCCTAAAAAACCATTGAATGAGTATGCTTACCACACTGATGAAAATGGTACCTATTAAATCAACTCCACCTTCTTGGAACCCCTCCAAGAAGAGATAAAGACTGAAAAACTCAGTGAATTATGGAGAATGAATTTTGATGGTGCTTACTCTAGAACGGGCAAGGGGGCTGGTGTTGTCATTATTTCAACGGAGGGTAAGGTTTTCAACTTTGCTTTCAGATTGGAATTTGAAGCAACTAACAATGTGGCGGAGTATGAGGCACTTCTACTAGGCATTGAGATTGCCAAGGACATGGGGATCAAGTTGCTTAATATTAAAGGGGACTCCGACTTAATTGTCCAACAAGTTAAGGGTCAATTTGCATGTAAGTGTTAAAGACTTAAAAAATATAGAAATGCAATCTGGGATACAATGGAATTCTTTGATGCCCTTTACATAGAAGTAGTCCCTAGAGATCAGAATAGTGCCTCCGATAAGCTTGCGGTTTCAGCGTCAACTCTTCAGCCATCGGATGAGATGTTAGAGGAAGATTGTCCTTTAGAGATTAACTTCAGACCTTCTGTTCCTGATAATGTTGAACATTGGCAGGTCTTCAAAGATGATGAGCATATTTTGAGATTTATTCATAATGTCGATGAATTCCTAAACTTTAAAGTAAATGATCAGGAGAAGAATAAAGAATATTATGGAGAAGGCGACCAATTTAACAACCCCATCCCACGTGGTCTAGTTGCCTTAGAAAACATCTTTGACAGACAGGACAGAAGAAAGAGCAATGTTGAGCAAATGAAACCGGGGGATTACATTGAAATCAACATTGGGACGGAAACAGAACCTAAAATTATAAAAACTGGAAAAGGTACTTTTGAAAAGAAAGGAACAGCCTCATAAACTTGGTCAAGGAGTATAGTGATGTATTTGCCTTTACTTATGACGAGCTCAAAGCCTATAGGGAAGATGTATTTCAACATACTATTCCCTTGAAACCAGAATGTCAAAAAGGAAAGCCTTTCAGACAAAAACTTAGGCAAATAAATCCTAAGTTAGCACCAATCATTAAAAAGGAGTTAGAAAAAATGTTAGCAGCAAGAATAATAGCTCCTACAAGACATTCAACGTGGTGTTCTAACTTGGTGATAGTTAGAAAGAAGAATGGGAGTTTAAGGATATGTATAGATTTCAGAAATCTAAACATAGCATGTCAGAAGGACAATTACCCCCTCCCCAACATGGAGACCCTCCTCCATCGGGTCATTGGATCGAGCATGATGTCGATGCTGGATGGTTTTTCTGGCTACAATCAGGTAGTCAATCAAGAAGAGGATAGGCATAAAACCATTTTCACAACTCCTTGGGGCACTTTTGAATATTTGAGAATGCCCTTTGGCCTTTTAAATGCAGGAGCTACTTTCCAAAGGGCCATGGATTATGCTTTCAAGGAGTTGATTGGTAAAGTCATTGAAATCTATCAAGATGATCTCACTGTTTTTTCGAAAGAAAGATCCAGCCATGTTGGTCATCTCAGGCAGATTTTCGAGCGATGTAGGAAGTATGGTATTTTTTTGAATCCGGCTAAGTCAGTTTTGGGCATAGAAGAGGGAAAACTCTTAGGACACATCATCAATAAGGACGGTGTCAAAATTGATCCTGAAAGAGTAGAGGCCATAAGGAAGATTTCCTTACCTAAGAATGTTAAAGCCCTCCAATCCTTCAATGGTCATATAAATTTTATCAGAAGATTTATTCCTAACTTGGCCAAATTAATGAAACCTATGCAGACCTTACTTAAGAAAAATGCCAAGTTTGTGTGGACCAGTGAAGGAAGGAAAGCCTTTGATTCTATAAAGAATGCCATTACCAAGTCTCCAATCTTAGTCATCCCGGATTACGTGAAAGATTTTATGATCTTTTCATTTGCTTCTGAAGACACTATTTCCTGTGTGTTGCTCCAAAAGAACTTCGAAGGGTTTGAGCAACCTATAACATTCATGAGTAGAGCCTTGTAGAACTCTGAACTAAAGTATACCATCATGGAGAAGCAAGCTTATGCCTTGGTCAAATCTTTGAAACATTTCGGGACCTATATTGGGTATTCTAAAGTTATTGGATATGTTCCCCACACTGCAGTAAAGGATATCCTGTCTCAAAAGGATTGTTTAGGAATAAGGGGTACATGGGTGTCCAAGA
The DNA here is from genome assembly GCA_001517045.1 of Pseudotsuga menziesii. Classification (NCBI taxonomy): domain Eukaryota; kingdom Viridiplantae; phylum Streptophyta; class Pinopsida; order Pinales; family Pinaceae; genus Pseudotsuga; species Pseudotsuga menziesii. Next base: position 87,680 of record LPNX010125922.1, on the reverse strand, counting down.
TCCAGGAGTATGACCTTGAAATAAAGCCCACTAAACTAATCAAAGGACAAGGCCTTGCTAGAATGCTTACTCAGAAAAATGAAGAAGCCATTGAAAGTGTTGCAGGAAAATGATATCCCTCAGCCTGCCATGACTCTTGCCTTTCAAGAGCTTGATAATCATTGGTATTTCAACATCATTTTCTTCCTTCTCCATCTCACTTGCCCTGATCACCTCAAAGGTCACAAGCATAGGGCTTTGAGACTTAAGACTGCTAGGTATTGCCTTACCCAAGAGGGTTTGGGTTGGAGGAACCCAGATGGTATCATACTTAGGTGCATCAACGAGCAGGATTCCAAGAAGATCTTAGCATAGTTTCACTCAGGATTTTGTGGAGGCCATTATGCAGCAAATACAACTGCCCACAAAATCTTGAGAGCTGGTTACTATTGGCCCACTATTTTTTTAGATGCCCACAAGCATGTCAAGTGTTGCCAAGAGTGTCAGCTTTTCACTGGGAAGCAGAAGTTGGCTGCTCTTCCCCTTACTTTGGTTGTGGTCCTTGCCCCTTTTCAACAATGGGGGCTTGATTTTATTGGCAAATTTAAGGATAACTCTAGTAATGGCTTTTGTTGGATTCTCACAGCAACTGATTATTTCACCAAGTGGGTAGAGGCTATACCTAGTAAGATTGCCACTGAGAAGATTGTTATAGATTTCATCGAGGAAAGAATCATCACCAGATTCGGAACTCCCCTTAAGATAAGAACCGATAATGCCAAATCTTTTAGTTCCGAAAAAGTAAATGATTTGTGTTTTAAATATGGCATTATCCTATCCCACTCATTTGATTATTATCCACAGGGCAATGGACCTGCTGAGTCCACTAATAAAAATTTGATGACTATCCTTAAGAAAACTGTGGGGGATAATAAACGATCATGGGATAGCAAGATTAAGTATGTTCTGTGGGCAGATAGGATCACTAAGAAGAACTCAATTGGAAAGTCACCTTTTGAGCTGGTGTATGGACTCACAGCCACCCTTCCTGTCAGCATGCAGATTCCGATCTTCAGGAATGTAAGTGAATATGGAACAAAACAATCAGAAATGGAGCAGAGGATCAATCAGATCATAGAGTTGGATGAATCCCGAAGAGCTGCCCTTGATCAGTCACTCAGACATCAAGAAAGCATTAAGGGCACTTTTGATAAGTCAGCTAGGCCAAGAGCTTTCCAAATGGGAGATACTGTTCTTTTATGGGATAAGAGAAGGGAGAAGCCTGGGAAGCATGGAAAATTTGACAACCTTTGGAAAGACTCGTTTATCTTTCGCGACATGGCTGGCACCAATTCTTTTCTCCTTAACACCATGGATGGAGAAATATTAAACCTGCCCATGAATGGCCAACACTTGAAGCCCTTTTATCGAAACAACCTCCAAGATGACCAAGGGGTCATCCCAGGGCTTTTCTAAACCCATCCTTGTTGTATTTTTATGTACATTATTTTTGTATCATATGTTATGTATCATATCCATGTAGAATGTTGTATCAAAGTTTTTTATTTTTGTATATTAGCATTTGTATTATATTTTCACTTATATATGCTGAAAAAAGAAAAAGTTTATTTCATATATTTTATTTTGAAAAAGCAAAAATATTTTTTTGGTGTTTCATCATGGCATATTTTTTATCATATACATGGGCTTGAGACACTTCTGTTTACATGCAGGTACCAGAGATTCCTGGATTCTCAGGCACTCTCTTTGATCAATAGATCAAGTGAGTACCCATCCCACAATTGGAGCCAGATGTTACCAAATTTTTTGTACCATAGTTGGGGTACCTGAGGAGCCGCCGGTTGACAAACATGTCCAATGTTTGATTCCAGTGTATTAGTTGATCCGTCTTTATGTCTAGCCAATTTTGACTAGTCAGTTTTTATTTGAATAAGTTTGACCATGGCCCCGTGGGGTTTGTAATAAAATGTGCTAGTAGGGTGTTTTTGAGTGGTTCGATCTCCTGAGATGTAGAATTTCAACTAAGGTATTCTAGGGAGTTTTTTTCCTTTGACAATTATGCTTTGCCTATAGCTGAGTATAGTTGACAAGGTTTTCTCCCGCTTCCTCCAAAGCTGGAATGCCCGATTTTGAATTCTGGGCCTTGGGGGGTTATTAGAGCCCAACTAAGTGTATATAAACCTACTAGGCATTATTAGAATAGAGCATGGTCATGTTCTAAGTCACTAGGACTATCAAAAAAAAATTCGAAATTTTTTTACCGGACACGTTAAAAAATTATTTTTTAATTTTTTAATTTTTCCCTAAGTTTTTAATTAAATTTTTCCGTAAATTAAATGGAAAAATTCAAATTGTAATAAGTTAGTCATCCAGAACCCGAATTCAGTGGTTAAGGCTCTAACCTTAAGCCAAAAATCATTCTTGATCGGCCAGCCAGTCAAATCCAACTTTCAGATCATAAGTCGGACACATAACGCATATTTTCTCAAAAAAAGTCATTTTTGAGGAAAAAATTGATTATTTATTAAAAATGATTATTTTGGAGAAAATCCAAAACTCTCCAAATTAATCCAAATTCAGTGAAATGAAATGCAGAGTGACATGTCAATGGGCATTTATGATGATTGGAGTTATCATAACTCAGCTTCAGTCAACATTCAGTGAGCATTAAAGATATATTCAGTTAGCGGTCTTCTCATCTCCAGCTAAACTCCCGAATTGGATGAGATGGAGAGCACTCATTGGTTTGATGATTTGATCGAGGCAGGGACTGATGATTACATTATGATCTATTGGCAGTGGCTCCTCTAGACCTAAATATGGCTCCTCCTTACCTAGCTCACGCCTTCACCTACCAGCTCACGCCCCTCTCTCCTCATGAGGGCGTCATCACGCGTGTGGGCTCATTAATGGCTTGTTTTCAGTGCTTAGGGTTGGAGTGGGGGTGCCTTTTCTAGGTGGAGGCCTCCCCTCACTCTTAACTCTTCAGTTTCGGTTTGGAGCTCTCAGTTATGTGTCAATCCGGTTAGGTCTGGTTTTCTGGTTTTAGGGTTTGGGTTCTTCTCTCATTGTATAAATAGAGGCTTCTTTAGCTCTATGGGGATGGATCTTTGGTTGTAAACTTACTCTGTAAAAATTTGTAATTGCTTATGCTCATATTTGGAATAAAATCAAGACTTTGGAGGTCCATGCAGCTCAGTATTTGTGGTGAATGAATTTTGTGAGGTGAATTCTGTCCATCTATTTAATTTCAAATGCTTATATATGATCTAATCAATTAGTTTTAGAAGTCTACTGTTTAGAACGTAAAATCTTCCATTTACAGTTGATAAGTTGGTTGATTATGCTATTTTATTTAAGATTTCATGAGCAAGACATTTAGTTATATTAATGTTGATGAATCTTCATATTTTTTAGCATGCTAGTTGATTGTTCTCACTGGGTTTTTTGAAGTGTTTTGATCTTGGACAGGATCTACCATCTTGGAGAAAGGTGTGAGCTCGGTTGCATCTAGCTCATCTTCAAGATCAAAAGTTTTTCTTTGTTTAACACTAGTTTCTTTGCAGGATCTACAATAGCTTGGATTTTTTCAAGAAGGAGGCTTTAAGGGATTTTTGTTTGCTTCAAGTTCCATCTCATAAAATCTTCTTAAAGTTATTTTGGTTACCGGTTACTTAGGAAGCCCTAGCTTACCTCTTTCCATCCTTTGGCTTCCCTTCCATTGCCCTACTTGACTTGCTTTTCTTCTTTCCTCTTTGCAGCCCTCTTTTCCTTTGTCTTCATTCAGTTTGCTGCCCTCTTTCTTACCATAGGACAACCCTTTTTTTCACCTTTTGGACAGCCCTCTTTCTTGCATTTTGGACAGCCCTCCTTTTGCCTTTGGACAACCCTCTTGTTTACCTTTTGGACAGCCCTCTTTTTTACCTTTTCTCTCTCCCTTTCTTGGTTTTTCTCCTCTCCCTTTCCTCCTCTTTCACCGTTGGTTTTTACCCCTCTTTGAGAGTGTTGCCTCCTAATACACACTTTAAGACATGGGAAAGTCTCCAACTCGCTTTGTGTGTCCTTGGGGGCAAGTTAGAGCTGGGGACCACTGTCACCACAGTCTACAACTCCTCCGTTTAGGATAGATCCCAACAAAGCCAAGGGGGGTAGTCCCTATGGAATACTAAGTTCCAGATTTATTAATTAATTACAAATTAATTAAAGGGATCTTTTTAAGGTTACAAAATTACAAGACCAGTGCCTAGATTAAATGGAGTCAAAAGATTACAAGTTACAAACTTACAAAAGAATAAGAATGATTATCCACAGTTGCCTAAGCTAAGCAAGATTTACAATATTAACAATATGAACAAATGCTAAAGAATGGTTAAACAAATATACGATGATACCTGAAAAGAAACAAGACATACACCGGATGAACAAGTTATTATGTCAAAGATCAAACAAGAGATTGTTTTCAAGTTACAAGACTTAACAATATTTTACTCAAGCATGCCACAGTACTTTAAAGATATTATACTTGAAGGTGCAAAGTACTGAAATGAAATTTGAATGCTTGCAAGATGTACTTGTAAAATGAAAGTCTTAAAAAGGCAAGGACTTTGAAGCAAATACAGAAACTGAAATGTGGGTAAGATGTTTTGCAATGTCTCTTGGTTCGTTTTAATAGATTTTATTAAAGTTGAAGTCTTTGATTAAGTTTTAGATCCGGTGGTGTGACTACCTCGATCTAGTGCTTCTCCAGTCAAAGAGGGAATGCTATTGCGCTCAACAAAGTGGGAGCAAAGCCCACTCGTAGCTCACAGGTCAAACCCCAATGCCCTGGTGCTCAATAAGGGGGACGTCAAAGCGCCTAGAGACCCCCCACGGTCTACTACCCCAAGTCGCCTCCGAGGGCACTGTTTTTAATTAACTGGAAAAACAGCTAGATGGATGCCTATTAAACTAAGACTTCTCTATCCCCTGTCGTATCTTGTGAGTACCCCGAAGGGTGATAATCGAGTAGAGGAGTAGGAAATAGAGAAGTTGTTGTTGGTAAGTTTTAAGGGTTAATTTTAATCTTGGTGATTAAGATGCAATGTAAATTTTAAGTTAACAACAAGATCACCAAGCGATATCCCTTATGGGAGGTGCTGGTATTCGATCTTGGACTGAAAATTTAAATGTGAAGATTGTAGCAGGAAAATAAAAGTGTTGCTTTAATTACCTAAGCCCCCACTTCTCCTGCTTTTCATATCCAACTTGAAGTCCCTAAAGGGAGATGACAAGTGGATAGAGGATACACAGGATGGGTGAGTTGTATGGTTACTTTTAACTGAAAGTAAAATAATTACTGAAACTTAAAAGAAACTGTAACTAGCTAAAGCAATGCCTAACCTCGCAGCAATCTCTGTGACAGAGATGGTGGTCTGTCACAGAGATAGGTGGGTGAACAGAAAATAAAAAGGTTATCCTAACCTCACAGCAATCTTTGTGACAGAGATGGTGGTCTGTCACAAAGATAGTGGGTAAACAGAAATAAAAGAAATACTTAAACTAACCTCACAACAATCTCTGTCACAGAGATGGTGGTCTGTAACAGAGATAGGTGGGTAAATAGGAAAATGACTTGCAATAAAATAAATCTAAGCAGCTATCTCTACACTACACATATACAAATTTACAGCAGAGAATACCCCCAAAGAGAACTTCTCCTTTGGGGTTTACAATGTAATAGGAAAGAGAGAAGTGTAGTTTAGGGCCTCTTTTTGACCAAACTTTAGCTGGGTTTTTTCTGGCAAATTTAGGATAGCATAACCCCCTCTTTCTGTGCATAAAACCTGCAAAAAATCAACAACTTACTTGCTGAAAATTATTGCAGAAAAACTGAACAGAAAGTTAGAAAAATTTAGTGTAAAACCCATAAATTTTACAGAAAAATCTGAACTTTTAAAAAATGGAAAACATAAATTTTAGTGGCTGAAAATGAATGTTTAGAGGGCTGAAATAACATATAAACAGCAGAAATAAAAGTCTATACTAATATAATATGGATGGGGGCCCTAAAACAAGGGTTATATTCACTATACAGTGAATAAAACCCAGTTTTATGAAGGAAAACAGAAAATGGCCGAATTGAAATTTCGAAAAAATGAACACTTGGAGGAGCCCTTCTTGGCTTGAAAAACCTGTAAATAAACTTGAGAGAGCTGCAAATGTAAGCAAAGAGGTGAGTACCCAATAAATCTACCAAAATACTTTGATAAATATTATTAAAAACTCACAAATGAAAGCAGAAATACTTCTACTTACAAATCCCTCCACAAAATACTTTGTGGAGAGCTATCTAAGCTAATACAAATGCAAATTAAAAATACAATACAAGTTACCTCACCACAAATGTATGAAATGTAGCATGACGGCACAAGATTCCTCCAAAGTATTCTTGTATTACAGCCCAACTAGGGCAAGATTCAATACAAAAGAGCAAGAGGCTTGGGCCAAATGCTTGAGAAAATATGAGAAGAGAGTAGGGGAAGATTCTGGCAGCATAACAATAGCATGAGAGAAGTTGTCAAATGAAGGAGTGAGACCCTCATTATATAGTTGAGGAAGACCCCAACCCCTTGAAGATCAACGGCCAAGATTAGATCTAGATCTAGAATAGATCTCCACCACTGGATCTAGGTATTTGACTTTGTACCCTTCTCAATCAATTTACACCCTTAGATTGCTTTTTAATCAATGGCTTGAGTACTTGATCCATGTCTTAATCATTCTCCACCCTTAGATCTAGGGTTTTGACCAAGCATCTCCATTAAGATCACTTTGATGAGTTTTTTAAGATTTGAAGTGGGCCCAAGCTAGGCGCCCCTCTAAATTTAGCTGGACGCCCTCCTTTAAACTAGCGCTCCCTCTAAAATGGGTGACGCCCCACTAAAAGTAGCGCCCCTCCTAAGTGGTGACGTCCTCCTTAATATAGCAGCGCCCCCATATATGGCGCCCTTCTATCCATTAGCGCCTCCTCTAATGGGGGTTTTCTCCCTTTTTTATGCTTGCGCCCTCTTTGGAGGAGCCTCTAACCTTGGCGCTATCTTTGGAGTGGTTTTTACATTAGCGCCCTCTCTAAGTGAGGGTTTTAAATTGGACGCCCTTCTTTAGCAGGGGTTTTCCACTTTTAATGAGCTCTAAACTTGGCTTTGACCTTAGCCTTTGCTCCAAGATAAATTTTTAACCTTAGACTTAGGCTAAAAATACATTTCACCTTTATTTAATTTTTAAAATTTCCCAATTTTTAACTTAGGAAAATTTTAAAAATAATTTCAAAAATCAATATCTTGGCCATGGGGCGGTAGAAAAAATTGAAATAAATTTTCCTAGGCTTAAGAACCCCCAAACAAAGTTACCATGGCATTATTTGATTTTTTCCTTCAAAATCAAATAATATGAATTTTTGACTTAGGGAAATTAATTAATTCCCTAGGAAAAATAGACCCTGCTTAGCCAAAAATGGTCTATCTCCTCAACCCCTTATCAGAATGACATGGGACTCGAAGCAGTGGCTTAGGGGGTTTCATAGCAATTTTACTTTGCATTCATAGCCCCTATTACAAAATGCCATGCTTGAGCAATTACATTATTACATCAAAACTGAGTTAATTAACTACCAAGGGGTGAAGTTAATTAACTAGAAAAAATTAATAAAAATACAACAACATAACGAAACTCCGCAAGACTCTATACAAATGTCTAGCATGGTCATGAATAACATTTTGACCCTTAGCCACCTCATGGACTTGACTATTAGAACGCCCGTCACCACTTTGGAGGATTTTGAGTGAAAAACCAAACCAATTAAAATCGTTTACTCAACAAGATTAATTGGAAAGGGAAAAACACTCGATGAGGGGACTTCCCTAACAACCAGTTCCATGGTGTGGCATCCATATCATATGACCCACACTAGCACATACAATTACATTAATTTTCCCACGCAGGGGAGCGAACATTTCGTTTTACAAAGGGGCAATTGCCCTGCAGAAGTGAAAAAATCCTCAGATTTTTCCAAGGTACAACTTGTACAACTTTGTACATCTTCATGTACATGGAGTTGCCACCTAGTCGAAATAGGTGGGCAACAGAGAGTTTAGTTTGTAGTTTTATGTCTTTAATTTTTTATCAACACATAACGTTTGAATTGTTTAAAGCTCTTACTTGTAGGAATAATTGAGAAAAGCCCAAAGGCTAAAAGCAAGCAAGGAAGCAAGCAAGAAACAAAAATGACAAATTTTTCCTCTTCTTTCCATCCCTTTCTCTCCCTCTTCTTTCAAGAAAAGGCAAAAGCAAGGTCAATCAAAAGATTGTAAAATTAATAAAAAGCGAGTGGGATTATGGCTCCCACACCCCTCTTCCCCCATTTGGGGGAAGCTTGTATCGTCCCATTGTCATGCTTTTTCATTTTTGTTTAATAAACTGCTAATGGTAGAGTAGGATAGGATAATTGCATAATCATAAGTAAAGTAGTTCATGTTTTGATTAATTTATTATCCATAGAAAATGAAGTAAAAAACGATGATTTTATTGTTTACTTAGACATTGTATAATTTCTTACTGTTTACTTACCCCCTTGCTTTCCCGATTAGGGCCCTAAAAAGCTTGAAAAAGACTCGTGGGTAGTTAGATCTTTATGTTTCTTTTGTCTCTGTCAAGTTTAATGAATTAATTAAGACTCTTGAACTTGCAGTAACACAAGTCAAGAGCACTCTCTATCTGAGAGCATTCTTAGAATTGCATACGCCTGCATTAGACATCTTAGATTAGCTAAGTCTCTTGAACCACTGTCATAAGACGAGGTCAAGAGCGCTCTCTGTTGGAGAGTCGTAATCAATTAACTTAATAAAATTTGCAACACACACCCCCTAATTAATTAACTTCGTTCTCTCCATGCCAGAGTATGCTCTGGCCGACCTCAAAATCGGAGTACCCAAAAATGGCATTGGATCTCTAATCTTGCAAGAATAACTTAATAAAATTTAAAACCCCGTAACCAATGCACCGACGTTGTAGGGAATTTTCTAAAGTACTTCCTAGTAGAGGCGCCGGAAACCCCGTTGTCTAAGCTTCTCAGCTAGCTGGTCAATCTCTACGATACCAGCTTGGTATATTGGGCGGGCCCGGCATGTCTTCAACATAGTGAATTTGGAATATTCTCTCAGCTTTTTGACAAACCTTCATTAACACCCTAATCAAGAGCACATAAAATTCTTAAAACCTACCAAGAGCATTCGCACAACCTAATATTCACTAGTTTGATTTCTAGACTTGTTATTTAATTCTCTTGCACATTTCAGTCTTTTGACTCCACAAGGCACTGGTCCTTTGTTAATCTGCATAATTGTCTTATTTTGATCAATTGTCTATGGCCTATTATAATTTCTATCTGTGAATGCATAATTAACCAAGTCTAGAATCATCCTTATCTTTTAATCTCCTGCTAGCAACATGGATTGCTTTTCATTTATGTGTCATACTCAGAATAAATAAACACTTCTAATCATAATAACTCCTAAACAACACCCATTCTCATCCGTAACCAATTAAAATACTTTAAGCACATTGAGCCTTAGAAAACTCTTTGTTAGGGACTACCCCCCTTGGCTTCGTTAGGAGTTAGCCTAAACGAAGGAGCTAGGAGTAGGTGATAGTACCTAGCTCTGTGCTTGCCCCCAAGGTCACACCTCTCCCACTTTCCTAAGTGAGGAGACAGCTTTCAGAAAGTTTCTGCTGCTGGTGTGCAATCGGCGGACAACATCTTTTGGCGCCGTTGCTGGGGACAAATTTTTTGTTCCTGGACGACCTTAGTTTTTTTCTAGTTTTTACCTTTTTTTGGATAGATTTTTCAGTTTAATCACCTCGTTGATCTTACACTTGAAATCCATCTGGCGACTCCATTGCCATTAATTTTACCAAGGTATTCAACCAAAAGAAACTCTAAAGGTTTACTTAGGTTTATCCCTGAGCCTGAAAATGTTTATAGGAGAAGACTAAATAAACTTACTTCTCGTAGGATCCTTGAAGATCTCGGATCTCAGTCTTTATCAGATATCCATAGTTTATTTTAAGGAACTAATACCTCTGTTTCCAATATAATGGGTGAGTATTTTACTCAGCTCGACTTTTCTCAGATAGCAGGTCAACCCCACCGTCTTCTAGACAAAGCTGTCAAGAATCTCCCGATGTATACCGGCACTGATGCCACTACCTCCGCCATGCACCTCAGGAACTTTTCTAGGTGCATCAATGCTTATATCAGTGATCCTGTTAGCCAACATGATGACGTATACATGAAGTTATTTGCTCTATCTTTGGATGGAAAGGTCGGAGACTGGTATAACAATTTACCTGATAATGCTTTTGATACTCTCGTTGCCTTCAAAACCGCTTTCACCAAAAAGTTCGGTGAAAAGAAAGAACCTCGGCATCAACTTGCATCCTTGACCAACATAAAAAAGGACACGGAAACAATGGACGAGTTCAATACTAGGTTAACTGAATTGTCAAAAGCCATCCCTACTGTTTATGCCACAACTGTACCAACCATTATGGTCTATTACATTGAGGCACTTAGTGGCAAAATGCAATACCAGATCAGAGACAATGAGCCTGTTAACTTGCTCCAAGCTCAGGAAATGGCAATTAAAATTGATTTGAACATGCAGTCATCTGGCGAATCTAACCTCTAGGGTTATTCAAGGTCTTCAACTCCTTTGAAAATTAATGAACCTAAAGACAAGGATCCTTTATTAGCTATGAAGGATGCCTATGAAAAGCAGATGATTGAAATGAAGAGAGAGATGAAGAAAATTATGGAGGAAGCAGAACAAAAACACTTAGCGCAATTGAAGGAGATACAAAATAGGGTGATAACAATGGAAAGAACTCAAACTCAGCCTGCTCCTAGAACCTTTCCTGCCAAGTCAACTTGGCAAAGAAAGCCTCCCAACCATGAGCAGAGGCCTCCTCATCAGCTAGAGGCCGCTAACATGGTTGAGCAGTATAAACCATTTTGTCGACCATGCAGAGATTTCCATGAGGAATCTGGCTGCCATTATGCATGCTATGTTCAGGAGCATGGTCACCCTGAAGGTTGTGGTCCTAATACATCGACAAGCGAGCCTGATTTTATCAACAACATAGATGACATCCCTAGCATCTCCATAGGAAATTGGCCATAGGCCAATCGTTATGAAAAGAAAGTTGACAACTTAACTCACTTCTATGGTGAGATGCCTTCAGCCAAGCAGATCAACAACACTCAAAACTTCAAGGGAATAACTTATCAAAGAAAGGGGTCTTCTACACAGAATATTTCTAAGGTAACAACTCCTAATCATCCCAAAGAAGTAGAAACTAAAGAGATTGTTGATTTAAGTTTTGACTTAGGTAATTGGCTAGCAAATACTTTGTCTTCATTTTATAACTGAATTTAATGGAAGTAATCCAGAACAACAAAATTATTTATTTTCTAGTCAAAGGTGAGATTCGTCGCATAAATGGATATGCTTAATGTAAAGATAAGATTCGTCGCATAAATGGATATGCTCAACGTGATAAAGAAGTGTCTTCTATGCCATTTTGCTTTCTCTATTCCTCGCGTATTTAGTAACTATGTTGTTAGTGCGTTGCATTGTAAAAACTCTGCAAGTGGGATTCATGATCGTTCAAATTGAATTATGGAACCCTTAGGTGTTTTATGGGATGGTTGTCAAGCACAAAATCTAAAAGACAAGGTCTCATAATGAGTATCCAGCAAAATACCAATGACGACATCTCTTATATAAATATCTAAGTGGTATATAAATTTTGGTTGGAAATGACGACATTTCTTATAACAATATCAAGAGGTACATTGTAAATAAATCACTTTAAATTTTGTAATACTCTAAGTTTAAGATGATTTAAAAATTAAAAATACCTTTGACAATATTTAAAAATTGAAAAGCATTATTATCGATGACCTTTCAATAACTTAAAATAGCACTTCCCTTTATGTACTTAATGGCCCCATTACCCGCTTGTCAAAATAGCTGAAAGCATGCACTGCACCTATTCATTCAGTCGCTTATTATCCCTATCATGATTCTTTTCTTTAATTATTTTCAAGTTATGAACTTTAACGAACTTTATTATACCTGCCAACTTCATTGAAATAGGAAGAGAATTGTAGCCACATATTTAATAACAATTGGCTTTACTTCATATATTTGTATTATTACACCTAAAGGCTTTTTCCTACCAGGCTGAGCTTTTTCTACAGAGGTGACAACTAGGATCGCCTCTCACATGCCGCACACCCACAACCCATAGCACCACTCCTACACACAGGCTATGTAAGTCCGCATGTAGCACTCCTCTGTCAGCTCACAACACTCACATGCCACGAATTCGATCCCACGCCTCTGTGCTCGATTCAAACTCCATCCAATTCTCGAGTAGAGCTTGGAAACTTCTTATTATGTTGATAGTGGTATATATCTTAGAATTTTGGTGTAGACTACCATCTATGCTTTTTCATCTACGGACGATAATGAGACAACTGTACTGCCCACATTGAGTATATGATATGGGCATGGTCCAAAATTCATAATTAACAATTTCAAAAAAAAATAGCTTAATTAAAATTCGATAATTAGGGTTCGTGATAGTTGGAAAAATTAAACTTCAACTTCAACTATTCTATTATTAGATACAACTATTCCATTAATATATACAACTATGAGGTTAACTCCATTAATGATACAACTATTAACTTAACATTAACTCCAATCATGACTTTTAATTGAAATGCAATTGCAGATATATTAACTTTTAAATCGACTATTAGGTACAACTATTAGTTGGAAAAATTAAACTTCAACTTCAACTATTCTATTATTAGATACAGCTATTTCATTAATAGATAGAACTATGAGCTTAGATCCATTGATGATACAACTATTAACTTAACTTCAACTTCAATCATGACTTTTACTTGAACTGCAATTGCTGATATATTAACTTTAAATTAGTTATTAGATACAACTATTAGCTTAACTCCAATGATTGTACAACTATTAGCTTAACTTCAACTCTAATCATAGTCATATTGGATAACTATTAGTTTAACTATTAAATACAAATATTAGCTTAATCCAATGATTCTACAACTATTAATTTAACTTCAACTCTAATAGCTTAAGGATTAGTACATTTGGCATCTAGGAGTCCAACTGTTGTGTTGCGATGTTTCCATATTTATCTATTTCATTGGCCAAATATGGTAAACGTCAAGTTTCATTAAAAGTGTCAAAACTACTAGGTGTGAAGATAAGATAAGATAAAGAAGATAGATTGAGAATGATCACGATGTGAACCATATTTTCATTTATTTGATCCTTACAAAGTTATTGTCTCTATTTTCCAGTTTATCAATTTACTCAATCCTCAATAATTATTACTGACATTATGATAATCCTCATAATTGTATCTATGTTTTCAACTTAACCTGTTCCTTTCAATGTTGATCAAACTCCAGTTTTGTGTCACCGCCCATGACTGGAACCAACCTAGATTCAAATCCTAGGCTCCATCAAGCTCCGAGAGTGATCAAATCTCCCGAGGTGCAAACCTCTCATTGAATAGCTCCTTGCGTGCAATACTTGAGAAGAGGTTTGCACCTCGGGAGATTTGATCCCTCTCGGTGCTTGATAGAGCCTAGGATTTGGATTTAGGCTGGTTAAATTTCCAAAGAAAAAGCAATTTTTTGTTTTTAATTTTGTGAGAAAGTATTTAATGCTTATTTTTCTTCTCACATGGAGACTTCATTGAAGGGATAAAACCCTTGTATCTCATAAATTTGATGAGTCTTGTTGTGTGTAGATGAGCTCATGCGAAACAATAAATTTTAAAGCTCACTATTTGACAACTTTCCTGATACAATACTAGATATTCTCCATTGTTACTTCAGATCTGTTACCCTTCCAAATGCATCTGCATTTTGAGTGGTTAAAGCACTATTTACAGAATCAAAGCGACGATGAGGAGCAACAGAAAGTATCCAGGCGCAGTACAAGTTTTCACCACTTGGCAGCATCAACACTCAGTTCTGGGCACATTTAGCTACAAAATCAGTGATGGGATACACCAAAAGTATGTTTTCAATTAAGATTAAGAGAAATATGGCATGGTGAAGCGTTCCCAGAAATAAAATAGTTATGTAATGAAGTACTTGCTTAATACGGGAACTAAGCAAGAATATTTCACTCCTCTGGGATAAATGCGGTAGAGACCTGGACTTCCTGCTCTGGTTGCTTCTAGTGCTGAGCTTAATATTGTAGATGAATCAAGTGACATGGAGCTTTTGGCTTTGGCGTCAACATTAGTGTCCAGAGATTTGAACAAAGTATTCTCATCAAGGCGCTGCAGGAATATTGGAAAAATTCAACTGTTGTATCAATAAGATTATGCAAACTGGGCCCTTTGATTCATGATTATCATCATTTGATATGTCAGTTGCAAGGCCATAATTTACTGGAACCAGTGGGTTTTCACCATGAATCTAGCAATTCAGCAATGCGGATGCACCGATTTTATCATCTGTAGAATGATGATCAGTTACGGATAAGTGATATCTCGGAACTTTTGAATGAGTATAAACAACTACTATACATATCATCAGTAACCACTCCATCAGAGCCTGAGCAAGGTTTTGACTTCGGTCTATTGTGAAGATGACATCCAAACTTGAGTCTCGGTTTCAGCAATTGATGTTGAAGTTTGTTTTATGCTTGGAGGCCTTGCACATTTTTCGCGTGGAGCTTGGAGGTCTACGTTTTATCTTTGTAACAGCTGCCTTCACCGTCATGGCTTGGCTCGCATTCCTTTAGCAACTGAGTGGTGTAATCGTGGAGTGTGTTTTCTTTTTGTCGTTTTCCAGCCAATTGCAATGAACCGATTGTTGATTGAGATGGGATTTATTAGAACCAGTGTGGAAGACATCATGTCGGGAAAAATATCGTCGAGGGTTCGGAACACAACTTACCAGCAACATCGGAGAAAATATCGAAAAATATGGACAAATATCAATAGACTTCAAAAAAATAGAAAATTATTCATTTTTTCTCAAAATTTTAAACATTTAAAGCAACAACAATATCAAATAAACACATTGCCACATAAATATGAAAAGAAAACATATATATATATATATATATATATGATGTATAAGATGTGTAATGATATATCATGCATCAATACTAAATCATGCCCTGAGTAGTAATAACTCGTGAGTGTACTGACTGTAGAGCCTCAAAATATCATAAAAAAATATAATAAATGTTTCTCTTCATCATGAGTCAAATGTCAACTAAGATCTACATACTACATAGTACATTGAAATAAAATAAAGCAAACTAGCGATTCCCTTTGCCTCTTTTAGGGGCAAAGGTGATGGCTCTGGTAATGGCTCTTCCTCTAGTTGAAGAAGGCCCTACATGTGGAAACAGACTTTGATGTGCTCTAACAAAAGTAGAAGCTACAGTTTGGCGTTCTCTAGAAGAGGAAAAGGATAGAGTATGGCGTCCTCTACTACTAGTAGTGCCATTGCTATGTCCAAGTCTAGCTCGCTCTGTCGTCCCTGTCTCTGTCTGCGTCTATGAATGTGGTGGTGCACTTCAAGGGTCAATAGCCACCTTTTGTAAATTTGTCTGCTTTAGATCATCCTCCACCTCCTCTATCGCCTCCCCTACCACCTGGCCCATCCCCCCCTCCAAATCCTCGTGTAACCAATCAAGGTCCTATTCCATGACAAGTGCTCGTTCTCCACCCTCCATGCAACAGTGGTGTCAATCCCATTCAATGAAATAACATCCACATCTGGTGTTTTTTGAAGCTTCCTCACCCATAATCAAAGGTTGTAGTACACGTGGACCATTTGATTTATGCCCAAGAATTTGTGCAAGGTGGTATTTCAATCGACTGATCCCCCCTGCCATTTCCTTTCCACACAACTTGCAAGTCAATTTTTGCCTATTAAACCCCTCCAAGGGCTTACCATATACCCACATAGAATCCAAAGCTTTAGGCATTTTGATTTTTCACACAACAATGATTCAACCTGGGGCAAAAAAAGAAATGAAGTTCAAGTTTAAGCTTGAACAATGAAAATAATAGATAGTAAGATTCATTGAAATTTGCCACCCCCCCTCAAAACAAAATAATGTTGCAAATAAAAAAACAGTGATAGATTTGGCATAAATGGTAGTAGATCTCTCTTTAAAATTTGGCAAGAAGAGGGAACATTGATAAGAACCCTAAACCTATAAAAAATTTACTAAAAAAAACAAAAAAATAAGAGCAAATGGTTACACAGTGATATACATACTTGCAAATTGAGAAATCAATGATGGGAATCAATCTCCAATCCACAATAACTCGGTGATGGTTGATGGAAACACAATGAATCTACTCCTTGGCTCCAAACAAAATGATAGAAAGCTCCTTTGCTCTCCAAGCCCCTCAACAAGCAAGTAAAATGACAAACAAAAAGTCAAAAACCAGCTTATATCCTGGACTGTTAACGACCACGGCTATTTTTTGTGTCAACTCGTGATGTTTACGAAAAAATCGGGAAAATATTGCGATATTTTCAAAAATCACGATTTTCACCCTACGATAGATCGTTTTCCTTGGGACATCGCGATATATCGACGATGTCTTCCACATTGCATGTAACTCTTCACAGGCTCTGTAATAGGGAGGAACCTCATCAACCATGTTGTTTGTTTCAAGTTGGTTAGGAGGTCTCTACTAGTGTGGAATACATCACTGATATATCGCGATGTCCAAAGGAAAACGATATATCGCAGGGTGAAAATCGTGATATTTTCCCGATTTTTTTGTAAACATCGCGAATTGACACAAAAAATCGCCGGGCCGGTAACAGTCCAGGATATAAGCTGGTTTTTTACTTTTTGTTTCTCATCTTACTTGCTTGTTGAGGGGCTTGGAAAGCAAAGGAGCTTTCTATCATTTTGCTTGGAGCCAAGGAGTAGATTCATTGTGTTTCCATCAACCATCACCGAGTTATTGTGAATTGGGGATTGATTCCCATCATTGGTTTCTCAATTTGCAAGTATGTATATCTTGTGTAACCATTTGCTCATCTTTTTTTGTTTTTTTGGTAAATTTTTTATAGGTTTAGGATTCTTATCAATGTTCCCTCTTCTTGCCAAATTTTAAAGAGAGATCTACTACCATTTATGCCAAATCTATGACTGTTTTGTTATTTGCAGCATTATTTTGTTTTCGGGGGGGGGTGGCAAATTTCAATGAATCTTACTATCTACTATCTTCATTGTTCAATCTTGAACTTGAACTTCATTTTTTTTTTGCCCCAGGTTGAATCATTGTTGTGTGAAAAATCAAAATGCCTAAAACTTTGGATTCTATGTGGGTATATGGTGAGCCCTTGGACGGGTTTAATAGGCAAAAATTGACTTGCAAGTTGTGTGGAAAGGAAATGACAGGGGGGATCAGTCGATTGAAATACCACCTTGCACAAATTTTTGGGCATAAATGACATGGTCCACGTGTACTGGATGTTTAAAAAAAACCAGATGTGGATGCTATTTCATTGGATGGGATTGACACCACTGTTGCATGGAGGGTGGAGAGCGAGGCACCTGTCATGGAACAGGACCTTGATTGGTTACATGAGGATTTGGAGGGGGGGTGGGCGATAGAGGAGGTGGAGGATGATCTAGATAAAGCAAATTTACAGGAGGTGGCTATTGACCCTCGAAGTGCACCACCACATTCATAGACACAAACAATGACGACAGAGAGAGCTAGACTTGGACATAGTAGTGGCACTACTAGTAGTAGAGGACGCCATACTCTAGCTTTTTCCTCTTCTAGAGGACATCAGAGTGTAGCTTCACGTTTTGTTAGAGCAGATCAGAGTCTGTTTCCACATGTAGGGCCTTCTTTAGCTAGAGGAAGAGCCATTACCAGAGCCATCACCTTTGCCAGCAAAAGGGGCAGAGGGAATCACAAGTTTGTTTTATTTTATTTCATTGTACTATGTAGTATGTAGATCTTAGTTGACAGTTGACTCATGATGAAGAGATACATTTATTATATTTTTTGATGATATTTTGAGGCTCTAGAGTCAGTGCACTCATTACTACTCAGGACATGATTTAGTATTGATGCATGATCATTACACATCTTATACGTCATATATATCCTGTTTTCTTTTTATATTTATGTGGCAATGTGTTTATTTGATGTTGTTGTTGCTTTAAATGTTTAAAATTTTGAAAAAAAATGAATAAATTCCTATTTTTTTGAAGTTTGCCGATATTTCCCCCGATGTTGCCAATAAGTTGTGTTCTGGACCCTCGGCGATATTTTTGCTGACACGATGTCTTCCACACAGGTTTATAATTATAGTCAAATAGTTGAAACTCACTTTGCAAAAGTTCCAGGATAAAGGATATGTATCGGTAGCATTTAATTTATTTTTTTATCTGTTATTTTCCATTTAAGTGAAATGTTGTTTTTCTTTAGGAGCCATTTGACATCTAGTTGAAGGCAACTAATAGTGTCAGGCCTGTTCTTCAACTTGAGTAGTTGGAGGCTTCAGAATTTATAAATCTTTAAGCAGATGTCTGACATAACTTCTTTTAGCTTTTTATGGAAGATTGATTTCTCAATCCGTTCATTATGTTGGAACATCAGGCCTTCAATTGGAACATAGTTCATTTATTTCAACTAGTTAAATAAGCACTGAATTCATTATGAGCGTGAAGATGTGAACCAGTAAGTCTATTATACTTTGTTGTTGCTTTCATTTGATTTGAAGAACATATTTAATTAAATTTACTTGTAAGACTAGTGAAAATATGATATCCGTTTCTCATTTGTAGGTTTCAAGTTTGGTGCTGATTGATGCAAGTGCATATGCCGAGGGTACTGGAAACATGGCAAAATTTCCAAAATTTCTAGCATATGCTGGGGTGAGATGGTCAGTTAGTAGTGTTATTTTTTGGTATATTTTGTCTTGTTAAGTTGTAGCACAGAATATTGGGTATTGAGGTTTGTAACAATAAATCCACACAAATCTTGCATGTGATTTGACTGTGGGTCATAAATGTTGCAGTTCTTGTTTTAGCTGTATTCAGTATTTACCGTTTTGAAGCACTATGTGATCTCTATCCATATTGACTGCCCTGTCAACTTCATGTGTAGCAATAGAAAGCCATAAACACTTTAGAGGGACATAAAATGGCTTGTAACTACAATCCAAGGAAATAGGGAGAAGGGAAGCAAGGAAGGAATTATATAACCATCCATGGATGAGCAAAAGCAGTTAACTACAAAGCATGCCGTGAGTAAATTTGTAATACATAAGGAGTGTAGAAAATGTCTCTGATCTAGCTGCAAAAAGTGTCAAGGTAATACATATGTAATTTCACTATAGATGTGCAGTAGAAAAGTTGTGCTATGTGGGATATCAATAGTCAAGGTTCTTTTCCCCCATGTGCTACTATACAGTCTTCCAAAACCTGCAGATGAATGTCAAATATAAAGGTTCTGTGGCAGTGGGTGTCTCTTGCACAATCTTGGGTGGTTTTTGAGGAATACTTCAAAAAGATGGAGTACCTCTCCTTTTAACACAGTCAGACATTGATAATCTATAACTTATAAGTAGTTGAACTGCCAATACTATTGCTCTTTAATCACTGGTTTTTGAGGCAGTTGATAACATTCAACTCAAAATTAACATGCACCATCAATACATAGTAAAATCTTCCAATGTGGTAAATATCACCACTAACTTTGTGTCTTTTTTGTATAGCAACTTATTTGATATCTATTTTTGAAAACTTTTAGTTCAGAAGTCCAAGTTTCATTGTCATTGACATAATTTATCTGGCAGGTTTCTTTACTGAAGAGTATTCCATTGCGATCATATGCTAATCTTTTGGCATTCCATAGCATATCAATTGCCAGAATAATAGATTCAATGAATGTAAGTCACTGTGAGTGTATGGAGAAATTGTCTTGCTTCTAATTCTGATTTCCTTACCTTTGTAACATCAAAATCAGTACCATAGTTGCTCTTGTGATTTTCAGCATGAATAGCATGATACACAGCTTAAAAATATCTAATTTTTCAGATATCTAGCATGCTAGTGTTCCAGAAACAACATTTTCTTGCAATTCCTCTTAAGCAATTTCTTTAGGGCAAAGCTTCATTTAACATTTTGTAGTCTATCTGGTTGTATTGCCTCACATATATAATTGTTCCTTCTAATTGTATTATTTGTCGTGGAGACGATTTTTTGGTCAGTTAGTGAAAGCATAAGTTCTGAGGTATATTCTTATATGCCATGTCTACAGCATACTTCATGGTTTTTGATCTCTTGTTTTTGAATAGCTCAGTAGCTTTCCAGCACTTTTGCTTTCACAATTAGTATTCAAGGGAAATATTGAATCTTTTGCTTCTCATGAAACTTCTACCTTTCCATATTCCAAGTAGACTCAACTTATCATAGAAGCATGCATTAATACAACTTGAGAATTATCACGAGTATCAGTGAGAAGCTTGTACACACCAATGGTTGATATAATAACTATGTTGCACAAGTTTCTGGAACGTGGGTACATCGGGTATG
>LPNX010125922.1:28255-66603 GCA_001517045.1 Pseudotsuga menziesii | reverse complement strand
TCCCAATAAAAAGGGAGCGGCAAAAGCTAGTTCCCCAAAAGCTCCCGAAAAGCTCCCAAGTTCCCAAGGAAGCTCCCATCAAAAAGGGGACGTTTCGTACCTGGAAGCTCCCAAACAGACAAGGAGCTTCTACAAGCTCCCAATAAAAAGGGAGCGGCAAAAGCTAGTTCCCCAAAAGCTCCCGAAAAGCTCCCAAGTTCCCAAGGAAGCTCCCATCAAAAAGGGGACGTTTCGTACCAGCTCCCAAGCTCCCAGGAGCGGGGAAACGTCGGGTACGGGTTACCAAAATCCCGGGAGCGGTACCCGTGCAACTATGTATAATAATTAACATTGAGCTACCATGTGCTGCTTTTTGGTGTTTGGTGCTTCCCTAGGGCTTCACATGTATAATTCAAGCACAAATTTTTGGGATCTTTCTCACACTATAGTACATGCACAAAGTGCTGTCATAATGGACTCCTCTTGCGATTTTCCCTGGCCATCTCAAGGGAGTAGATAATTAAAAAATTTAAGAGCATCAATGGTGATAGATAAAGTTTTATATCCAAGATTCACCATATCCTTTTATTGTGATCGCAAATAAACATTCCTTTCCTCATTAAAATTAGGATAAATTTACATTACTAACATTATACATTGTTTTTTTTTGTGGGGGAAGGAATGCAACATGCTATTAATGCAGAGTATAGGATACATCATACGGGGATATTAATGCAAAGCTACGTTGTGTGGGAACACCCCCCCTGCTCCTGGAGCTTG
This sequence comes from Pseudotsuga menziesii, assembly GCA_001517045.1. Taxonomy (NCBI): domain Eukaryota; kingdom Viridiplantae; phylum Streptophyta; class Pinopsida; order Pinales; family Pinaceae; genus Pseudotsuga; species Pseudotsuga menziesii. The sequence goes on along the minus strand of LPNX010125922.1, from coordinate 65,844 downwards.
CTTCCGAAGGAAGCATCTTGGAAGCATTGCAGATACATGCTTCCTAAACGCTCTTGTACAGAAGTGTTTTCAAGAAGTGCACTTGGCAAATAAAAACGATCCTTGCCACTGCATGGGATTGTTCACTCCTTGAGTGCTCCCGATCGCTCTCAAAATCGCACCTTGACACTCCCGAAATCACTCCCAGTGGCTCCTAAAATTTCTCCCTTGAAAAACCTGCGCCTTGAAGATGGAAAGGGCATTTTTCTCTTTTTTGGGGGGTGGGTTGCTTGGGCTGTAAAGCACTCCCCCACTTATTTTCTCCTCATTCTTGACATTTCATTCATCCTTGCATGGGTTTGTGGAGCTTGGAGTGCATTTGGAAATTTGGTGAGGAGCTTGGAGAGCTTGGAATGGAGATTGAAGGCCATTTGTGAGAGCTTGGAGCGGATATTGAAGGCTTCCATAGGGTTTACGCACCATTGGAGAGCCAAAGTGGTAAGTTCTAAACTCATTCTTGTTTATTTCCCCATATAAACGTGTAGATTTTATGGCTTGAATGCTTGTATGTTTTCTTCTACTCTTTCCCATTCCATCTCCCTCATTCCTGTTATCTTGTATATTGTAGCTGGGCTATCATGATGCAACATACAGATTGATCTCTTTATTATTTTGAGCCAGACAGTCAAATGGGGATACAACATGGATCATCATTACAACATGCGCCATTCAAAGCCTTTTTTCGGTGGCAGATGCAGAGTATTTCCTTGCCAGGACTGAGATCTCCTTGTCCATTGAGATGACTTCAGTGATGACTTAGTTCATTCGAGCAGAGCAGTAGAGATGGTACACAATTCACAGATGGGCATATCAGGTAGAGATATGTATATGGTGAGATCATGTATATTGCTCCTTGGTAGGATTTTGCTCTTTGATGTATACTAATACCTTTGGCTTATTATGCTATGATGATTATGGTGACCAATGCTTATATTATATGTTCCATTGATGATTATCTTGTATTGAGAGTGATTAGAGAATCTGATGTTCAAGACCATTGCTTATGCCATGCTTTACACAACTTTTAAGACCCCGCGGGCTTGTCCATTTCTCCCAATAGAGAGTTGAGTCTTGACTTTTATTGGAGCCTGCAAGAGGAGAGCTTGTTGTGCAAAGGAGAGGATACATGCAGAGGAGAGGCAAGACAAGCTTAGGTTGTCTTAGACTTAAAGGGTTTGCGCTTTTAAGTTAATGACATGGCACTATTTAGCTTGGAGGGGCTGGTATCTATTCTTAGATTGTTTCTTCTAGAAGATTGCCTTATTCTTTTATGACTCTAGATCTTGGTATTGGATTTTTCTTGGCATAGTTTGTGTTTATTGTTGATCCTTTGTGCAAGTTGGTCCAATGTTGTTGCATAGACCATATTCTTTGTCCTTCATGAATGATAGAAAACCTACTTTGTTGATGTTTGTGCAGACATTTCTATGCTTGTGCATATTTCTAATTTTGAAAAACCAAAAGTTACATCAACTATTGTCGTGTTTATACTTAAGGTTCATATGTAATTCCCACTTTATATCAATGATTTATGAACTTTGAAGCAATGTGCATGTTAATTGTACTTGTTACTTGTTGAAATTGAATACTAGTGAAAAATAAATTATTATATATATATATATATATATACACACACTAACCCTGACATACCCAAGTCCCCTGTTTCAAAGAGTGGCGTCCCTGTACCCAAGTTTCCTTACAACTTAGATTATTATTATTATTATCACTGTTGTCCGCTGAATGCACACCAACAGCAGAAATCTTCTGAAAGCTGTCTCCTCACTTGAGAAAGTGGGAGAGGTGTGGCCTTCGGGGCAAGCACAGAGCTAGGTACTGTCACCTACTTCTAGCTCCTCCGTTTAGGCTAACTCCTAACAAAGCCAAGGGGGGTAGTCCCTAACAAAGAGTTTCTATGGCTCAATGTTTTAAATGTTTTTTTGTATGTGGTGATGCGGATGGGTGTGTTTGTTGATGGGAAGATCACAGATTTAAGATTAAAATAATACAAAGATATGCTTGCAATATATTAAATAAAACACAACACTGATTAAATTAAGCAGAAGCATCCATAATGAAATAATATTTGAACAATTACACTTCAGATATGAAAATAGAATAATCACAAGACCAGTGTCCTTATCCAATGGGCAACGGAGTCAAGAAATGTAGTGCTCGGATGCTTGATACAAGAATTCAGTGTGTTTGAGATCGTTTTGCAAGTGCTCTTTGTAAATTTTAGCAAGTTTTAGTGATCTTTGATTATTATGGCTAAGAACACAAGGTATCAACCGAAAGATATACCTTCAGTGGCTCCTCTCAATGACATGTCGGACTGTCCAGTATTCCAGGCTAGTTGTCCAAGGAACTTAACTAGCCTAATTGAACTCTGAGACAACGGTTTATTCCGGCGTCACTAGAAAGAATTTTCCCACTTATCTTAGTATTTATAAACAAAGCCGGTTCGTTGGTTATGGGGATGAAAGTTTTATTAATGTTTTCACTTGTCCGATTAATCAAATCCAACCACCGTTCTGAGTACGAGTCCAACTTTTTTAGGGTCGACAGAGCATACTTGGTGGCGGAAAGCAACGAAGTAAATTTTTAAGAGGGGGTGTGAGTTGCAAATTTTAAGTTTAGTGCACACAGTTAAACTCTCCGACAGAGGGTGCTCTTGACTTTGTCTTATGACAAAAGTTCAAGAGACTTTAGCTATTCTATATGTCTAATGCAAGGAAAATGAAAATCCAACTATGTTGTTCGACAGAGAGTGCTCTTTACTTGGGTTACGACAAGTTCAAGAGACTTTAGTCCTTTTTAGAAGATAGGTAGATTGTAAAAAGAAACCAAATGATAGCTCAACGAAATTGATAAACAATGATCTAGCATTTAATAAACTACTTGCAAAATGAACTAATCTAGCACTTAATATTCTAAAATGAAACTAAGCTACTAGCAAAAATAAACTAAGCTAAGAAAAAACAAACCACTCAAAGGACAATGCAAGACTTCCCCAAATGGGGAAGTTGGGTGTGGGGGATTAAAAACCCCACTAATCAAACTTTACTATTAAGTACAGATGCCTTTGGGATTTGAAACCCTTGGAAAGACTTTGAGAGAAATAACTTGGAAAAAACTTGAAACAAGCTATTAAGAGCTATTACAAAGGATAATGGCTAATCAATGACTTTTGGTTTGGATAATCTTTATGGTTTCTTCACTTTCTTCTTGGTTTAGATCTTCTTGTTTCAAAGCTTCTCAAGCTCCTTTCTCCTTCAAAATACCTACACAAACGATCCAACTCAAGGCACCCCTTAGCATTGGTCAAAATAAAATATGAGATCTAAACTAAGTATAAACTGGAAACTTGACAAGCAATGCAAGTCTAGTCTCAAAGATGAGATCTAAGAATTAAACTTAACAATGAAACTATATGCTTGATCACTTTTTTAATGCAAAATTTAATTTTTTGAAATGAGGTCTAATACTAGTGTGAAAATACAAACTAAGATCTAAGAGATGCAATCAAGAAGCTAACTAAAAAATGGAAATTAACTTAACCACGACTCTTTTTTGTTTTGTGGACTTTTGAAGCAAGGAAAGAAAAACAAGCCAAAGGGAAAAAAAAAGGGGATTGGAAGAAGGGGCAAAGGAGAGCGGAAAACGAAGATAGAAGGGGCAGCCAAACAGTGGATAGAGAATGACCCAACAACAGAATGGAAAAAACTCCACACAGAGGGTAACAAGCCCAAACTGTGGGGTAAAAAAGGGTGCCCAAACAGAGATGAATGGGGCAGTGAACCGTCAACAAATGGGGCTACAAACAGTGAGGAAAAGGGATGAAAACAAAGGGAAAAAAGGTAAAAGATGAAGCTAGAAAAGAAGAAGAAGAGGAGTGTGGGAAAGATAGGCTTGTAGATCCAGTACTCGATAGTAGAACCAAGTAACCAAGTTTTAAGTTTTGAAAAAGAGACGGATCTTCGAACTTAGTACTTCTTTGCCAAATCTCTAATGCTTGAGATCAACTTTGGGAGATCCTGAAATGCACACGAATGTTAGAAAGTAGGTCTTTTGAAGAGGTGAGAGATGCAACCGAGCTCAAGCCTCTCTTCAACCTATTAGATTTGCACAAGAATTATTCACAAACATACCTTGATCAAATATTGCATGTAAAGCAAAATGGGACTAGAAGAGTATAAGTATTTCCAACTACAGTCTACTCCTTCCAAATCGCATAGAACCCCAACATAAATGGACAAGTTGAACCCAAATGCCCACTCTATGGGCTTTAGAAAGCCTTCTAAGCTAAGTAATTGAGCAAAGTAATGAAATATGAGCAATAAACAAATACAATATCACCTTAGAATAGATGAAGCACTTCCATAACAAGCATCAACACCACATGGACCTCCAAAGTCGCTTTATTTCAATAATCCAATGGCTATACGATTACAAAATGGCAGAGTAAGTTTTCCCAAAAAATCCATGAAGAAGAGAGTGCAAAGCACCTCTAATACAAAAAATCGAGCCCCAGGGGGATTAATGAACCAGAGATCAATCCGGAGTTAAGCTGAGTTGAAGTGGAGTTGAACTGAGGAGGTGATTGACATCTCTCTCACCACACTCTGCCAAACTATTTATTAGCTACCACCACATCTACCCACTCACCAATCTCCACCAACATCCATCACTCGCATGCTTCACCCAACTCATGCCTATCGTACGGATCAAAAATGACGTGAGCTTCAAAATGTTAAATGGTTAGGTGACGCTTCGTTTAAGCACATGGTAGAAACATAACCTCACGTGTGAGCTTGAGAGAGTTGACGTCACCAATAAAAAACCATTCATAAGCTATGGTATACCCACATTAGTAAAACCAAAGTTTTGCACTTCACGCATGATGGTGGTCCACTCCCTCATGCTACCATAATACTATGTTAGCGTGAGTCTCTCCTTAGTGAGTTGACGTCATCATCCTTATTTGAAATAAATCGTATCCACTCCTTTAACCCAAAGTTTGATTTGCCATGGTTTAAAATTCATATTTATTTGGAGAGGGGTTCATCCAATCGCATGCAACTTCACGCTTCATGCTTTAACGTCACCTCCCACCTTAATATAACTCGTAGTTTGCCATGCTATGCCATACACTCATACCTTGGTTTAAAACATATGCTTTAAGTGGAGAGGGATCCACTTCAATCCCACTCACCACTTTACATTAGCGTGAGTCTTCACCCTCACTTCATCCCCTTTTGGAATTAAATCATAACCACCCTTTTAAACCAAAGTTTAAGTCATATCATGCTTTGAAGTGGGTTGCATGGCATGAGGGACCGATCCCATGTCACTTTCACCATTAAAAAATTAATTTTGACTTGAAATTTGACTTTTAAAATATTTGGACATTAGTGCATTTTATCAAATTTAGCATTTAAATGCTATCTTGATGCATTTTTAGCCAAATACTGCCCCACAGGTGCTTCGGTTGCCCGACTGATGGTGAAAGTGGCTCCTAGGGTAAAGATGCTACTCTGGGATTGAAAATGAGCTCAACCATGCCGAAAACGGACTCCGGATCATACTTTTATTACATTTTGAATTTCTCCAATTAAACCTGTTGTCCGTCGATTGCACACCAGCAGCAGAAATCTAATGAAAGCTGTCTCCTCACTTGAGAAAGTGGGAGAGGTGTGACCTTGGGGGCAAGCACAGAGCTAGGTACTGTCACCTACTCCTAGCTCCTCCGTTTAGGCTAACTCCTAACGAAGCCAAGGGGGGTAGTCCCTAACAAAGAGTTTTCTAAGGCTCAATGTGGTTTAAGTGTTTTACTTAGTTGCGGATGCGGATGGGTGTTATTTAGGAGTTTATTATGATTAGAAGTGTTTGTTTATTACGAGAATGACAATTAATCAAAAGCAATCCACGTTGCTAACAAGAGATTGCAAACATAAGCAAAGATTCCAGACTTTTAACTAAACATCCAGAGATAGTAATTAAAATGAACCACAGACAATTGATCAAGATAGATAATTATTCAAATTTAATCAAAGACCAATGCCTTATGGAGTCAACAAAATGCGTAAATAAAATGATAAGTCTAGGAATGAAGCTAATGAGTATTAGATTGTGCGAATGCTCTTGGTAGGTTTTAAAGATTTTACGTGCTCTTAATTAAGGTGTCTGGAAATTCTAACCGGAAATACCTTCAGTGGCTCTGTTTGAAGACATGACGGACCTGTTTGGAATCATAGCTAGGTGTTCAATAACTTAACCAACTGTGTCCAGATTCGGTTGCCCGACGCCCACACTTGGAATTTGCCCACTACTTGATTATTTAATCGAGACAACGCCGGTGCGTTGGTTACAGGGTAAAAGTTTTAATTAAGTTACTCTTGTAGGGTTAGAGATCCAGTGCCATTTCTGGGTACTCCGATCTGAGATCGATCAGAGCATACTCCGGCAAGGAGGGGAGGAAGTTAATTAATTAAAGGGAGTGTGCGTTGAAAAGTTTTATTAAGTCAATTGATTAAACTCTCTGACAGAGAGTGCTCTTGACCTTGTCTTATGATAGAGGTTCAAGAGTCTTATCTGATCTAAATGCCTAATGCAGGGATTATGCAAGACTAAGGATGCTCTCCGATAGAGAGTGCTCTTGACTTGTGTTTTTGCAAGTTCAAGAGTCTAACTTATTGATTAATTGAATTAGAAAACATTATGATGCATGAACGTAAAGCAAAGATGGTTTATTAAACTCCCCGACAGAGAGCAATCTTGATCCACCTTATGGTGAGATTCAAGAGATTTTGGTTCCTTTTAAGATTGACAATTATATAGAAAGATACCAAAATGCAACAATCCAATCTAACAATTAATGATTATACTAAAGAACAACTAGCAATTAGTGGAAATGAAAACTAAGTACTCTTAAGTTGCAACTATGCTAAGAAACATGAAAAGGAAACAAGACACACTTCCCCCAAATAGGGGAAGTAAAAAAGATGGGAGACTTGCTCCCACTTAGCCCTTTTATTAATTTTTTACAGTGATCATTATGCTCAGCTTCTTCTTGAATGAGCAGATGGTGAGAAAGGGAAGAAAGATGAGGGAGATGTTTTAGTCTTTTTGCTCTTGCTTGCTCCCTTGTTTGTTTGTAGCCTTTGGGCTCTTTTTCACCTGCCTGAAACTAAGAGCTCTAGACACAAACTTGTTATGATGTTAGTTTATAAAAATAAATTGAAACTAGATCTACAAACTAGATGACAAAAAGCTACTCAAACTTTACCCAAAAGGAAGAAGGAAAGATGAGTGAAAAAAGGTAAGGAAAGAGAAGTGGAAGAGGGATGAAGAGAGGACAAAAAGAAGGTTAAAGAAGTTTGGAAACAAAGGGAAAAAAAGGGCTGCAAACTGAAGAAAGAAAGCTGCAAAAAGTGATGAAGAAGGATGAAAGTAAGGCCCAAAAGATGGCCACAAAAGAGGACTAAAAGGGGCTGCAAAAGGTGAAGAAAGAAAACAAAAGAGGGCTGTCCAAAAGGTAAAAACAAAGAGAAAAAGTGGACAGCAAAAGATGGGAAGAAATGGCTGCAATAAAAAGACCAAAAAGGCTGCAAATTACAAACAAGGCAGCCAACCGGGGCAAAGGCTTGGTGAATGAATGTTCACTTTAGCCCAAACCGTGCCCTAACCCAAGAATATGAAGATTTTATGAATTTTAAAGGATGAATAATAATGAATGCAAACACTCAAACCCGTGGCCTTTTGATGACGCTTCGATTCCTTGAAGCTTGAAAATTCCGAAAGTTTCCTTGGCATCAAGAGGAGAGGATGCACCTGAGCTCAAACTCCTACTCGATTTGATGAGGTAATCTGCATAAATTCAACTCAACACTTGCAAATAGGATGGATTAGATCATGTATGTTTTATCAATTAAAATGAAAAGAGCATATCATATAACTAGATAATCAATGCTACTTTTAATTCCTAAGAGCAAAATCATAAAAGATTAAATTGAAACTTCAAATAATCAGTCTTACGTGCTTATAGAAGCCTTCTAAAGCATGAACTATTATCCAACCTAAGCATGAAAAGAAAAAATTTGAAACAATATCACCTCATTTGCCAAGTATTCATCCACATTTACAAACCATGTATGCCTCCAAAGCTTTAAAATTTTATTCCACAATTGCAAAAGCAACAAGTATTACAGAGTTTGGACAGAGTTTCTCCACACAAAAATCCATCCAAATAGAGCTAAAGGAGCCTCTATTTATACAATGAAAGAGTGCTAAACCCTAAAACCAAATCACATAACCTGAGATCCAAAACCTAAAAAGAAGAGCCGGGAGTGAGGGGAGGCCTCTACCTAGGCAAGGTACCCCCACTCCAACCCTAACACTGCAAACCGAGCCCAAATGGAGCCCACACGTGTGATGACGCCCTTGTGAGGAGAGAGGGGCGTGAGCATGAAGAGAGGGGCGTGAGGATGTAGGTGGAGGCGTGAGCTAGGTTTGGAGCATCCACAACTAGGTATGGAGGAGCCAACTGCCAATAGATCATAAGTGCAAGAGCTAGTTCCGCCTCGATCAAATCATCAAACCAATGAGTGCTCTTCATCTCATCAAATTTGGGAGTTAAGCTGGAGATGACAAACCCGTTAACTGAATATAACTTTATTGCTCACTGAATGCTGACTGAAGCTGAGTAATGATAACTCTAATCATCATAAATGCCCATTGAGATGTCATTTAGCCTTTTATTTCCCTGAATTTGGATTAATTTGGAGAGTTTTAATTTTCTCCAAAATAATCATTTTTTAATAAAAACTCCATTTTTCCCCAAAAATGTCTTTTTTGAGAAAATGTGCATTATGTGTCCGATTGATGATCTGAAAGTTGGATCTGACTGGCTGGTCGATCAAGAATGATTTTTGGCTTAAGGTTAGAGCCTTCAATCACTGAATTTGAGGTCCGGGTGACCGACTTATTACAAATGGGATTTTTCCATTTAATTTATGGAAAAATTAATTAAAAAACTTAAGGAAATAATTAAAATTAAAAAAATAATTCTTAACATGTTCGAAAAAAAATTTGAATTTTTTTTAAAGGTCCTATTGACTTAGGACAAGACCATGCTCTACTCTAACAATGCATAGTAGGTTTATAACACTCAGTTGGGCTCTAATAACCCTCCAAGGCCCAGGATTCAAAATCAGGCATTCCAGCTTTGGAGGAAGCGGGAGAAAACCTCGTCAATTATACTCGGCTATAGGCAAAGCATAATTGTCAAGGGCAAAAAACTCCCTGGAATACCTTAGTTGAGATTCTACGTCTCAGGAGACCGAACCACTCAAAAATACCCTACTAGCACATTTTATTACAAACCCCTCGGGGCCATGCTTAAAATTATTCAAATGAAAAACTGACTAACCAATATTGGCTAGACATGAAGACGAATCAACTGATACACTGGAATCAGACATTGAACATGTTTATCAACCGACGGCTCCTCAGATAATCCAACTATGGTACAAATAAGTGGATAACAAAACCATTAAAAATGGCTTAAAAAATGGAAAAATTATTTTTTTCTCGGAATCAAACGAAACTCTAGGGGGACCTAGTACATGTTCATACGACTCAATCGGAATGCCTAGCATGTTGAAAAACACTGACACGAAGGCTCTACTAACCTCCTAAGGCCGAAACACCAAGACAACTACCCCAGCTTTGGAGGTGCGAGTGAAAAACTCAGAAATTATTAGTCGTTTGTTCAACAACCAATAATAGCCAAGGGAAAAAACACTCTGGGCTAGTCGGCTTGATGCTTAAGTCCGAGAAGTTGAGGCTTTTATAAAAAATTGAATGCTAGACATTTTTTACAATTTCCCCAAGGGGGTATGAACATGTATTTACAAAAAATAAAAAGTTTAGCCCAAAACTGGCTAACTCTAGAGCACACTGAACCTCTGAACTCTGGTCACGAACAAGCATACTTGTTCAATGCTCTGGCGGCTCACCGAAAAATCCACCAAGTGCAAAATTAGTGGATAACAGTCACCATGATTTTGGTTAACATGATTTAAGTTGGGTTTTAATATACATCTTGGAGCAATCCTTACCTTGGATGCATGCAAGATTAGTACAATTCATTATCTCACCTTCAGTTTGGGTATTTTGACCTGGTCAACCCAGTTGACCAAGTCAAACATGTTTCCCAAGGAAGTGACTTCAAAAAATGATAGTGCTTACATTTTCTCTAGACATGCCCATGACCAATACTGCAGTCTCAGTGTTCAGAGTTCATCCCCAGTTTTCATGACATTAGGGGAGTTTTGTGGTCTAAAATGGGCCTCATAAGGGAAATAATAAAATAAGAGCTATAATAATAAAATAAAAGTTCTAAATTTTGTAGGAGAAAAAGAAAAACTAATTTTTCTTATTGTATTTTAGGCATATCTTCTTGTCGGTTCACCCAAATTTCAAGTTTGGGGTTCCGCATCCAACCCATATCCACAATGCATACTTCTGACGTACCCACGACACCCAAAAATGAAAATTTCAATAAAAAATGTATTTTACTATTAAGATACGTTTTTATTGAAATTTTCTTTTTTAGGTGTCGTGGGTACCTCATAAGTATGCAGTATGGGTATGGGTTGGTTGCGGAATTAAATTCCGCATCCAACGAGTCCCCAAACTTGAAATTTGGGTGAACCGATAAGGAGATATGCCAAAAAAAATCTAGTTTTTTCTTTTTTCCTCAATTTTTTTAATAAATTTTACCCTTATGGTTGACATCATCATTTTGAATCCTATTGTTTCTTATAAAGTGAATTTTAATGGTACAATCTTTGTTTTGAAGCCCATTTTTACCTCAAAACTCCCCTAATGCCAATGATTATTATCGCTTTATTATGGTCAGATCACATTTTTTTTAATCACAGACTGCATATTAATATGGTTCTCCTAGGGTGCCACAACATCCCAAGGGGTATGAGTAGTCACTTGTACCATTCTACCATGTCCTCGGTTCTCATCCTGAAGAAAGTTATGATGATTTTTATTATTTTTAGAGGTTGTACCACTACCAAATGAACTAGGAAAATCATTGAAGTAATCGATTTGGCTTGTGTGGTCAAGGAAATGGAAAGGAAATGCTTCCAGATGATTTGTCACGGCTCTCTAGACATCTCTGCACCAGTTTCATTCATTTTCATGCTTCGGATTATTATTTTGGCTCTCTTAGGGAGGATGTTTCCCATAGGGCGAAATTGATTAAAATGGCCAAAATAAAAGTGTGTAAAGTTGTAAATCAAGTTGTATCTTTAGAAATATGTATGGGGGGACCTCCTAATGCCTCGCCCACCCCCTCCCCCCTCATGTCCCCTAAGTATCAAACTTGCAAAAAGAATGATTTATCATGTTGTAAAAATGGGTTTTATGAGGTAATTCACCCCCCTCAAATGTATTTGTCTAAGTTGACCCATGTAATGTAAAATTAAAAGATCTCAACCGTTGATGATGTTTTAATCTCAACTGTTGGATGGATGTTGGTTAGAATGTGGACACACTCTCATTCTATTTAAGAGTTGTGATCCCCTCATTGTATCCCATCGGGAATTTGTCTCTTTGTTGGAAATAACAATAGAAGATTTTTTGGCTTACTTGTGAAATCTCAGAGAAGTTCTCGACTCTTGTGTTTCTACGTCTTTTTGGGCACTAGATGTTTATATTTTATTTTCCCGACATATTTGTGGTGCGATCTAACTTTGTAGGAGGGCGCACTTGGTAGAGGGTGATTCAGAGGGGCGTTTCTCTCTTTGTCTCTCTGAGACGTTTTCAAGGGCGTTTTCTTATCGATTTTGCTTAACATTTGATTCGTATTTCTTTCTTGATCTCTTTTGCAAGCATTCTTCTCTCATTAGATTTGAACCAAGCATGATTTTAGTTTTACTTATTGTGTTTGTTTGTCTTTTGGTAGGAGGGTCACACTGGGCAAATAAGATCTTCAACCGAGAATAAAAATAAGCTTCCAAGTTGACAATGTTCGACAAAGGGCGTCATCTCATGGTAAGTTAAATTTCTTCCATTCTTTTATTTTTCAGTAAATCTTTCTCGGGCATAATAAAAACAATAAAACTCTCTTTAAAACCCTAGCTTTTAGGTTCCCCTAGTTCTAGGTTGCGACAATGTTTATAATTTAAAACCCAAGTTGGAAATCACCTAAAACCCCTAGAGACCAAATTTTCAAATTAATCGGAGTCCATTTTCGCACCTAAAGCACCGACCTCTTTTAGGGAAAATCACCCTCCTTGGGGAAAACTCTCTTTTAGCCAAAACCGTAATCTGGGTATTGCTAGAATCACTTGCAATTGTCATATCTATCATCTGGCAATTCATCTTAGTGCCTAATTTCGTTTAATTTCACCTCTTTGCCCCTATATATAATTTTCATACTTAAAATCCTAGGGCAAATTGGAGTTTTTCACATAGGCACACAATTTCTCTAAGTAATTGATCAAATCTCTAATTAGCCATTAGAATAAGAGATCCAATCAAGATACCTTCAATTATCTACCTTAATTCATATTTTTTTAGAGTTATCTTAACTATAGGGACGCCCCCTAGCCCCTAGGCTTAGTTCTCTACTAGGTTTAAAGTGTTGATAGCTTTGGCCTATGTGACATCTGAGTACTTTTAGAGGTCTTAGCTTCTGTAGGTCACAACTTTAGTTTCCTTTCTCCTTTGCCATCCTGAATAGGATCACCTTACGAGGAAACTACAAGATTTGTGATAACAATTCCAATGCAGGCAAAGGGTTATTCTCTACAAGCAAGACGGGTGTGTCAATGCGGTTTATCCTTTTGGTTCCATTTTTTATTATGACGGTGTTGTTTGGAAACCGAATGAGAAGCTATGAAGAGGATGAAGAAGTGGGTAGTGGCACATAGCATGGAGCTAGCCATGGAGAGGAGGGAGAGGAAGAGGAGGAGGATGTTTATGAAAAAGGTTGTAAGGATGACATGGATGCAAAAGTCTTCCAGTTTCTCTATGCATGTGGGATACCATTCAATGTTCTTCTTTCACCTTATTGGCATGAAATTGTAGAAGTCATCTATGGTGCCCCTAAAAGATAGAAGAGCCTCGGGTATGACAAAGCTAGACCATGGGGCTTGACGAGGAAAAAGCCAAGATTCAAAATGCCTTGGGACAATTCACAAATGCTTGGAATGAATATGGGGTATTTATTGTGTTTGATGGTTGGGAAAATATAAAGGTAAAGCCATTGATAAATGTTCTTGGGGTGTCTACTAGTGGTGTAATCTTCCTTTAATCCCATGACTATCAGATCAGTTCAAGACCGACATCAATATTGTAGAACCGTTACTTAAAAGCATTGAATCTATTGGGCTATACAATGTCGTCCAAGTCATTATCGATAATGTTGTTTATTGTAAGGCAACGGGAGAAATCATTGAGGATAGATACCCCAACATATTTTGGTCCGGGTGTTTGGTTCCCACATTGAACCTTTTAATGCATGACATTATCAAGATGAAGGACCATGATTATAGATGGATTGGTTCTTGTACAAGAAAGGAAAGCACATGATAAGATTTATTATTAATCATAGTAATGCCCACCACATTTTCCGTAGTCACTCAAGGTTGGAGCTCTTGAAGATTCAAAAGACTAGATTTGGTAGCTATTACCTCACCTTTAGGTTCCTTTCAAAGGTAAGAGAGGCATTGGCTAGTATGGTATCAAGTGAATCATGGCAAATTTTGAAAGATAAGGCTACATCCGCATTTGACAGGCATGATTTTCAAGAGGCAGGGGACAAAGTTCATGATGGTTAGTTTTGTGCAAGTGTTAGGTATGTGTTGCAATTCACCAAGCCCATTTATAACATGATTCAGTTTGCAAAACTGATCAACTGGCAATTGGGGAAGTGTAAGAGTAAATGGATAACATGCAGGCCTAGTAAAATTTATTGTTTAGCCAAAAGATACCATCTTGTATGATAATATTCACAAGCATGTGGTCAAAAGGTGGGATAATCTTAATGTTCCACTCCATGCCTTAGCATACGTCTTTACACCAAAATACTATTCTCCATCTTGGCTGGCCAAACTAGCACCTGGGGCTGGGGTCAGGAAAAAACCCCACATAGATCCAGAGGTACAAAATGGGTACATGGTATCATTAGACAAGCTAGTCCCTGAAGAAGAGGAGTGTTCCATATTGTGTGGTGAATTGAGCAAATACCTCCATGCTGTGTAGCCACCATTGCTATCGTTTTGAGTCTATTCCCACTCTAAGTTTCATCATGTCATTGGTAATGGTATGGAGGGCAAAGTAGTATTTCATATGGGTGACCCAACCAAAGGGGGGTTAGAACCATCAAACTCGTTCATATCGACTTTAGGATAGTGATTCTAGTTGTTCTTAGGATGTCAGGACATGAAAGGGGTTGTTTATGGTGAAAATCTCTTGCCTTTGAGGATTCCTCACTAGCTATCTCAATGTATGGTTCATTCTATTGGTTATCAATTGGGAAGAAGTGAGTTATTAGCCAATTGAATTGTTCTTGTATGCTCCCCAAAGGGGCCACCGTAATTTTAGGGTTTTGACTAATTCCTAGAATATGGCAATCTTTTGATCCTATTGGGTAGGAGCATCTAATATTTTCTTGAAGAGCTGAGTATTGATCATCCAGGCTATGAAGTCTCTTATTGTACTTCATGGTGTTTTACTAGGTCATCATGGTGTTTGTGGGTGCCCCAAAAAAGTTTACTAGGGAGTGAGGCCATGGTGATTAGCGTCTCCCAAGGATCCTAATGAGGTAGGTCATCCACAAAGGCACAGGGTTCATATAAAAATGTTATTAGAGAGTGGTACCACGAAGATCAACACAGAACAAAGAGCCTTTTAAGATAGGTCTCCTGTAAGGTACTGTTATCACAATTCTTCTAGTTGCCCCATAAGGTGATCCTATCCAGGATGGTAGAGGGTAAAGGAAACTAAAGTTGTGAACTACGGAAGCTAAGACCTCTGAATAAATCAATTGTCACACCAGCCAAAGCTACCAGCACTTCAGACTAAGTGAAAGACCAAGCCTAGGGGGCATCCCTATGACCAAGATGACCTAAAAGATGAGTGATTTATGTGAATTAATCTAGGTATCTTGATTGAACCTCTTAGTAATAAGTTTAATTAGAGATCTAAATAGTTACTAAAACAATAAGAGTGTCCACATGAAAACCCTAAATTACCTTAGGGTTTTATGCATGAAAATAAGATCTAAGGGTAGTTAGGTGAAATTAAGTGAAATTGGATACAATAATTAATTGCTAGATGCAAGATGAGTCGAATGGAAGTAATTCTAGCAATACACAGTTCGCGGATTGAGAGATACCCACTTCTTCCAAGGAGGGCGTCCTCCCCCAGAGGATAGGCTAGTGTGTTGAGTGGGAAAATGGAGTTTGATGGCCGTGAAAATTTATATCTAGAGGTTTTAAATTATTTCTAAAGTGGGTTTTAAATATTATAGCTTGCCACGATCTAGAACCTATGGATCTACGAAATGAGGGTTTTAAAGTTAAGGTTTTTATTATGACTGAGAAAGGAATTACTGAAAATAAAAAATGGGAGAAATTTTCACTTAACAGGAAATGAGAGATGCCATGAGATGTTGCCATTTGTCCAACATTGTCAACTTGGATGATTATTTTTAACCCCGGTTCAAGAACTGGTTGCCCAGTGTGTCCCTCCTGCCAAAGACAAACAAACACGATAAGTAAAACTAAAATTTGTTTGGAAAAAAGGGTGCCCCACAAAGTGTGGCACAACAGGTAGCATTGAGCTTGTTCTTAAGAGCATCTTCTTGGATACATTCACACTCTGGTAAAAGGTTCCCAAGGCATCATACATCTCTTTGGTAGTCTTCTTCTAGATGGTGTGAAGTATCAAGTGATTCTTCTATTGAATCCAACAAGATTCGCTTTGCTGCTATTTCCTTCTTCTTGTGTTCTACCAAATCTTTGGTATCTGTACGCGGCAAAATCACCTTTTCCACAAAGTACCACATGTCTTCCATTTCTAAGAGTTTTTGCAATCTCAACTTCCATGGCACAAAGTTGGAGTCTCCCTCCAACAATTGATTTTCTTGCATACTAGGAATGACCATTGTTGCAGATCTACTAAACATGATTCAATCTCCACTCACTGGATCAATGGGTTTCACACCCCACAACACTTCTTAGGTCCACTTGTTGATCATTGGCACAAATTTGCTTTAGTCATTGAAGTTTGGACATAATTCCCACTGAGACCCTCTGACAACTCTCTACCTTCGACAACGTGCTTCTACATACATGGAAATTGGAAGATTTCGAAAAATTAGCTCTAATAGGATGTTAGATTTTCTAAACCAGGGTCGATAAATTCTGTACTCTTAAAGAATTCCTGCAGGAAACTAAACAACGGAAAACTTAAGGCTATCAAAGTTGCACCTTATAATTAATGCTAGAATATATAAATACATATTGTAGAAAATATATAACAGAAACACAATAAATTGACTGTCAAAACTTGTTACTGCTTTTCATTACCTCTGAAAATAAAAATATGCGTATAGGAAAAAAACTAACTGCTAACTGCTAAACTGAAAAACTAAATAAATAAACCTGTGTCCCTGCTTCTCTTTTATACACTAAAAAGAAGAGTAGGTACAATGAAATTGGACTCATGCACAACTGTGCCTCAACTAGAGATGATTTGAGGCATGCAAGCATGCATCCTCCTTCAGATTTGTGTCTTAACTGCTAGGCTGCATGTGCTTCACTAAACTGATCTAGGTTGCATGCTCCTTAGTTAATTGATGCATGCCAACGGATCTCACCCAAAAGCTGAATGGATATAAAGGCAACGACAATAGACAAACTAGTATCAAACTATACCATGCTTGCTCCTTGTTGTCGCCTTTCACATAGTTGGAGGGGTTAGGTTGGTGTGTTAGAAATATTCAAGCCACTAAGTGCGTCCTTGGGGGAAAGTCTCGAGTCAAGTACTGTCACTTGATCTTGACTCCTCCGTTTTGGCAAACTCCTAACAAAGCCAAGGGGGGTATGTTGAATTATTGTAACTTTGAAGTGTATTCACTTATTATCCCCGATGTTCCTATCGGAAGATTCATTTGTATTTCATTATACCCCGATGATCCTATCGGGAGAACTACTAAGAGTCATGAGGAAATTCCCTCCGTTGTAAGTCGGGTCATTAGCACCCTAATCAATATTATATTAAGTTGTTTGTGTCATCCTAGAGAAGTCGGCCCAGTCAGTCTTAGTGAGGCCAACTTGTTGGAGTGAATTGTCAAGTGAACAGAAGAATATAAATAGAAGTGAGGCTGTCCTCATCTCTACACACACACACTCACTTGTGTAGTGCATAAGAGAGAGAGATAGTTGTAGCTGCAAGGAGGAGAAGGATTAGTCTGGGGTTTTATCTTTTATCTTTTGATCATCTATATTGAGGAAGCTTTTGCTGGGTTTTTCCCATTAGGGTTTTCCCAGGGTAAATCTGTGTTGATTTTGTGATACTGTCTATATGCTTTTGCTATGAACTTGAAATCGAATGCTGATAATCTAGCTTAGCATATGGAATCTTAACATGGTATTAGAGCTAACATGAATAGGACAACTTTCACAAGGTGAAAAAGCCCTCTCTCTCTCCCCGACAAGAAATTAGGGTTTCGGGAAAATTTTGAGTTTTGAAGAATTGAGTGCATGGAAAGTTGCACCCTCCTAGAGCGAATCTTCTGAGCCCAGGATCGAAGTTTTTGGAGGAGCAAATATCTCGAAAAGTCAAACCCTAGTTTGACACTACACTAGAAAAACTGCAGATCCGGTGAACCAGAAAATTGCTAGAAGCTGCAGTGTTGAATCTTGCAAGTCAGATCTGAAAGGTGAAGACTTGAGATCTCCAGAAACCAAGCACACCAGTCAACTCACCTCAGTCAAGCGCATCTCCTAGTAAGATCAGTTTCTTATTTTCCAAATTTTCAATTTTTGTGATCTCCTGTCAAGATGGCCCCAAGCACCAAACTTGAGGATAAGCTAGAAGGCATAGAGAATTACAGAACATGGAAATACAGAATTGGTCTCATTCTCAAGGAGAATGATCTTGAGAAATATATCAAGGATGAAGTTGCAGAACCTGAAGATGCTGAAGCTAAGGAGAAGCACAGAAAGGACCTGATTAGGGAGCAAAGGATTATTGCTGACTCCATCAAGGATCACTTGATCTCTCAAGTGTCATCCAAGAAGATTCGGAAAGAAATGTATGATGCCCTAGCAAGAATGTACGAAGGAAGAAACATCAACAGAAAGATGAATCTAAGAGCTCAGTTGAAGAGCACCAAGATGAGTCATGGAGAATCCATCCAGGACTACTTCACAAGGGTCTCCCAGTTCAAGGAACAACTAGAAGCCATTGGAGACAAACTTGATAAAGATGAATTGGTTATGACTACTATCAATGGTCTCACTAGACCCTGGGAGTCATTCATCCAAAGGATGTGTTCCAGGAAGGAAAGCATGAAATTTGATGTTGTATGGGAAGACTGTATTCAAGAGGCGACTAGAGTGGCAAATAGAGAAGCTCTACTGAAGGAGGATGATCAAGCCCTAGCCACCCATACCAAGAGAAGAAGAAGTCAACCCAACTTCAAGAAGGGAAACCACAGGGAGTCTCAACCTCTCAGAAAGTTCCAAAGAATAAGAGAAAGTCTCTCTAATAAATACTACTCCAGCTTTCAATGTTTTCATTGTGATAAAATAGGACACATTGCCAAAAATTGTCCTTTGAAGAGACGATAATACAAGAAGAAGAACTACAACAACAAAAGACACCATGCATATCTAGCTGAGGATGAGGAAGACGAAGAAGAGGAAGGACATCGAAGAAAGCAAGCAAGAGAAGAAGATGCAGAAGAATATGTACTATAATCCAATCAAAGGAATCGGTGAAGCAAGGTACAAGCTTGATTCAGGAAATCCCCTGAAGATGAAGGAAGTTTTATATGTACCATGTTTAAAGAAGAATTTACTTTCTATCTCAGCTCTAGATAAAAAAAGATTCAGAGTTGCATTCATAGATGGCCAAGTACTCATGTGGCCCAAAGGAAAGTCAATTGAAGATGCAGTTGTCATCGGTGAAGAAGGAGGAGGCCTGTATAAACTCAAGGGACATTAAAAAACAACCCTTGTTCATGAGTCCACTAATTGCATTCATAGATGGCCAAGTACTCATGTGGCCCAAAGGAAAGTCAATTGAAGATGCAGTTGTCATCGGTGAAGAAGGAGGAGGCCTGTATAAAGTTTTCAAGGGACATTCAGAAACAACCCTTGTTCATGAGTCCACTAACCCTAGTGAACTGTGGCATAGAAGGCTTGCCCACATCAATTACAAAGCACTACCTCATGTGAACAAAGTAGTGACGGGATTAACAGACTTGAAGATCAACCATGAAGGCATTTGCAAAGGATGTGCAAAAGGAAAGAATATCAAGAATCCATTTCCGAAGAGTGAAACAAAAACTAAAGGTACGTTGGAATTGATTCATTCAGATGTCTATGGTCCAATGTCCTCCACATCTTTGAGTGGTTTTGAACATTATATTACATTTATTGATGACTATTCAAGAAAGACATGGATATACTTCTTGAAAGCAAAGAGCGAGGTGTTTGAGAAATTCAAGGAATTCAAAGCCTTGATAGAGAATCTTTCAGACAAGAGAATAAAGACACTCCGATCAGACAATGGCGGAGAGTATACTTCAAAAGAATTTGAAGCCTTTTGCAAAGATGCTGGAATCAAGAGGGAACTAACTACTCCCTACAATCCTCAACAAAATGGTGTTGCGGAAAGAAAGAACAGAACCATCATGGAGGTAGTGAAGACAATGATATATGATCAAGATCATCCAATGCATCTATAAGCAGAAGCAGCAATAACTGTTGTCTATGTACAAAATAGAATATCTCACAGTGCTCTTGGATTCAAGACTCCATAGGAGATGGTCACAGGAAAGAAGCCCGAGGTAAGTCACCTCAAGATATTTGGTTGTCTAGTATATGATATACCGAAGAGAAAAGAACCAAGTTGGACCCTTCCGAAAAGAAGGGAATATTTGTTAGATACTGTGAAGTGTCCAAGGCATTCGAAATTTACATTCCTGGATTCCATCACATGGAAATCAATAGAGATGTAACATTTGATGAAGCAGCCCTCAAGAGATCCAGAAAATGTCAACATGAAGAAGTGTATGAGGAAGATGCACCTCCCAGAAATGTAGAGGCTACATTCCTCCCTAACGATGAAGCACATTAAGATCATGATATGACAGAACCACAAGAACCCCCTACAATGGAAATATCACGGAAGAGAAAGCCTGCTTGGGAAAGAGAAATTATATAAGAAGCAGAAAGATATGGAGCTCCTGAAGGCTCCACGAGGATAAGCAAGAAGCCCAAGACATTTTCCAACTATGTAGCTTTGATGTGTGATCTCGTAGATCCAGAACCAACAAACTATGAAGAAGCTGTACAAAAAAAAAAGAGTGGGTAGAAGAAATGACGGAAGAGTACCAGTCAATAATGAAGAATGATGTTTGGGATATAGTTCCCAAACTAGAAGGCAAGAGTGTAGTATCCTCCAAATGGATCTACAAGATAAAACATGCAGCCGACGGAAGTATCGAGAATTACAAGGCAAGATTTGTGGCCAGAGGTTTCTCTCAGAAAGAGGGAATTGATTATGAAGAAACATTTGCACCAGTAGCACGGTATACTTCAATTGAAGCTATCATTGCACTTGCATCCATGATGAAGTAAGACTTACACCAGATGGATGTGAAGACAGCCTTTTTGAATGGTGTGATTGAAGAAGTATACATAGAACAACCACAAGGATTTGAAGTTGAAGACAGACGGACTCACGTATGCAAGTTGAAGAAGGCCCTATACGGTCTGAAGCAAGCTCCTAGAGCTTGGTATGGAAGGATAGATAGTTTCTTGACGAGCTTAGACTTTACCAAGAGTAAAGCCGATCCTAACCTTTACTACAAGGTTATAGAAGATGAACCTGTCATACTATTACTGTATGTGGATGATCTATTTCTGATAGGGAATGGGAAACAGATTGTGGAATGCAAGAAGAAGCTCGCTGAAGAATTTGAGATGAAAGACCTTGGGTTAATGCATTATTTCCTAGGTCTAGAGGTATGGCAGAACTCAGAAGGAATCTTTCTTAACCAGGGAAAGTATGCAGTGGAGATATTGAAAAGATTCGATATGTTGGAATGTAAAGCCATGGCCACACCCATGGATACCAACTTGAAGTTGTTGGCTGATGAATCATCAGAATTGGTGGATGTGACTCAATACAGACAGATTCTTGGGTCGTTGATGTACCTAACAAATACTAGACCAGACATTTGTTTTGCTGTGAACAACTTGAGTCAGTATTTAGTTCAACATAGACGCGTTCACTTGGTAGCTGCAAAGCATGTGATGAGATATCTGAAAGGGACTATAGACTTTGGTTTATTCTGTGAAGGAAACCATGATTACAAATTGTATGGCTATACAGATGCAGATTGGGCTGGAAGTGTCTCAAATAGAAGAAGTACATCAGGTGGATGTTATAGTCTGGGGTCTGCTATGATTTCATGGTTTAGCAGGAAACAGTCCAGTGTTGCTCTTAGCACAGTCGAAGCAGAATATATAGCAGCTTGCTCTGCTAGTTGTGAAGCCATATGGCTTCGAAAGTTGATGTCAGGTTTATTCAACATGGAGTTATTCTATGTGATAACCAAAGTTGTATAAAGATGACAGAGAACCTAGTGTTCCACGATAGGTCGAAGCACATAGAAATCTGGTATTTCTACATTCGAGATATGATGCAGAAGGGAGCCATAAAGCTCTAGTATGTGAGTACCGATGAACAAGTTGTTGATGTGTTGACGAAGCCTCTGTCTTGAGTAAAGTTTGAATACTTTCGAGACAAGCTTGGTGTTGTTCGGAAAGACCTTCCTCGAAAGGGGGAGTAGTGATGTTGCAGTGGGAGTGTATCATCCCTGGACATCTGTCCTAAAGTGATTCGTAGACTTATGTCTCCGAGAAAGAAGAAGGATTGTATCATCCCTGAATATTCGTTCTAAAGTGATCCAGTGGCTTCGGTCCTCGAGAATGTTGTGGGATTGCATCATCCCCGAACTTTTGTTCAGAAGGTATCCGAAGGCTTCGGTCCCCATGAATGTGGTGGGATTGCATCATCCCTGAACTTTTGTTCAAAATGTATCCGAAGGCTTCGATCCCCGTGAATGTGGTGGGATTGCATCATCCCTGAACTTTTGTTCAGAATGTATCCAGAGGCTTCAGTCCCCGTGAATGTGGTAGGATTGCATCATCCTTGGACTTAGTCCTAAAGTGATAGGGAGTGATTATCCCGTAATCGTATCTAGTGACTTCGGTTGTCGAGAATGTGGTAGGATTGTATCATCCTTGGACTTAAGTCCAAAAGTGATTCGAAGACTTTTGTCTTCGTATTGTGGATTGCAGGTTGATGATGATGATGATGATGTTACTGATCGAAAGATCAAAGTATGATGATGATGATGATGTTGCTCAAAGTATTGATGATGACGATGATGATATTGTTGATGGAAAGATCAGAGTGTGATGATGATGTTGCTTAGAGAATTACTGCTGCTGCTGATGATGATCGAAAGGTCAAAGTACTATTGATGATGATGTTGCTGAAGACTAAAATGCTGACGATGATGTTGTCAATCAAAGTGTTGCTGCTGCTGAAATTGAAGATAAAGACTATATGTCAAAGATGTTGAAAAAGCTTCCTATGATTTATAGATGTATCACCCTAACGATGTTGAAGATGATCTCTCTCCTCCTGTTATTGTTGTTGATGTTGTTGTAGAATACCCTTCTCGTTAAGGGGGAGTGTTGAATTATTGTAACTTTGAAGTGTATTCACTTATTATCCTCAATGTTCCTATCGGGATATTCATTTGTATTTCATTATACCCCGATGATCCTATCGGGAGAACTACTAAGAGTCATGAGGAAATTCCCTTCGTTGTAAGTCGGGTCATTAGCACCCTAATTAATATTATATTAAGTTGTTTGTGTCCTCCTAGAGAAGTCGGCCTAGTCAGTCTTAGTGGGGCCGACTTGTTGGAGTGAATTGTCAAGTGAATAGAAGAATATAAATAGAAGTGAGGCTCTCCTCATTTCTAGACACACACACTCACTTGTGTAGCGCATAAGAGAGAGAGATAGTTGTAGTTGCAAGGAGGAGAAGGATCAGTCTAGGGTTTTATCTTTTATCTTTTGATCATCTATATTGAGGAAGCTTTTGCTGGGTTTTTCCCATTAGGGTTTTCCCAGGGTAAATCTGTGTTGATCTTGTGATACTGTTTCTTTCAATGATCCTGTCTATATGCTTTTGTTATGAAATTGAAATTAAATGGTGATAATCTAGCTTAGCATATGGAATCTTAAAGGGTAGACCCTATTTGGTTGCTAAGACTGATTAAGCTTTAGTGGTGGTTTATGGATGAGTTATTTAGGTGTTTTTAGAAGGTAAATACTGAAGCCAAATATTGCGACAACAATTTAATCCCACAACATAAAATTATAATTAATCAACACATGAACTCGAAGCAAATGATTGTACGATACAGAAAAATAGAGCAGTGCTGAAAATGGAGTCACAAAATTGTAGTGCTGAAGATGTGTTGCAATTGTTCTTGGTCAATTTTAAATTAATGATGAGATGAGTGGATTAAAAAGGCGAAGGGGACTCAAGATATACCTGACGGTATGAGTAGTATGTCCAAAACCTTTATCAAATGTGGCTCCACGCGAAGAAATGTGGGCTAGATTGAAGTCCAACACTACTCTAAACGAGGGTGTAGCCTAACGGTATCCCGAGGTCACTACCCAGTGGTTCCTGCTTCCTCTTTGAACTTTCCCCACAAGAGATTAACTTGACGCGTTGGATTTTCCCCTTGGGAGGTTGATTGAATATGAGACTAATTAAACTAGTCACTCATGTTGCTTTTGATGCATCCAATTGGTCGATCGAACCGTAGTGGTGTAGAGCATACACAACAGAGCCTTGGTAAACTTTTTTTTTAAATTTTACGACGAATTTTTTTTATTAGAAAGATAAAACACTAGAGTCTCTTTCCAAGTTCAGTACTCGGGCAAGCCCTTGTCCACGAACCGTACTCGAGAAAGAAAGGGAGTTTATTTTAACATAAAAAGGAAAATTGAAAAATAGAAGTTGTCTAATTACTACACTACTGCAGTAGTGGGTAAGTATTTGTTTACTTTGAAACAAGGAAAAATATATTGAAAATAGATTGATTAGAGTATACAGATCTGGAAAAATAAACTAATCTAAACAAAAACTAAAAAAATTCAAAAAAATGACACCGACACAAATCCCCCTGGGGGATGGGAAAGGGCTCAGAAGAGCTTGCTCGGAAAATTATATTACGTGGTTACAATATGCATAAAGAAAAATGCGCTTTGTTCCTTGTTATTTGAGATCTAAAGGCTTACAAAAGTAAAAAAATTGACTATATGTGAGAAAGGGAGCCCCCGAAGGTCTTGAATGGCTCAAATCTTTGAAAAACGACCAACACTTCCTTCTCTCTTATTGCCAAACCTGAAAAAACAGAAATCTATCAATACCTAAAGATGCTCAAAAACACTTTAAGAGTGTCTTTGAACATCCACGGAAAAATTCTAAAAAATGACTAGGTAAAAATTATGATAAAAAAAACGTAAATTAACCTAGGAAAGCAAGCTTTCCTTGGGGTCTTCGCTTGCTTTTGAGGGCAGCCAATATGATGCACTTAGTTTTCAAATTTTAACTTTTAAACCCTTGCAATAAAACTACTCTAGACTCCAAACAAGCTAAGGATCTTCCTTTCGTAACTTGTAATCAAAAAGTAATCTAAGCTAGATCTCTCTATCTAAAAGATGGAAGCTTTTATGCAACAATGAGATCTAAGCTAAATGATCCTATGGATTAGATCTATGAATAATTTTACTTTTAAAAGGGAATAGATCTAAACAATAAGACAATAACCAATAATTGATTGAGAAATTTTAAATTTGAAGGAGGAAGAGGAGAGAAAATGCTTGTTGCTGGAAAGATCCACCAAGGAAACTTGTTAGTGGAGTGTCAAGGGACAATATATTCACAATATTGTTGGAAATATAGTGGAGTCAAAATTTATCCACAACTCTTCCAATCTCGGAAATCTGAAAGCTAAGTGACAATCTAGCAACACAACCTTGTGAGATCTGGATATACACATGCAAAGAGACCAAATAACATGCAAAATAACCTTATGTAACATGTAAATCTTAAATATCTAAGCATACATAACAAAGTAGAGAAAAAGTAATCTTATTTACAATGATCTAATCCTAAGATTCAGAGGAATCCTTCAAGGCCAAACAAGATAAAAGCAAGAATTGAAACAAAGCCAAATCACCTCAATAGCAGCATGACAATGGTACTCCACACATGAAAGCACTACACAGTTTATCCTCCAAAGCTTCTTTATTCCAACAATGAATGATCACAACAGTATTACAACAATATCAAGCTCTTCCCAAGCAACTCTAACTAGCTTGAATGAGAGAGCCCTTGCTTCATTTATAGCCAGACTGGCCAAGAGGGGGCGCAACCTACACTGACAAGAGGGGGCGCAACCTACACTGACAGAGGGGTCTCGAGTTCATGAGGGAAAAGAGGATCCTAATTGGAGATGAATCAAAGTTTAGGAAAGGAGAGGGCACCACATGTCCGCCCTCTCTTGGATGCTTCTCCATGCCATTCGAATGATGCCACAAACACTCACGCGCGAACCTTCAAAGTGATGGTGCATATCTTCTTTGGAGATGAACTAGAGGTAGATACCTTGATTTGTGGGTGACTCACCCTTCACAAAACTCCAAGCCAATCGAGAGATGATTCTCTTGCCAACTCACACGGGCCATGCAACTTCAAGAGAAGGTGGGCGAACCATTCATGTGAGGATGATTCGAGCTCCGTGTGGTGGGGTCTCCAAACAACACTAAACTTAATAACTTATCCAAAGTCTAAGTCGCCTTTCACCATTGGGAATGAGGCCACCTTAAATTTGACTTCAAACACATGCTTTAGCATGCCCCCACTCACTTTGAAAAGTGCCATTTTGTCACATTATTAGCATTAAAATGACACTTTGTAGCTCCTTTAGAGAAATAATGCCCTACGGGATGATTTGGTCGCCTGAAACATAGGAAAAGTGGCCTTTCGGATAAAAAAGGATGCTCTGAGTGTAAAAACGAGCATCACCACACCAAAAACGGACTCCGGACCCAACTTTTATTACATTTTGAAGTTTCCCATTTAAACCATTAAAAATGGCCTTATTTTGCGGGAAAATTTATTTTTCTCGGAATTGAAAAAAACTTAGGGGGACCTATCACATGTCCATACGACTCAATACTAATGCCTAACATTCTCATATACATTGGCACATAGACTCTAATAACCTCCTAAAGCCTAACCACCAAGACGACTACCCCAACTTTGGAGGTGTGAGTGAAAAAATCAGAAATTATTAGTCGTTTGTTCAACAACAAATAATTACCAAGGGAAAAAACATTCTGGGCTATTTGGCTTGATGTCTAGGTCTAGGAGACCGAGTTTTTTACATACTTCACCATGCTAGGACATTTATTACCACTCCCCCAAGGGGATATGGACATGTGGTACAAGAAAATTAAAAAAATTTCCCTGAAAAAGCCTGGCTGACTTCTGAACTCTGAAGAAAAAACAATTATGCTTGTTCTACTTTGTCAGCTCACTTGATAAAACCAGCTAAGCATGACTTAGTAGGTAACACTCCTATGGATGAGATTGTTCTAGCAGTGAATCCACCAACCTTAGGCTTACTGACTGTACCAGAGATGCAGTATTGAGCAATGCTTTGCTTTAATTTGTAAATTGTGGTGCCATCCAACAGTGCGGCCATATAATATGAAAAATTCCGTGTATAAAGTCTTGTGAAACAGCTATGGAATCCATGAGATGAAGGGAATCATAAGAGAAATGACCCTTTAAACATATTGGATTTCAAATGTCATTAAGAATCAAATGAGTTATATTTCATGTTGTTTTGTGGACAACATGGGGAGAAAGCTTGATGAAAAAGATTGAAATTGGTTTTGTTTTTTTGTTTTCATTTTTCTTTATGATTTTCAGAAGCAAGAGATCACAGATGGAATCCTTATTTTTAAACAAGGATCTCGTGTTCTACAGGTTTTAGATGTATGAACAGTCAAATACTATGTCAATACTCAAAACATGATTGAATATGAAACAAAAGTGTCATATTTGTGAGAAATTTGGTTGATTAACACATTGCTTTTGATTTTAGAAGTTATTTTGTAACCTCTGCTCAATCTTGGCTTCGAAATAGGGTATGAATTCTGAAACTTTTATGTAGATCAATGTTTACCTCATACATTGCCACTTACACTTTGACTATGTTGTTCTTTTTAGGTGGGCCGTTTACATTGCCTCCTACCACATTGGGAAGATGCAACAGTGGATTTCATGCGTAGTGGAGGATATAAAGTTGCTACTCGTGTGAAAGAGGTTTGAACTTTGAAGAAATGCATTGTTTAATATTGTTGAGGTTATCAAACACGTGGATACAAGTTTCAGAATAAAACAGAGCATACCATATCATGTTTAATGAGTATTGAAAGTTAAGTCTTACAAGATAAAGCTTTAGGAATTGTAAACTGGCTATCCACACAGAAGATTAGTATTTCATAGCTTCCCCAACATTTTAGTCCTTGTGAAGGGCTGAAATTCTGAATTTATATCATTGGCTGTAACATGCTCCTAGTAATACTGTCAAGTTTACAGGTGCAAACGAAGACTCTTGTGATTTGGGGTGAGAATGACAAGATCGTTAGCAAGGAATATGCACAGGTCAGTTGGTGTATTCATTCTGCAAACTAGTTTGGATTTGAAACT
Source organism: Pseudotsuga menziesii (assembly GCA_001517045.1). Lineage (NCBI taxonomy): Eukaryota > Viridiplantae > Streptophyta > Pinopsida > Pinales > Pinaceae > Pseudotsuga > Pseudotsuga menziesii. Next base: position 37,665 of record LPNX010125922.1, on the reverse strand, counting down.
GCTATATATTAGTCCATAACGACCTTTAATTGCAACAGAGATTGCAGAACGATATACAAGAATCAAAATTGCAGGTCATTAGCGAATGTGGCCATATCCCTCATGTTGAGAAGCCAGACATAGTTGCAAATATAATTATAGAGTTTCTGAAGGGAAAACATGCAAAATGGTTAGAGAATGAAACCTAGCAGATTACTAATGCACATTTCAATTTGACCCCTTCAATGTTCAATTTTTGAGTTTATTCTCTTTCCTTTATAGAGATCCAACCTGAACAAAGTGCTGTAGTGGCATAAAATCCAATGTAAATGATGCTCACTATATTCAGGAAGTCTTTTAAGCAAACTTGACGTGATTTACACTATGAGTAGTAGTCTGGTAAGCATTTCATTAAAATTTAAAGGTACTACATAAATAGTTTTATAAGAGCGTACTAATAAAATACGCAATCATGTAATTCTTCCTCTAACAAAATATGCTTTTGGTATTAAGAGTTTGATGAAACAAAATCCACTCTTCTCCAGCTAAGTGTAACTTTTCTACTTCAAGAATTACATTGCTTTATTATCAATGCATGGCAGGATGTAGATTTAAGGGAATCTTTGGAAGAACATAAGATATAATGGACACTAGATTTCATAAAAAATCACAAGCATTTAACAACTATTGAAGGTCGTGGGTTAATTTAATAAACTTGTCCCACTGAAAAGGCATTTTATACCAAAAATGGCATTTAACAACAGCTGAAGGTTAAACAAAAGGAGCCACAGGGTGGCTAGTCCTTACCTTTTTAAGTACAGAGAACCTATGTATAATGGGGCTAAAGAATATCATGCTACAGAGGAAGCATAAGTTTACTAATGTGTGAAACGTTTTGTCATGATAAAATAGCTTGCAAGCAACATACCAGTATTTTTGCCTAGTGCATCTCTTTGTTGTATACTGATTACCAGTATTTTGTGTGACTTACTGCCAATATAACTGTTTAAGAAAGATTCAAGGCCTGCCCAAAGTCTGTGTGAATCTGTTTTTGGAAGTTTTTTCTGATCCTAAACGTGGAAATATAAGCTAAAGCTTTCTATGACCAACGTACCAAGAATAAATGACTGAGTGCTCTCCGCTTTCAGTGACCAATATGTACCTTGAATCAATGACCAATTGCTTTCATCTTTCAGTATAATCTTATTTCACTAGGATGACCAACCAACATGACTGTGGTGGGAAGCTACCAGTGAATGGCAAACAATATGTACCCTGCAGCAGAGTGATTAATCTAACTTTTGAGCGGCTGACACCATCCTTGAGGAAGTGATTGATCGATTTATCTCTTCATAACTATGGACATACATCCCCACACATCCATCCTTTGGCCTCTAGGAAATAATCATGAGCACCCATTTCTTGTAGCCTAGGAACAATAGGAGACATCCTGTAGAAGCCATTGCCTATGTATATAAGCTAAGAACATATATACACTAGTATACATATATATTCCCTGGCATCTGGGAAATAATCCTGAGCACCCATTTCTGGTAGCCTAGGACCTATAGGAGATATCTTGTAGAAGCCACTGCCTATGTAAGCTAATGACACACACATATATATATATATATTCGCTGGCATCTGGGAAATAATCCTGAGCACCCATTTCTGGTAGCCTAGGACCTATAGGAGACATCCTGTAGAAACCACTGCCTATGTGAGCTAATGACACACACACACACACATATATGTTCTCTGGTGTCGGGAAATAATCCTGAGCGCCCATTTCTTGTAGCCTAGGACCTATAGGAGACATCATGGAGACATCTATCTCTTCATAACTATGGACATACATCCCCACACATCCATCCTTTGGCATCAAGGAAATAATCATGAGCACCCATTTCTTGTAGCATAGGACCAATAGGAGACATCCTGTAGAAGCCGCTGCCTATGTATATGAGCTAAGGACATATATACACTGGTATATATAAGAGTTGTCTAATTGGGGGACGATTTCTCCTCTATTTCCGGTTGGCTTTTATTTGTTTCCGGCAATAAATTTTCATGGAATTTTCAAAATCTGTAAAAACATTGCTAGATTTTATAGAGTGTGGGTGCTTGGAGGTTTTCATGTCAGGTGATTTCATTTCTGTATTTAAAATCGTCCAACAAACAACAAAAATTACCATATTTTGTGAGTTAAATTCACCGGATTTGGGCTGAAAATCAGCCGGAAAGTCAAAATCGTCCCCTGGTTAGACAGTTCCGTATATATATATTCCCTGGCATCTGGGAAATAAATCCTGAGCACCCATTTCTGGTAGCCTAGGACCTATAGGAGACATCCTGTAAAAGCCACTGCCTATGTGAGCTAATGACACACACACATATATATATATGTGTGTTCTCTGGTGTCAGGAAATAATCCTGAGCGACCATTTCTTGTAGCCTAGGACCTATAGGAGACATCATGTAGAAGCCTACGTATATACACTGGTGACAAAAATGACTTAACAAGATTACGAGAATGAATGTGTATGGAGGATGTTTGGATGGGTTAGTCAATTCCAAGGAAAATGATGGCTTTATCGAGCCGGAACTTCGTTAAGGAGATGGCGTTGTCTTTTTAGTTGTGAATGTCGTGTTAGCACTATGTTTGAATTTTTGAATTATGGGCTTGTAAGGTTTGTAAATGGTCCTGTTTGATGAAATTTTACAGAAACACCTTTCAGGTTATCGGGTTAGCACGTTTTTCATCGGGAGACGTCAGATGGAGAGTGGATTGTGATCTACGGTGATAGATCTTTTCTGTAGATTGAAACATGCAACAGTGTAAACAGGGTAAAGAGTGTCGAGATTCGACGGTCTAGATGCAAGGTGGTGAAGATCGACGACGGAAAGCGATTTCGTGGAGCGGAGATGCGAGGTAATATTTGGTTTTTAGATTTGCGAAGTCGGTTAAAGGGGAGAAGTGTTGGAGGGTCGAGATCGATGCAAAGCCAGATCGATGGCCCTAAATGATTCCGCTCGATAAACATGTGCAGAGGGAGAAACTTTTCCAAATCGCGGAATGTGTTAAAAGGAGAAAGGATCGGACGGTTGAGATAAAGGCGGAGATAGATCTGCGGTCGTAGTCAATTCCGTGATCTAAACTAGCATGGATAAAGTTGAGATTTTGAATCATGAAAAGTGGTAGGGGCTACAAAGATCAACGGTCACGACACGAGGTCAGAGTTGATCAACGTACGTGGTTAATTCCGCGATTTGAAGGTGCCCAAGGTCTCCAAAGTTGAATAGTCTCGACGAAGGTAGTTTACTAATCAACGGTCGATGTTGATTCTCCCGAATCAAGCTGTGCAAGTGGTTATTGTTGGAATCTGGTGTGAAGATGCTACGTACCAAATGCTCAAATTGCGAAGAAAAGGATCCACATGGAGTTGAAAAGGTTTGCTCCTTCTGAGCTGTGGAGCTGATGATAACCCGACTGAATGTATGAAGCGCCAGCATGGACAGGATCGAAAATACTGCGCGAGTGGACAAGGTAGGCATTCTCGAACGCCCTGAGTATTTCTGAAAATGGCAAAGAGGGGAGGCCATATACACGTGTACGATGGATACAGGATGGGTTCAGATCAATGGTCTAGAATCTTTTCAACCTGATAAAGGTCGTGCCCTGGTCAGGACTGGAACAAAAGGGATGTCCTCACGTACGATCTGACCAATAATCATATCCCTCGACGCCATTTGTGACATGCATTAGGTGAAAATTATGTCCACGGCATCACCAACCCTCTCGACTCTGGAGATCCGTCACAAGGCTTATGTCAGAAGCAACGGGAGATCATGAAACTTGGATCTTTGAAGCAACGAATCTGGCCTCTACACGAAGCAAAAGGATGACGCTAGCCAAAACCGTTTTGAATTCTGAGTGCTAACAAATTGGGTATAGTGGTGAGTATTCTTGCCTGTCACGCGGGTGACCCGAGTTCGATCCCTGGCAACGGCGCCAGTTTCTTAGCACTTAGAATGTACCCAGGTTGTGGAGAGGTAGATCTCGAGGTAACATCAGAACCACTTTAGACTGTATTTCTGACCTAATACAGTCAAAGAGGGATCTCTCACTATTTACAAGGTTTTCATACTCAAGATATTCAATCAACGACAATCAGAAGGCCAGATCTCTGAAATAGAATGAGTTTGTTTTTATATAAAGTTTGGTGGGACAATCATGGAGGAGATCATGGGCAATGGAGTCAACGATCAGGCCTGGAATAAGGTGTAGGGGGTAGGAAGTCATGAAGGTTTGTGGACAGAGGCAAGGTAAACGCCCTTTCTTCAATCTGGAGGTATTAGCAAGTTGATTTAGCAGAAGGAAGGAAACAACCCATCAAATAGAGCACCTAACTAGGGTGAATTCTGCAAGACTTTAGAGGAAAATGTTTGAAAATGCCTGAAACAATGGACCTAGAGCATGCAAGATGAATTTTGGCCCATATACACTAATGTTCAAGCATGAAAGAAAATACAATAATGGAGTGAAAAATGGGATAAACAATCACGTAGAGAAATTACTTATTGAAGAAAAAGATGTCATAGGAATCTCTGCCATGAGAGGTTTTACGTTCCTCCTCTGCAATTTTATTTGTCTCTGAAAACTGAAACCCCTTACAATACAGAGCCTCTCCACTCTTCAAAACCAAACCCCTCTCCCCGCTGTGGGGAGCCAATTTTTCATGTCTCAGACCCCCGAGGCTAATCCTCAAAATAGGATCTGAAACTGTTTAGATTCATAATCAAAACCAACTAGAGCGTGGTACTTCTGCCACGGTTTACATATACTCAAACAGACATCATGGAGCTAATGTGCATGCTCGGTCTGGCTGGCAGCACGACATTTCTGGTTCTGAGCTGGCGGGTCGTGAAAACGACGTCTCAGGATGCTTCTGGTGGCTCATTTCTGACTAGGCTCAACCACTTGTCTGTCTGTCAAGTCAGCAACGTGTCCTTCCCTTTGTGTTCGTTTTGTGCTCAAAGGCACCTTTCTGCATGGGTTCAAAGCTGGCAAAGGAGTTTATATCCTTTCCGTGCTTAGCCTTCTTCAGAGCTTCCCCCTCTACGGGTAACACTATTGTATGAGGGGACTTAAAGAATGGCTGCATCGCTTCTAGCAGAAACAAGCCTCTGCAGTGGCTTGTCACTCTTGTACTCACCTCCCTCGAGGTGGGCTCTCCTACAAGCAATACGGTGGGGTGCGCCTTCGACCTCCTCACCACCTTAGATAAAGGTGGCAACTGGAATTAATAAAGGCGGTGATGAAGACTTTGGACACCCACCCTTCCAGTACGAGCATTCACTCCGACTGGTCGCTGCTAAACATGGTCACCACGTACCGAGGCTTTGGAGGCAGTGATTGCATCTGGGGGTTCTGAAGGGACACCCACAGGACATGGAAACCCAGGCATCGCGCATCTGGAGGTAAGGCTATCTAAAAACAAGTGTATCTCTCAAAGTGCTTTACGTCTATTCCCCGATGGTTGGTGTTTTCCTGGTATAAACACCCAGGATGATACAGGAACGTAAAGGCATGTTTGCCAACCATCAACACTCCCTGACAAACGACCTTCTCAAACCAAACAGCCATTGCAATTTGCCAGAAAACTCAAGACCTTATGCAAATTAACGCTCCGAATTTTCTCCTCAGCGTTCACTCATCTCCTGCTCTTCAGCGGCTCTGGAGGGTGGCGTTTATATAGGGTGATGAAGATGGACATGGAGATGACTGGTCATCATTATCGCACATTCCTTAGTTTGGTCATCATAATGGCAACACGAGTGGACACGTGGGTGGGGATTTCCATTTTTTGCTGAGAATGCAGTCATGCCGCCGCCTTTGATGCTGCGTTGCTGTCCATATGGATCACGGCGTTTGGACCTGACATTCTTTGCCCTTTCACTTACTCTGACGGTGGTATTCATAACGGTTTTGGCTAGCCTCATCCCTTTGCTTCGTGTAGAGGCCAGATTCGCCGCTTCAAAGATCTAAGTTTCATGATTTCCCGCTGCTTTTGACGTAAGTCTCGTGACGGATCTCTAGAGTCGAGAGGGATGGTGATGCTGTGGACATAATTTTCACCTAATGCATGTCACAAATGGCGTCGAGGGATATGATTATTGGTCAGATCGTATGTGAGGACATCCTTTCTGTACCAGACTTGACTAGAGCACGACCTTTACCAGGTTGAAAAGATTCTAGACCATTGATCTGAACCCATCCTGTATCCATCATACACGTGTACATGGCCTCCCCTCTTTGCCATTTTCAGAAATACTCAAGGGATTCGAGAATGCCTACCTTGTCCATTCACGCAGTATTTTCAATCATGTCCATGCTGACGCTTCATACATTCAGTCGGGTTATTGTCAGCTCCACAACTCAGAAGGAACAAACCTTTTCAACTCCACGTGGATCCTTTCCTTCGCAATCTGAGCATTTGGTACGTAGCATCTTCACACCAAATTCCAACACTAACCACCTGCACAGCTTGATTCGGGGGAATCAACATCGACCGTTGATCAGTAAACTGCCTTCGTTGGGACCATTCAACTTTGGAGACCTTAACACTTTGTCAATCTTCCCTCATTCAATTGATTGGGCACCTTCAGATCGCGGAATTAACCACGTCCGTCGATCAACCCCGACCTCGTGTCGTGACCGTTGATCTTTGTAGCCCCTACCACTTTTCGCGATTCGAAATCTCAACTTTATCCGTGCTAGTTCAGATCGCGGAATTGACTACAACCGCAGATCTATCTCCACCTTTATCTCAGCCGTCCGATCCTTTCTCCTTTTAACACATTCCGCGATTTGGAAAATTTTCTCCCTTTGTGCATGTTTATCGAGCGGAATCATTTAGGGCCTTCGATCTCGACCCTCCAACACTTCTCCCCTTTAACCGACTCCGCAAATCTAAAAACCAAATATTACCTCGCATCTCCGTTCCACGGAATCGCTTGCCTCCGTCGATCTTCACCACCCTGCATCTGGACCGTTGAATCTCGACACTCTTTACCCTGTTTCCACTGCTGCATGTTTCAATCTATAGAAAAGATCTATCGCCGTAGATCACAATCCACTCTCCATCCAACGTCTCCCAATGAAAAACGTGCTAACCTGAAAGGCGTTGCCGTAAAATTTTATCAAACAGGACCATTTTCAAACCTTACAAGCCCATAATTCAAAAATTCAAACATAGTGCTAACATGTCAGAACTCCATTAAAGAGTGGTCGTGTCTTTCCCGACCATAACATAAAGCTAGTAGGATAAAAGACAATTAAAACACCTCGCTTTTTCTGCGAAATTATGATAAAAACTAGTTAAATAAATTGCTGCATGTTTCAATCAAACAGGACCATTTTCAAACCTTACAAGCCCATAATTCAAAAATTCAAACATAGTGCTAACATGTCATAACTCCATTAAAGAGTGGTCGTGTCTTTCCCGACCATAACATAAAGCTAGTAGGATAAAAGACAATTAAAACACCTCGCTTTTTCTGCGAAATTATGATAAAAACTAGTTAAATAAATTGTTTTTTTTTTCAACTCTGCACATTCTAAATTGTCAGGATTGCTATTTGACCACTCCATATCACTATTTTAACCATAATTACTCTGCCTGATTTTGGCGGGTTGGGGGCGTTTTGGTTAGCGCTTATACTGCTACGTAAAATCCTCGAGTCTCTTCCTTACTTAACGAGTACAGATGCCAGAGCAATGGTCTATGCATGAAGCGTGAGCAGTGCAGAGATCATGTGTCAACGAAGGGGAGCTCTGGGCTATGCATGAAGCTAATGCAGTGCGTAACTAAGATGGTTTATAGCAATCGTCAAGGCTGTTGAGCAATTACCATGTAGAACGAAGCAGGAAGGCTCTAGAAATGGCGGTGTGTTATAAATTGTTAGTCTTTGTTTGTCTATGGCCTTGCTGATAGGGATCTGTGATGAAGCCTGTGATAAATTGTTTTCCATATGGAATATATTCAGTCGCAGTGTTACTCTTACTTTAAAATAATATGAAGCAATGACATTAATTCGTCTCTCGAAAATTTATGAAATGGGTATTTACACAAAAAAAATCATATCTATATGAAATCAAATAAGGTGGAGATTTATTACTAAATATAAAGATTCTATATAAAGAGAAGGTTTTATGTATTATCAAAATGAAAATTTATGAATGATTTTAATTTATATGTAAATTAATAGAAATTATTGCAAATTTATTCATTGACAGTAACCTGGTTCCGTATTTACAGCCTAGGTGACGTTAAAAAAAAAATTAAAAATTGGTTCATAATTTATCAAAAATAAAATAACAAAAAATAATTAAAAGAATTTTATATAGATTAATAAGTAACCAAAAATAATAATTAAAAAATTCACACTTTCAAAAATTGAATGTAGGTGTTTAATAGATCTAGGTTTAAGATAGAGTAAATCACAAGATTATACCAGTAACTTGAAAATATAATATAAAGCAGTGAAAACTAAAAATTGATTTTTGTAATGAAGATTATAGATAAAAGCTTTTGATATTTTTTAGATTTTAAGATTTCTGAAATATCAAGTGACATATCTATATCTATATAGTATAAAGATCAGAATGCTCTTTTAAAACAAAAGCCATTATAAATTACATGACAAATTTATTTATAGTGAATTGAAGCTCATTTCATTGGCATCTCACACTTGTCTAGTGATCTTTTTCATCCATGTTCAAAGTGGTTTGAACTATCATCCATGATGTTAAACTATCTTATTTCCATCTCACGGCCTAATTGGAAAAACGTAGGTATCATTCCTGCCATCGTTGTATACTATGTTTATTTTCTCCAAATTCATTTGGGGAAGCTAAGCATTGATTTCACTCATCCTTACACTAGGATTTTTTGTTTTACATCTTAGATTAGGAGGGCTTTCTTTGATCTTGTGCCTATGCTAAGCAGAATTTATGTTTGGTTATCTTTTTAATAAAGATAATTTAAAGAATTTTGCTTAAAAGATGTTATTAGATTTTTTCATTTAATGAATTTTATAATTAAACTAGACCATGCATACACAGAATTTTAGTAAGTCATTTTTTAGTCAAAGTGCATGATAAATGGTTAATATAACCTATGTATTAAAAAAGTGCACTTTATGATTTTTACAATTTAACTATTTTTATATATCCATCATAAAGTCAATGATTTTGACCACATTACTATATAGTAAAGTTAATAATATCAATCATATAATCAATATAAGTTAATCATATCAATTATATAATCAATCATAAGATATTATAAAATGTAGTTGATCATGCCTTCCAATTGTTACGTTAACCATGTTCACCATAAAGTCAATCATGTCAACTATATATTACC
>LPNX010125922.1:3661-27995 GCA_001517045.1 Pseudotsuga menziesii | reverse complement strand
CTTTAGTGCAATACCCGAGAAGAGGTTTGCACCTCGGGAGATTTGATCCCTCTCGACGCTTGATAGAGCCTAGGATTTGGATCTAGGCTGGTTCCAGTCGTGGGCAGTGACACAAAATTGGAGTTTGATCAACATTGTAAGGAATAGGTTAACTTGAAAACATAGATATAATTATGAGGATTATCATGATGTACGTAATAAGTATTAAGGATTGAGTAAATTGTTAAAATGGAAAATAAAGACAATAATTTGGTAAGGATTAAATAAATGATAATATGGTTCACATCGTGATCATTCTCAATCTATCTTCTTCATCTTTTCTTATCTTCACTCCTGGTAGTTTTGACATCTTCTCATATCGATCATATGAGAATGGAGGTTGAAATTGTAGACCTGCCAAATCTTTATCTCGAGATATTGCTGTAAATGTCATACCCTGCCTCTCTTGCTTTCCAATATTAATAGTAGCTCTCTCCAATGTCAATCCTTGTGACTTATGGATTGTTAAACCCCAAGCGAGTTTCAATGGAAGTTGTTTTTTATTACCTCTTTCGATAGATGTAATAGGAACAACTTGAGGAAACGATTCATCCCATGATACCCCCACATAATGATCAAATTTAATTAAAACATAAGTGGGTGGTTCTGGAGGCGAACTTCCCGGGTTATATACAATTTGTTGTATAACTCCAAGAGCACCATTAACGAGGCCTGCATCAGTCCAGAGGTTTGATGTGAGCATTACCCTTGCTCCTATGGCTATAAGTAATTCAAGTTCCAACCCTTCTTCATCTCCTTCCATATAATAGTTGCTTCTTACAGATGTAGCAATATTGATCGCAATGGGACAGTTTAGGCTTCTTAATAAACGCTTGTTATGACAGTTTACATCATCATTTGTTGCAAACAAATGTATCACCTTATCAAAGGAACTTTTCAATGTTGCATGTACAGAAGTATCTGTACGAGTCATCAGTAATTTCCAATCCTCTATTGTTGGAACTGCATCTCTAATATTCATTAACAAACTACAAAAAGATAATTGTTCATTGCTTTGTCCATTTTGTCGAAACACAGTATCGAGGGTCACAATTGTTGTGAATGTGTTCCACGATTCTTTTGCAAGACCTTCCGATGCATATACAGGCTTATCCATGACATGCGGCAATTGTCCCAAATCACCAACCAATATAATTGATCTTCCACCAAAAGGTATAGTAGCATTTTCTGGGAAGGCTTGGCGAAGTCTTGAATCTATTTTGATTAATAGATTTTTTCCAATAAAACTCATTTCATCGATCAAAATATATTTAACATTCCTCAACTCTTCCTGTATGTTAATTAAACTCGGTCCTCGTAAAGGATTAATTTCTTTGATCGGTATATGAAGTGCAGAATGAGTTGTTCTTGCGGATATGTTGAAAGCTGCCACCCCTGTAGGAGCTAGAAGAAGTAATGGACTTTTCCTTGGATGCGAGAGATTTTCAAGTGTATTTTTGATGGCTCCAATCAAATATGACTTTCCGGTACCTGCAGTTCCTTGGATTATCATGCGTAGTGGATCAACCCCCGTTCTATAATGCTCAAGGATAACATTGTATGCTATTCTTTGCTTATCCCCCAAACTATCAATTGAGTAAGACTTTGCATGTTGATTAGTAGAAATCGTTTTCAATTTTCGCATATCAGAGATGAAATGAATTGCACGACTGAAGGTCTCTTCACTTACAAAAGCAGTGTTCCAATCATTCATACGATCAAGATCCCTATGTCCAAGCATTTCAAACTCATTATAATTTATAAATTGATTTTTATATAATCCACAAATGATCTCCCATTCATGCTGCCTGGAATCTCTTTGTGGATTTCGACGTTCTTCTTCGTCGTCGGATTCAACTCGAGCATCTGTAGGCACAGGTTTGCGATCAACATGCCAAGGTATATATTGCAAATTTTTCCAATTCTGTAAAATTTCATCAGATGTGTGGCCTATATCTCTTCGAAAGTCACGAAATTTCTTGTACAAAACCAACTCGGACCAACAGAATTCGACAAATTTCTCATCTTTTCGATCAGGAATAGAGTTAAATCTAGGAAACACACGTACAATAGATGCATTACTTCGTGGTAACCATTTTTCCCCCCGTCGACGTTTGTCATATGATCAATATTTTGCAACATCTATCAATGTAAGTTGTTCCATATTCTTCGGTCGCTTAGTATATGCATCAATCAGAGAATTATCATTGTCAGCATTATATGTTTCAACTTGTACTTGTTTGAAAACCTTCATACCAACATTTAGAACCACAAAACGACGGCTACATTCTGAAAGAGGAAGCTCTAGAAGCATATGGCATGTCTCCTGTGCACCAATGTCCCTATCAACAATGGATTCACACAACAAACTTTTATATGCATGTGCTGCTGGTTCGTTTGGATTTTGGATAGAAGAGACCCGCACCAACATATTGTGGAAAGTTTCAGATCCCTTTTCTGATTTAGCAGCGTATTTGGCTATGTAATTAGTAACGACGCGCTTGGAAAGTACAGGCTGCCAATCTATATTAGCCCTCCACATCATCAGTGTTTCACGATTGTGTGTATTCACTTTGTCATCATTTCTTCTAGGTTCATACTTTTTTTCTCCTTGTTCATCAATGTAAAGTTTTGACTGGTCACATAGATCCCATGGTGCGTGGTACCGACATACCAATTTTCCTCCTTTCTTTCGAAGACAACTTCTCTCATTGCAGCTAATATGACGCTCAACACAGTTAAGAAGTTCTTCATAATCAGTCATTGGATCCGACTGAAATATTTGTTCTGTGCCTTTTACAGAAGGATCATCATTATCTCCAATTTGAATATTTCGTTTATGTCCCTCACGTGGATTTATTGCATGCACACAATTGTCGAAATACTTTTTTGCAGATACAATTTCTCTAGGATCATCCTAATTTAGAGTGTCCATGTTGGGAGCATTTTTTAACCAAAGAAACCCATGGACATGAGGAGATCCACGATGTTGCCATTCATAGCGACTCCAATAATCTGTAGCTTGATGAAAATGTTGGAAAACCTCTTCTCGAAATTTTTTATGTCTCAAGTGCATATAATGTGCCACGATGTGAGGATTATCAATTACATTTTGATGTCGCCATTTCCTCGCTTCATGTGAATCTGTAGGACTTGTGCCTAGCATTAATTTATGCAAATCAGGCCACTGCATATCTGCTGCACTTAGTGTGAAGAATATTGTCGGACAACCTATCTGTTGAATCAAGTCAGATAACTCTTGACGACACTTGCTCCAATATGCATGTGTGCCTCTTAATACCGTTCCAAATCTCATTAATCTTTCTCCCAATCTTGAATTTGGAAGATTTTTTAAATGTTGTCGTAACTCCTCCATTGTTGTGGGTAGTTCAGTAATATTCTTTTTTACAAAAACTGTTGATGAAGCTTGAGCATGATGTCTCATTATGATATTTAGTAAAAAATATCTAAAGCGAGGGTGCCTTCCAAATTTGTTATCATGATATCTGAGAAGATGTTTTGCATACTCATGTAGATGGACATTTCGCATTCGTGGTTGTAACCAATCAGCCTCTCCTTTAGGGAACAATGCTGGAAATGCCATATCAAATAATCCAACAATGTTATACTCATTAATCGGAGATGAGCCAATGCCAGGCCAATTAAGCACATCGGTCGATTGCTCATTTGCATTATTTTCATTTAGATTAGGATTATTTGTCCATGCTCTAATAATTTCTATCTCTCGTGGTGCACTTGGAAGCCTTGATGCAAAAGAAGTTGTTTGTAAACCGTCTAACATGTCATCAACTCCTGGTCTCCCTTCCAACATTGCAAATTCTGTTTCGTCGTCAATATCGGGAAGTGTAACAGAATTAAGCATATGTGAGATATCTGTTGCATTTTCAGGTAACTCTTCTACTGTGTCATAATCCACTCGAACATCTTGAAAATATGGATCATTCTGAATCTTCTATAATAATGCATCCATAACTTTTTGTTTTCTAACAGTGAAATCATAACTGGATCCTTGTCGTCCTTTTTTTCTCACAACGACCATCAAGTCCAAGTTGTTAATATGTCGTGGCAATGTCTTAGCAACATCTTTTATCTCTTGCGGAAAACTAATGGTGTGTCCTCGATATTTGTATTGTCCACCAATTGAATGCATCACCTGCAAAATTGGACTTGCACGTGCTATCAACATCTCTTCAACTTGTGTGAGATCTTGAAGGACACACGGTTGAAATCCTGGATCCATGTGGTTTGCAGCTGAGAATTTGTGATTAGATCCCTCTCTCAGACATTGCAAGCACATTGGACCTGTACTTGTATTACGTATGTGTACTCCAGCATATGACTCTTGGAAGACATGACACGTTTGCACCTCTGCAAATTAATCAATTCGTTCACGAAATTTGCAATGTGTAGTATACATTTGTTCAGATGGTACCGATATATTATCGTCAATTTCAATCTCCTTATGTGGGACCATATTAGTATTTGGAATCGCTTGAGCATCTATCACAGTTAGTTTTACTGGTACACTGGTTGAATGTTGTTTTTGTCGTTCTACAATTTGATTTATTTGTTGTTCTGCAAATCGATTTCTTTGTTCATCCAATCGCTTCAAATTTCTCTCTCGACACGCTCTTTGTCGATCAGCGTTTCGTTTTCTTAGTTCTTCTCGTTCTTGTGCTGTCAATTCGGCTAACTTTCTTTTTCGAGATTCTTTTTGTTGAGCTGCATGTTGTTTTTTTCGTTCTTCTTCTGTTTTTGCTGACATTTCACCTATCCTCTTGTCATTTTGTACATTTTGATTTATTTGTTGTTGTACTGTTGTCACTTCTGTTGTCATTAGGTCACTTCGTGCATTTCGATTATTTATTTGCTCTTCCGATTGCTTCATCTGTCTCTCTCGATATGATCTTTGTCGATCATTGTTCCGTTTTCTTTGTTCTTCTCGTTGTTCTGATGTCAATTCCTCTAACTTTCTTTTACGATATTCCTTTTGTCGATTTGCGAGCTGTTTTCTTCATTCTTCGCGTTCTTCTGCTATCTTTTCGTCCATCATTGACGGAGAAAGAACTACCCATTCTAATGTATGCAGGACGATCTAAAGAAAGAGATTAAAAAAGAACTTTGCGAGGACGATCTGTTGAAGCATCTGCAACATGAAAGAAATGCCAGCGTAAATTTGCAGATGCTTTCTTCCACACGTTCTCACTAAGACCAGTCGGAACACAAGTTGGGCGTTTAGGAAAAGGCGGCGGAACATCCAGAGAAGTTACAGTATTGAACTAACTTGGCCTGAACTTGGAACAAATCGAAGTCTGAAGGACAGACCTCTAGGGGTTGCAGGAGGCCACTAATGAGGAAAGGAAATAACTTAGAAAGTCTCGTAGGTGGGATTGCGATGGCCCAAAGTCTTCAGGGATGCAAAGGATTATGCCAAATCTTACGACGTATGCCAAAGGACAGGAAGACCTTCCAAGAGGGACGAGTTACCTCTGCACCTGGTAGTTGCATTGCAGCCAGTCGATAATTGGGCGGGGTTTTATGATTCGATCATAACGAAATTGTCCCGAAGTTACAGTACCAAACATACTTGGAACAAATCGAAGAGTGAAGGACAGACCAAAGCATGAGAGCCTAGTGCTTCTATTAAGAAATAGCAATTAAAGAGCAAAAAAGTGTAATATCCAGATGATAGAAAAGAGTATGAACCTGGCCAACAGAATGACCTTCACTCCTAAGGAAACTGAAACTTATGAGAATTGGGCATAATCTTAAGGCATGTGCAGGCAGCAGGGGAGGACGCGGAGGGGAAGGGGTTTCCAGTGGAGCTGGAGTTGCCGAGGAGGGGAGGCTGCTACCGCCAGTGGAGCTGGAGCTGGGAGGAGGTACAGGCAGCTTGTTCTGACATGGTTCAGAGTTTTTTGAAGAAAAAAAAATGCAGCTTGTTCTGACATGGTTCAGAGTTTTTTGAAAAAAAAATGCAATGTTCACTAAAAAATTCATGTTATTTGAAATGAAGAATTCAAATTATGCAATGTTCACCTTGTTAAGCGATCAGATTCCTAGTCTGGAATAGTTGCTTGATCAGAATCTTCGTCTCTAATAGCTCCTTGAGAATAATGATCAGAATCTTCGTCTCTAATAGCTCCTTGAGAATAATTTTTTTTTTATATAATATTTTTTTTGTTTGTATTAATATAGGGAGTGTATTTCAAATGAAACGTTATGACCTTACATTATTAGGCTGACAAAATATTTAAAAAGTGCACTTTATGATTTTTAAAATTTAACTATTTTTATATATCCATCATAAAGTCAATGATTTTGACCACATTACTATATAGTAAAGTTAATAATATCAATCATATAATCAATATAAGTTAATCATATCAATTATATAATCAATCATAAGATATTATAAAATGTAGTTGATCATGCCTTCCAATTGTTACGTTAACCATGTTCACCATAAAGTCAATCATGTCAACTATATATTATAACTCAATGACAGCAGAAAGCCATCAATCTTGGCATACCAAGCCCTGGGGGCTTGCTTGAGCCCATACAATGAAATGTAGTTAACCATGTTCACCATAAAGTCAATCATGTCAACTATATATTATAAAATATAGTTGATCATAATTCCTAATTGTAAGTTAACGATGTCCACCATAAAGTTATTCATGCCAATTATATCTTGAAATAAGTTAACCATGTCTACCATAAAGCCTAATCATGCCAATTATATCCATTGAAAGTCAACAATATTATTAACGATGTCCACCATAAAGTCATTCATGCCAATTATATCTTGAAATAAGTTAACCATTGTTGATTAGGTTGTCATTGATGCCAACAATGTCTGGTCATTGATGCCAACAGTTAAGTCTTGGTGTCCCTTGTGGAGCCCCTGAGGGTTAGTATTTGATTTGTGGTTGTTTGTGTCAAAGGAGACCTTTTGACTTTGTCCAAGCCCAAGCTTGAAGCCCTTGGAGGCCTATGGACATTGGAAAAAGCCCTGAACACCCTTTAGAGTGTTTAAGTACCCCTAAGTTGTTTCCTTGGTCCCCCATACCACAACCTATGCCCTAGTACCCTAGGAAGTGTCCTTGTTGGGTTGAAGAAGTTCTGAAGAAGTCCTTGGTTCCACACTTAGTGGATTGATGACCGTGCAACCCCTGTTGAAGTCATGGATCTCTTGTATGTGATGATGTCATAAATGACTTAATAAAGTCATGGAACCTTTGTGAAGTCCTTGATGCCCACTATTTGCAATTGAAGAGGTTAAGGAACCCACATCGCCATGTGAAGAAGCCCTTGATGCCCTTGGTGGAGCTTTGAACCCCTCTTACTACAACGATGCATGTACTTACTTGTTGATTATTGTAGAAGCTCTTAGTGCCATGAACAAGGTCAAGAAACCCACAATAATGGTTCCCTTGCATATAGAAGGCCATTGCACTTGGATGTAAAAGTTCTTACTTGGACCACTTGATGGGCATAGTGTTGAGCCCCTACTTGTTGATAAAGGTTGATGACGATGTTGTTGATTTCTTGAAGCCCATGTGAAGAATCCCATCGCTTGCATTTGATAATGTAACCCTTGCTCATTGAAACACTTGCATTAATGAAGGATGCTTGAAGAACTCATATGGTATGAAGCCCTTGGTTGTTACACTAGATGGATCAAACAAATCTTGTTTGATTAAAGAAGTTGGGCCAGCATTCTAAAGGAAGGTAAAAAGAATGATAAATAAATCTTATTTGATTTATTTTGATGTGACATGAAATTCCAATAATAAAGATAAAAACAAAACATGTGCAAGGTCGGCTCAGCCCAGAAATAAATAAAATTAAAATTGAATTAAACATTTGCAAGTCGGCTTGGTTAGAATATAAGGGTAATTTTTTAAAGCCCATCCTAGCAGGTCGGCCCCATAAAAAATTGGGGGTAAAACCTATATAAATAGGAGTAAAACTCGCCTTATTGAGAAGGAGTTGTTGGATGACTCGTAGAGCTCTGATTTCGCTGATTTTGAGGAGAATTTCGGGGGGTGCTGGTGTAGCTACAGCAGTTAAGAAAAGGAGATTTTTGTTGGATGTGAAGCAGCTGCAAAACCTTTTCTTTTTGATGTGATGTTAGCATGAATATCTTTTACATTTATTTTTGATATCTCTGGGCATGTGTAATTCAGCACTATTGAGCAGAGCTCTGATTTTTTAGTAGATGAGGACAGTACGAAGGTGCGCTGAAGGAGCAGCAGAAGCAGTGTTGCAGAACTGAATTATTTTTGTCTATGATTTTCTGGGTTTGATTATATCAGTAGTATAATGAAGACTCCTTATCTCTGATGTTTGGGCAGCTGTATGGAAATATTCTTGCATCTTGATGGACAGTATATGATTGATGACATGATGTTAAGTGTCTGAATGTTGATGATGTCTTCATAAACAGAATGAAGATACCACAGTCATGTGAATCAGTGGTTCTGAAATTACCAGAGTGTTTTGAGAGTGTGGATTTGTGATTTGAACTTATGATAGAGATGTGACAACCTTTGACAACCCTTATCATGAATACAATGTTGATGACAGTGGTTTCCATGCTTACACAGTGAGATGCTTGACAGATTGAGTATGACAGTGATGATGTAGCAGTGATACCCTCTGCTGAAGATGACAGGCTGTATTGACTGGGTTTATTTTAGGGCTACAGAATGCTGAAAGAAATTCTCATGAAGACATGATGATGGACAAGGTATGATGATGGCTGAAGTTGATGAATGTAAAGGCATATGATGATGACGTCGTGGAGCTGTGCCTGATTATTGATTGATAGCTGTATCAACATGGTTTGATAGTAAAAAAAAAGGGTGAAATAATGCTCCTCGTCCAGGCTGCCTCATAATTTTCAAATCTGAAAGTGACAATTGCCCCTTGCAAAGTTCCAGGTATGCATACACAGTAACACAGAGGTATGATCAGCGATCTATATATATGTATGATGAAACACAGTAATGTGTTGTGATAATGCCCACACCTAAGCACAGTGAAATGTTCAGTAATGCTTAGTGATGACATATATACTAAGAAGTACACAGTGATGTGCTAGAGATGTTTACACAATGATGTGCTCAGTTTGATATGCTCAGTGATGTTTACACAGTGATACTCAGTGATGTATGATGAAAACACAATGTGTGATGATATGGAATTATAAATGATGCAATGACGACAATAGTACAATGATGAATAGTGGTAATTAGGAGTGAGTACATTGGTTCAGTTGAGCAGCATTAGCACAGGCTACTACATGTGCATTTGGTCTGACTCATATTGGGTGAGCTGTATGAGCAGTTGGTTTGACTCAGGTGGATTGAGTCTCGTGTATGGTTGGTTAAACTCAGATTGACTAACTCGAATGATGTGAACAGTAGATTGATTTATGTAGACATATTGATTGCTACAGCTAGATCAGACAGATTGATTGGTACAGCTAGATTGCACAGATTGATTGTACAGGATGATGAACAGCGTGGCACAGTTGTGATGAGCAGTGAATGAGCAGTGAACAATTGATCAGTAGTGAATGTGAGCAGTGAACAATTGATGAGCAATGGTCAGTTGATGAGCAGTGACAGTGGTTGAGCAGTGTGGTGCAGTGTGGTACAGGTGTTGGTTAGCAGGTCCGCATGATCAGTGCGGTTGTGATTCAGCAGTATCTATCTTCATATCAGGGTGGCAGGACGGGGCAAGGAAATCTAGGGAGCTAAGGCTTCCTTCAGGTTGTAGCCGGTAAACCAGGGGGATGTAGCCTCCTTCCAGTTGTTGCTGGTAAATTATTATTATAAAGGCTTCCGTGGTTTTTCCCCCAGGACTTGGGTTTCCACGTAAAAAACTTGTGTATTGTGTTTTGCTATGCTTCCTATGTGATGATGATATGATAATAGGTGATGATGAGCTGTAATAGTTAATAATGCTGATGATATAATGATAATGTGATAATACATTAATGAATGATGTATTGAAGAAGCAGTTGATGATTGTTAAAGTTGAAAAAGTAATAAAAAGCTATACACTGATTCGCCCCCCCCCCCCTCTCAATGTCTACAACCATGTCTACCATAAAGCTAATCATGCCAATTATATCCATTGAAAGCCAACTATATTAATGGTATATGTCCATTGAAAGTCAATCATATTAATGGTATATGTAATCAAAATTATGAATTATTTAGTCATCCATATGTGATCAAAATTATGGATCATTTAGACCATATAAAGGAAACTCTTAATTTTATGTATGTAGTCAGTGATATTAACCATATTATCAACCATAAAGGTTATATATATATATATATATATATATATATATATATATATATATATATATATATTGAGAAGATAGAAGTTTTGAAGAACAATTCACCCTCGTGAACTTTCCTTATGCAAGTTGAATGGGATTGGTCGGTGAAACTGGGGAGCGCCATGGAACCCTTCAGCACTACGGAAACCCTATTGTGGCACAGCTCTGAGCTCGCCCACTTTTGATGGCCGCGGGATGGTTGGGGTCTGGATATTGTTGCTGCGATGAGATTGCCGGTGTGAAGGGTTGCGGAGGGTACGCTTCCTGTCGGTGAGGGTTTATGTTTTGGGTCTTCTCTCCTTTAGTCCATGTCTTATTATTTCTGATTTCCTGGTCCGTTAAGCCACTGGGCATATGGTGTCGTGATTGCTGATGTGAAGGGTTTCGATGGGAGTGATTCTTGTTAGTGTGGGTTTAGTTTTGGATCCTGTCACCTTTTTCCCTAGTCTTATTATTTATGACTTTTGGTCTCGTTAAGCCACTGGGCACAAGGAGTCCCTCCCCTGATATAGGGGACTAGTACCAACCATGGAATAAAAAAGTGGGAAGTTATTATCATTCCGGTATTTGCAGGTTTATGGGTCCTTGCATGGGGCTTTACATTCTTCTCCTTTCTTGCGTCGGGTCATGATTGTTTATTGTTTCTATTTTGTTTAAAGTTGACTGTTGTGTTTCATTTAGGGTTGTGTTAGGGTTACACTCTGCTTTTTCTTTGGGCTCCTCTGTCTAGGTGGGGTTTAAACCTCTACTGTGATTATGGGCTTTTGCTTTTGCCAATGATGACGGGGCGCGCTATTTGACCTCTCTGATACCTTCGAATCTCACCCTGTTTTCACGATCCCCTTGAAGGTGGGTGTCTTTTATCGGTTTTTTGCTCTAGGGTTTTTGTCTGTTGTGGCCTCAGTCTTGACTCACTGGGACTGTCTGTACCCCTCTTTGTCGGCCTGGGAGGTGAAGCTTCGGACCCATCATCTCAGAATTGATAGCGTAGAGGGTTTTGGTGTTGACTTGGATAATGGAGGGTCCTTCATGTGCTTGGTCCAAGTGACATGGCAAGATGATAAAATCCCAAGAAGGAAAACTCGGCTACGTCCTGGGCTGTGATGTATACATGGACAGGGTTGGCACTCTGTGTCGATGGGCTTTAATCGACAGGCTTGAGTATTATAGCTTGGGAAAAAAAGGAATGGATTGAATGGGCATCGGTTCACTGGAAACCAATCTTAACCTATCTCTCTACCATTAGTTTCTTGGCAAAAGGATGGCTGGTCTTCGTTTTTCTTGAAGATTCTCATGCTTCATTAATTCTGGAGACGTTATGGAAGATTGGTCTTGGTTCTTTAGTCCTTAATCGTTGGCACTCGGCCTTCGACCCTCAGTGGGAGAGTGTGGTAAAAAGGCACCTTTGGGTTCTTCTCCCCGCATTACCTTCCCCTCTTTGGAGCCGAGACTTGCTGGTATGGGTGGAAAATACTATCGGCCGCTTCATGGCTGTGGATGAGGACTTTCAGTTAATCTTTGACAAATGGATGGCACCTGTCCTGGTAGAAATGGACCTTTCACGGGGTCTTCCTGTGGATATTGAGCTTAAGTGTGGTGATATTACTTTCTGTCAACAGCTGGACTACCTCCATGTCCCCTTTCGATGTAATAAATGTCATAAGGTGGGTCATCTCAAGCGCTCATGCCACCTTCTTCTTCATGGCTCGGGCTCTTTATCTTTTTCGGATGTGTCGAGGTCTCCTAGATGTGAAAATGGATCTCTCGAAGGGCCATCTATACCTCCTTCTGGTGGTCATCCCTCTCCTCCACAGATGGGTATGTATGATTCTCTCTCCCCCTCTGTATTTGATGATATTTCAAAGGGTTAGTTACTTTTTATTCAAGATGCGGAGGTTGGTGTTTCATTATCAAAAGTTAGTGGGGAAGCCTCCACTGTGCCTTTGCTATTGTCGGTCCATACCTGTTCACCCCTACTTGCATCTTTACCCTCCACATCCCCGCGGAATGGTTCTCTTGGTTTGGTTGATACCCACCCACCTTTACCTTCTCCGATCATGGCCCATCCTCTTCCACTGTCTGCAGATCCCTCCTCTCCCAACTTACCATCTCAGAATGGTACCCTATTTTTGGATGAGGCCCTCGTTCTTACTCCGGAAGACTTCCCACCCTTGGTCGATAATGGTCCGGTTGTGAATCCGTCAAGCCCTCCAATTAGTCCGTGCTCTTCACCTGCCTTCTCAGATTCGGCTCTCATGAAGACGCTCTCTATCTTCTTGACGAAGACACCTGTTTTGCCCTCTACACTTTTGCTTGACTTTATCCACTTTGAGAATGTCACAATTCAGAAAACTAAAAAGAAACCTCTGTCGGAATCCAGTTTGGATGTTGATGCACTCTCCTATACTCCTCTGTCGGTTAGGATAAAAAATGCAGCCAGAAGCTGGACAGATTCCTTTCCAAGGGTTCTTAGAACAACGACACCCCCGAGCAACGGTGTTTGACGAAGATAGTCTCCCTTAACATTCGTGGCTTTAGAGGGTTAGCCAAACAAAAAACTCTTTGTTCTCTCTTTCTCTCACTTGCTCCGGATATGATTTTGATACAAGAAACAATGTGTAGTCATTTCCCTACGCTCCTTGCCTTCTCTAAGCTCCTCTTCGGTTGGGAGTTTTGTGCTACTGATGCTTTGGGACTTTCTTAGGGTCTCTTAACAGGTTGGAATCCCCATACTGTGTGTTGTAAGGCTTTTGAGACGATAGGAGGGATCCTGGTTCAAGCCAAGTTTAGGGGTTCTTCGGGTACCTTTTCCATTCTTAACTGTTACGGGCCATATTTGGGACGTGAACTATTTTGGAATAGAGTTATGGCAGGAGGCCTTCTTTCTCTTCCAAATTTAATTCTTGCGAGCGATCTTAACTTTACTTTGAATGTCGGGGAAATTTGGGGGAAATCAGCCCATTTGGAGCCTCTTGCTCCCTTTTTCAAAAGTGTCCTATTTGTCAACAACTTGATCGACCTGGCCCCTCCATGTGCTGGCCCGACTTGGAAGAATGGTCGAGTAGGGGATGATGGGATCAACAAAAGGCTAGACAGATTCTTACTCTCGACCTCTCTTGTGCCCCTCTTACAACGATACTGAGTTTGGTTGTCTATTGTTGATGTTTATGATCATTACCCCATTTGTCTAGAATGGAACGTGCTGGTTACTAGTCCCTACCCCTTTAAATTTAATCGGGCTTGGCTCATGGAAGAGGGTTTCTCAAAGTGGGTTGGGGAGGTCTGGTGCTTGTTATCTTCATTAACCTCTCAAGATAGTATGCATTCTCTGGCACTTCGGGACCGAAAGATGTCCATCCTTTCCCACGAGCTTCTTACTTGGCAATTGAAAAGTACGGTTCAGTGGGATACCATGGGGGACGCCAATACCAAGTTCTTCCACTCTATTGCTTCTGCTCGCAGAAACAACAACTCCATCTGGGCCCTACAGAATGAAGACTCGACTTGGATTGAAAGTGATGAACAGTTAAAAGAACTCGGGGTTAAACATTTTACTGGTAATTTTAAAGATGATAATCAGACTAACATTGTTGATCAGTTAAAAGTTGTTCAACTCTTCCCTGCTTATTTATCTAATGAAGAGGTTGATTGTTTTGTTTATGAAACTACTCTGTGTGAGATTGAAGGTGCTTTGAATACCTTGAAGAAGGATAAAAGCCCTGGCCCAGATGGCTGGCCGATGGAGTTCTATTTAAGTTTTTTTGACCTAGTAAAAGAGGACCTCTTGGCTGCTGTAGAACACTCAAGGGTTTCAGGAAAGGTTGCTCCCTCTTTGAATGCTACCTTCCTCTCTTTAATACCTATATTAGAAAAACCTTCATCCTTCGCGGACTTCAGACCCATCTCCTTATGTAACTTAGCCTATAAGCTAATCTCAAAAGTTATCGCTCTCAGGTTAAAACCTTCTCTTGACAAGTACATTTCACCTGAATAGTTTGGTTTCCTTATGAATAGGAAAATCATGGAGCCTGTGGGGATTACTCAAGAAGCCTTGCATACTATCAAGACCAAAAAGAGATGTGCCCTTGTACTCAAGCTAGATCTGGTCAAAGCTTTTGACCGGGTTAACTAGACATACTTGAGACTCATTCTACTGCAGATTGGTATCCCATTAATGTGGGTGAACTGGATTGCAGGCTGCATCACTTCAGCTAACTTTGCCATACTCATCAATGGATCTCTCTCAGGGTTTTTCACTCCTTCGAGGGGCATTCGTCAGGGATGTCCCCTTTCACCCTTGCTCTTTATCCTGGTCATAGAGGGTCTCAATTTACTCATCAATGATGCTAAAAGATGTGGCGGGATCAAGGGAATCAAAATTTCTGCCTCTCTCACCCTTACCCACTTACTTTTTGTGGATGATGTTGTGCTATTTGGTTTAGGCACCTTTGAAGAATGGGTTGCTTTTGATGTCATTCTGGAGACCTTCTGTCGTGCTTCTGGCATGTGTATAAGCATTAACAAGTCTAATTTTTTTTAATGAGATGGATATCGGGGTTTTGAATAACATTCGACACTTTCTTCCCTACTGTGCGAAGCCTCTGCATGAGGGCTTTAAGCATCTGGGATACCTCATTAAAGCCGCTGGGATATGAAGTGAAGGACTGGTTTTGGCTCTTGAAAAGGTTTGAAAAAAGAATCGATAACTAGTCTCACAAGTTCCTGTCACTGGGGGCAGGTTGGTCCTTATACGAGCTGTACTCACTAGCCTACCAGTCTATTGGTTTGGGCTTGCCCCGATTCATGTTTCCATTCTTAATAAGATGAGACAAATGATCTTTTCCTTCCCGTGGGGATCCAGCAAAAACAAATTTCATTTTCATCTTGTGGACTGGCATACCTTGGCAAGGCCTTTAGACTCTGGGGGATGGGGCATCCAAATTCTCTCTTGGTTCAGCATCTCATTAAGACTGAGAAGTATTTGGTGGGTCTTGAAGGGTACTGGTATATGGCATCAGGTCATTTCGGCTAAATACTTAAAACATCTTACTTTGGCTGCTTGGCTGAGAAAAAAAAAGTTTGGATTTAGAGGCTCCTCCATTATATGGAATGGTTTTTTAAAAACCATTACTTGGCTGGGCAGATGTTTGTGT
The DNA here is from genome assembly GCA_001517045.1 of Pseudotsuga menziesii. Classification (NCBI taxonomy): domain Eukaryota; kingdom Viridiplantae; phylum Streptophyta; class Pinopsida; order Pinales; family Pinaceae; genus Pseudotsuga; species Pseudotsuga menziesii. The sequence continues at coordinate 12,419 of LPNX010125922.1, read as the reverse complement.
TGGAAGGTGGGTGATGGTCAGGATGTACACATTGGTTTAGACCCTATTGCTGGTATTAGTGAGATCCACTAATTTTCATCGGATTTAAGAGCTTACCTTAGTGACTATGGGATTACTACTCTTTAGCATGCCAGAAGTCCACTGGTCGACTCACAGGCTTATTGGCTGTCAGTTGATGACCTGGAGCTGGGAGGTGACTGGAAAATTGAATGGAACTCGTATATTTCAGGCCTATAGCATGGTGGCATCCGTTTGTCCGATGATTTCGACTCCCTTCTCTGGTCTTTTAATAAAAAAATGGGAATGTTACAACATCCTTGGTCTATGATCAGATCGTTGCTCGACATTTAATTTCATCGCTGGATCAGATTTTCCCTGATATATGGAACCTTAACATCCCTCTGAAGATTAAATGTTTTACTTGGCTTTTATTGAAGAACAGAATCTTAACCTGGGATAATTTGGTTAGCAAAGGCTGGTCGGGTTCGAGTTGTTGTTGGTTATGTCATGCGGAGGAAGAAACTGTCCAACATATGTTTGTGGATTGCAGCTTTACTATTACTTTTTTTAATGTATTAAAAGATATATATCACTTTACTCTACCAATCTCTTCAGGATCTTTGGTTGAGTACTTGGACTTCTGGCTGAAACACAATCCCTCCACCTACTACATTCCTTACTTTGTTTACTGGTGTGTCTGGATCGCTCGGAACAAAGGCATTTTTGAAGGCTCTAGAATATCCTTGGCCTCACTCACTAGCAAGATTGGTTTGTACTTTCAGAGTTTCCCAATTCCGGGAAAAAAGAAGAAAATCCGAAACATAGGTCCTACCCCTTCACAGGTCTACCCAGTTGGTTTGTTTGATGGAGCTGCTGCTGATGGCATCGGAGGGGCCGGGATTTATCTCGCTGTTAATAGAAATCACTACTTCCATATCAAGTTGGGTTGCGGTGGGAGTACCAACACAAGGGAAAAATGATTAGCTATGTGGGCTCTTATGCACTGGGCTGCGTCTCTGGGGCTCCCATCTCTACAAATATTTGGCGATTCTTCTGTGATCATCAACTGGGCATTGGGTGTAATATCCCAAATCCCAATATTTTCTATTTCTAAGCAAATATGCTGATACAACTGGGCATGCAAACTGCCATGCAAAAATCCCTATTTTATAGCAAAAATTAGGGTTAGGGTTTGTGGGACAGAATGAACACTTACCACTGATAAGCCGGCTAGACTGCTCCTGAGAGAGTATGCAAGCACCGAGAACTGGATCGAAGATGGGCAGATCTCTTCTGCTTTTGGTGAACCCCCAGCAGCAAGAACCTCAGTCAGAAAAGGGTGACGCTTTCCGTGAAGGAGGTGTCCGATGATGCTGCCGATTTGTAGGACTGATAGCCTTCCCGTGCCGGAGAAAATGCCTGGAACATGCGGGATTTCTGAGATCTCTAAGCAGGATAGCGACTTGCTCCAGAGAGACAGCTGCTCACGCCCCCTGGATCCCGAAATTGCTAATAACTGCTCCGGATGAGCACAGACGGATTTGATAATCACCGGGTACCGGAGTATGATGCTGGTGATGAGAATGGTGCCTGAGTTTCGGAGTAAAGCTAAGATCTGAAGGCCCAGCAACTGATTAGGGCTTTCTGGCTGAAAACCCCCCCTTACAGCTGCGCACGTGTCCCTGCAACGATCTATACCATATACTGGATAACTTATGAATGAATGTAAGAACAAATGGTGAACCTGTATGGCTTACCCTAAATGAGACTAGGACAGATGTTTCACTGCCGAAATCCCGTTAGCTGAAGACTCCGTCTCCAACCCCAACTGCTGTGCGGCACGCTGTGCTGCTATCCAAGAGTTCCCAAAATAATAATCATCAAAAGTGAAGTCTCCTTTCGCTTTATCCCTCTTTTATAACTTTCAATTGCGAAAACCCTAATCTTTGACCTAATTAGGTCACTTTATCTTCTAATTTGCAGTTGACTTGCATGCATGCGGATGGAGACTTAAAGAGTGCATGCATTATTAAATAACGCTTGGATGGCATGCACGGAGGTGGCCTTTGGCCCTGGTGGCCCTTCTTGACCTAATGATGATGCCCTAGATCTTCTATGGATGGCATCAGTGCTTAGTTGATTCCCTAGCTGTCAGTAACCGCTCGAACCCACAGGAATCACATAGGTTAGCGGTTTTGGGCCTCAAGGCCTAATCGGAAGAGGACATTACATTGGGAAAGGCATCTCTGTCTTCCCTTACTTTATACTACTGGTGTGTGGCCATTAGGCATATGATGCCACTCTTTCTCAGATTAGACACGCATCATATTTACAGAGAGCATAACCAGTGTGCAGATGGCCTCTCTAAGGAGGCCCTGATTTTGGCTCCTGGCCTTTGTTATATTTCTGAGTTTTACGATGACTCTATCATCGAGTTTGGTAAATTTCAGCTCTTTTAAGTTTGTGTCGGAGTTGGGCTCCCTTTATTTTGGGCACTGTTTGTTTTCAGTTCAGGCTGTGGATGTTATGTATTATGGACCTCCTTGGAGGTGCCCTCTGTATGCACTTTGTGCTCTCTGGCCATATGTCAGGATGTCATAGAGTACCTTCTAGGTCTCTCTCTTCCATGCTGAGTACTGATCATTTGGTCCGTATATCTCTTCGTGCTCTTTGTCGGGATCTGTAGCACATGTATTGTTGATGCCTGTTTTGGCCACACACCGATATGTAAAATACCCTTTGATTCTTTATGAATATCAAGGACAGGATTTTTTCTTCTGAATATATATATATATATATATATATATATATATATATATATAGTCAACCATATTAACCATAAAGGTGGTATAAACTGAGGGATATGTCAACCATCTTATTATATAAACTCAGGCATATAGTTAACCATATCTATTTCGACTATATAATCCACCATAAACACTATATAAACTATAACCCACAATAAAAAATATTAAAATTCACAAGTGAACACTATCATTTAGATCATATGAAAAGTGACAATAAAATCAATTATATTATCTATATAGACTATAATCAGCAATAAAAAATAGCCAACCATGTGTATTCATGATAAACCCAACCATATCCACCATATATACTCAAGCATATCGACCATATAACAAGGCACAATAAAGTCACCCATAGTGTCAACCATATTAAGGCCATATAATTAACCATAAAATGTAGTCAACCATTTAAACCATAATGTCAATCATTATAATATTAATTTATCATATGTTTCTTCCTTGGAGGTCATGGGTTTGAATTTGAAGGAGTGTAAGGTATATACATCTTTGTAGACTAAGCTTTTTTCGAGGGAGTCACTTTCCTACAAATTAGATATTTATTATTAGTATTAGTATTTAACGATATTAATGATTAATATGTGCTATATGGTTGGACATATAGATCAAATGATTAAAAATACTTAATATCAATAACAATTGTTTAACTATATGATCTAATATATCTAACATTTGTGCATTTGAATTAATGCGTCATAATACCTCTTTATAAAAATGTGTATTATATATTCATACTTTTATAAGCTTGCTTCAAACTCCAATCCAAGTGTCTAATGGGTTAAGAGGGGAATAAATATGTCAAGTATTTTCTAAACCATTGGAGGACTCAGGAGGGGGTTACTCTTCATAATATTGATACTATTAAAAATACCATCACATCTACATTTAAAGGATTTTTTTGTGTAGTAAAGAGATAAGGATAACAAAAGATTAAGTTACTATAAATATTTCATCAACCCCAATCTAAAAGATCAAAAGTATTTTTGTGTTATAACTAACTTAAAAAATAAATTCAACATTGGCATACTAAAAGAGAACTCTCATTAGTTCCATACTGAAAGCATTGGACAATTCTTAAAATGCCATGGGATGAAAAAAGTCACCTTTGTGATATTCACAAGGTGGAGGATGATAACTACTTGCTCTTAGATTATCTTGTTTATGGCTACATTAGATTTCAATTTCAAAATATTTGTAACACTACCAATCTTCCTAACATCTTAACTCATCAAAACTATGGAAATTTAGGGAGGTTTCTTTCAAATCCTTTCAAATATAGAAATTATAAAATGTTGAAACAAAATTAATTTCTTATTGCTTTTCTTAAGGTCTAATAGATCAAATTTGGTCTTAGTTTTTATGTGCATGTTGCACCACAAGAAGAAAATTACATAAATAATCATTTCATTTCTATCTCTCAAGAAAAGTTAATTTATCTCACAATTTTTCCATTTCATCTTTTTAACCTCTTGCCACCCCCTTGGAGAACGGTCAACAATGAGTAATGATAATTGAGATGTTGAGAGGTTTGGGGTTGTAGTGGGAATTAATTCCTTATCAGAATTAGAGGTATCAACTTTGTGAAATCTCTTAATTCCCCTTGAAGGGTTTTGTTTATGGCTAACAACTTTGAAGAAGACAACTTGGTATTCATGTCTTCTTCTCAATCTTCATTTGGCACTTTTGTGCTACCAATGCTCTTCTTAAGGACAATGGGTTGTTGATTAATAATGTTATGATCTTATCCATCCTCCAAACACAGTTGCTCAAATTCTCGCAACTTTTAATTTAGATACATGTTTTTTGTTCCATTTTTAATAGGCATGTGCATGAAGATGTGAATCCTAAAGAATCCTTCGTTGTTGGTATAGCTGGCAAAAAAAAAAATTCTCATAATCTAGAACATGAACTAATTTCAAATATTTTCGTTGTGAGAACACCTTGTTTGGCATATCCTTGTTTATGTCAATCTGAACACATTCTGACATATGTGAAAAGACTGTTTAATCTGCTTTAAATTTATTTTAATGTAGTTGCCCAAAGTATTGCCAATATCTTTAAGAAGTGATAAATGCTAAAAATGAAGGACCATATTTAGGAGTTAAACTTATATTGACATTTTTTTGTTATAGACATATAGGAAGAATTGAAAGAAAGAACCAAGGGGTAACAAAAAGAGTGGAAGTCCCTAAAAATCTAGGGCTCTCCTTTAAAACTCACCTCTAAACAATCCCTTGAGAAGAGATAAAACTCACATTGCTTTATCCATATTTAATAAATCCATTGATACAAATATAAAATATATGGCCACAATCTGTTGAATCTACTTATTATTGGAGAGGTTGTAAAACGAAAGAATTTTGTAACATCTAGGTCATAAACCTCCAACGTGAGCACCTCTATAGATTTCTCTACATTATACACACTATACATAGGAGGGTTCCAAGTAGCTTCCATATTTCGATAGCAAATAATGGTCATTGTGTTGTTTACTGTCTTCGCTGGAACAAAAATATCTTTGTTTGAGCTTCAATTTGTGCTTTACGTCTACTCACCATCATTTCAAAGTTGGATATGATATTAAAATATTTTCCATGTAAGGCCACTTCAACCATGTTATCCATAGAAGGAATTTCAACAAACACAACACTTGATATGTAGGATTTTCACTGAATACTTGAATACTTGTGGTTTAGACCTTTCGTCAAACATTTGGTGTACATTTCCATCAAATATGAAAATGGTTGAAGCCATGGATCAAGTCGTCTACAAAGACATTATAATCAAGTTCCCCACATCAGAATCGTCACCAAATGGAAGCAGACGAGTTTGGTCATTGTTGCTTCACTATTATTGCCAAGTTAGGCTTGTTCTAATGATTTTCAAAATGCCATAATCTCTTTGTTCATTCTCACTTGGCCGAACCAATAATAGGTTGATGTCTTGTGCACACGACTCATTATAGGGTTTCTTGGCTTTGGATATAAGGATATTCCAAATCTGCATCAATGAAATGCTTTCCAACACATCTTGGGGTAGCTATCGCTCTCTTCCATGATAGAGGGAAACCCAACCATGCTCTAAGAAAGTGTATATGAAGCAACCATTTTCTCAGGCCCTCACTCTTAGGAATTCATAACGAAAGACTATTGGGCTTGGTTGGGTATCGAGCATCTAAAGATGATTTTGATGATTGTCATTGTTATATTCAGTTTTTGTGTTGTATTTAACTATTATTAGGAATGTAGCTTGGGTGGTTGGGACGAATGATTGTTACCCTCCCTACTCGGGTTCAATTCTTCTAAGTAACATGATGTTCTTGTTGAACCCCTGTATAATAATTGATTGAGTTGATTATATAATTTCCAAGTGGAAAACTATTATTATAAATAAATATGAGTCTCTAATACTTTTTGGTATATTATTATTTGATGAACATATTTAATTAACATATGATTAAAAGATTGGTATTAAATCAAATATATAAGGGTATATTTTTTTAAGATGTTAAAATTTATTATAATTCAGTTGTCAAATAATAATGAGGATAACTATTATTGGGTTGCTATGTCATACTTTTTGGTATATTATTATTTTATGAACATATTTAATTAACATATTATTAAAATATTCATATTAAATCAAATATATTAGGGCATATTTTTTTAAGATGTTAAAATTTACTGTAATTTAGTTGTCAAATAATAATGAGGATAGATATTATTGGGTTGCTATTTGTCAATGTTGATCGACTCATCACTATTATTTAAGGAAAGTTGATGTGGTCGTACTTAAGGAGTCATACTTTCACTCCTCTTAGATGTGGGCCTTAACTTGTTCCTTACTTCCGAAGCTCTTAGTCAATTAGAAGTAGTTTTAGATTTTAAGCAAGAACCAAAGGAAATTTCATCTTAAATAATATCCACATGAAAGCCAATATCATTTGTGTTCATTGTTAAGACTACCTCTAATGGATTCATGTGCTTTTTAATAGCATTCAGTCTAAGTCCCATACATAATAATTTTTTTCAGACCTAGACTTACTAGAACCTTCTTGACTGACTGATAGATAGGCGTCGTGGTGAAAACAAACTATGGTTTCTGCTTAGCTTAGCTCAAATGCTCCCACATGGATGGGGAAGCAAGCCACGCTTGACTTGCATGCGCTAAGCATATAGATAGTATTTGTTCTGAGCCAAGATCAAACTCTTGTTTTTTAGTATGATGCTATTAAATTTTGAGCATAAAACTACCAGATTCTATTGAACTAACAAATATAATTAGCATTGTCATTGTATTCTATAACATCTATCTATGTGGAAGGGAAAGATAGCTATCCCTACCCCTTTTTCCTTTTCCTAACTAGAGCCATCCAATTAATTAATATGGTATGGGTTCCCCTCATGCCCACATACAAATAATACGTTAGTTCCCGTCTATTCCTGGATATAAATTTATGTATGATTCAGGCCCTTGAAAGGAGGTCCTGAATACTGCTGATACCTGATAGCAATATAGATAGTCGTTTGTTCCCAATACCCGGGAGACCATCATTAGATAGTTCTTTGTGCATGTGGACTATTATACAAACTACATCTAATAGTATTGAGTGTCAGTAGTATGGCTACTCTTACAGAATACATTTTGTTATTATAAGCTAGCCCAATATGCAACAAGGGTTCATGATAGTTCTTGCTTATGCTACTAAGAGTTTCCATTAACTACCTGTATTTACTTTATGCATGTTGTGACCAAAACTTCCAGACACTACAGGTTGCTTGTCTTCCATGTAATTATTACTCCCTTAAATCATTGCAGACGTTACATGCTTCTTATCATTTGTTTTCCTATTCATGATGTAGACACAACCCTTTTAATCCATGTGTACCAATTACTTCTTGAAAGAGATCCAAATGTAATAGGCAACTTATCCTCCATGTATCAAAGGAAACATGCAAATTCTATGTGAACTTTTGACTCTAGAAGAAACAACGAACTTCTTTGTGCAATCATCTTTACTGGTACTTCACTTAATGATTTTTTACCTCTAGAATTGCTTATTGAACTTCTTGGAACTACTTCTATGTTTGAAACATCCCCCTTCCTAGTTTTTATTGCTCTCCTGGCATACATAACAACCACAAATCATCTTCTAACTTTGATATAGGCTTATTAAACTGTTGGGAACTCATACCCATTCAATTCATTTTAAAAAACCGGTACTAATCTATTAACCACCCAACTATCCGTTTTATATCCTTATTAAGTCTATGACCCAACTGCGAGAGATTCAATCAATTTTGGATCCAACCAACTTCTTTAGAATACTAACCTACCAACTACTTAAAATACAATAATTGTTTGTGGAACATCATACCTGTGCCTGGCTACTAGAGCATACCAAATCGTTTGGTAGAAATCGTGTTCCTGGCTTAACTGAAGACGATACTCTATTTATGTCACCTTTTCTCCTAGGAATTACAATATTAAGGGGAAAAAGAAAGTGAACCAATGCATTGTCCTGTTACAGTGTGATAAAGAGTGGGGAAAAAGAATAGTACATTGTCCTGATGCAATTCTTAGAATACCAAAAAGTGGTATTCTGCAGAGAAATTCTATTTTTGGATATTATAATGTAGAATATGGAATACTAATGGGTCATGTGGTAAAACCCTTTTCTCTTGATTTATCGATGTAAGGAGACAACTTGCAGATTTAAGTTAGCAATTATATTTCGTACGAAGATGGTGAACAAATACAAGTAACGAGTGACACATGTATTCATAATAATTTAACATTATTAGATTCCAAATATAATTATATTATTGTACTTTAATTTGTTATTATCATATCTTAATATATTGTATATCTATTAAAAAAAAATCATATTTTATGTTAATATTAATACCAGGGATGATTTTAAGAACCCCCCA